>QLSR01000282.1:945772-993613 GCA_031780015.1 Citrullus colocynthis
TTTTTTTTTTTTTTTAATTTTTAACTCAAGCCAAGTTTTGAGGAAAAAGGTATTTTTATAAACTCAGTTTTTGTTTTTAACTTACAAACTTAAAGGTTTCTTTAAGAAATATGTGACCATATTAAGTAAGATTTCAGAAACAGAAAACTAAAAATGAGGGTGAAAAATGAAGTAACTATGAGCTTTTCCTTCAATTTTAAAATTGCATTTGATTTAAAAATTAGAACTTTGAGAGAACAGAACGGGCTGAGGAAGAAAATTCAAGTTCGTTTTTTATAGGTCGTATGAAATGATTATATGGTTGTGAAGCCATTGCATTTGCCTAAATTTCAGAGACTGTACGACCAAGGGGCTAGGAATTTTTGGATTCACAACACTGGCCCTCTAGGATGCTTAGCTCAGAATGTTGCTCGATTCGGAACTGACCCATCAAAGCTTGATGAATTTGGATGCGTTAGTTCACACAACCAAGCAGCAAAGCTCTTCAATCTACAGCTTCATGCTCTCTCTAAAAAACTGCAGAAACAATATACAGATGGGAATGTCACATATGTCGATATCTATACCATAAAATCCAATCTCATTGCAAATTATTCACGATTTGGTGATCATCTTACAGTGTTTTTGTACATATTTTGGCCTCATTCACTGTTAATCATGGAAGGAAATACCTGACTTTCTCCATTGGTACTGGCAGGTTTTGAACAACCTATTATGGCTTGCTGTGGCTATGGAGGTCCACCACTCAACTACGACAGTCGAATTGTCTGTGGGCAAACTAAGACATTGAACGGGACAGTGGTCACAGCACAAGGGTGCGACGATAGCTCAGAGTACATCAATTGGGATGGAATTCATTATACAGAGGCTGCAAATCAGTATGTGTCATCACAAATACTCACTGGAAAATATTCTGATCCACCCTTCTCAGACAAAATGCCTTTCCTTCTCAAGCTCAAGTTCTAGCTTCCTTGATTACATAAATTTCATGTCCATCAAATCTTTACCATGTCTAAATGTAAGCATTCATTTGGGAAATGAAATAAAGATCTGACCAACAATGCATTTATGCTTAGACACTGTATATTGTGTAACTAAATAATAATTTTAAAGAATTTTAAACAATTCTTGGAACTTCATATAGAGGTACACTCTTTCTTTCTCTCTTAGTTTCTAATAATTGTCGCCATATTTATTTGAAGAGATTATTCCAATAAAATGATATCTGAATGGTTCAGTGTGAAATTCTGAAGAGTTGATTGGTGGATAAAATCCATCTTGAACATGATACAAAGAGTGGAACCTCCAACACCCTAATTCTTTAAAAAAAAAAAAAAGAAAGAGAAAGAGAAAGGGGAGACAGGAAAAAAAAAAACCCAAACTCTTGTTTTATAACAGGTTTCTTGCAAATCTTCTTGTAGCGGTTCTCTTTGTACAACATCAATGTTACACATTTGAATGTGAAGGACATAGATGGGAAGATCTGCCTCTTACATATTTCTGTTACTTCCTGGATACATAAGCATAATACTGAGCCATAGGAACAACAAAGGCTATCACTAACAAACCTCCAACTACGAGAGAAAACTGTCCTCGTTTCTCCTCGGTCTCTTCCCTTGTTTTGAAGTTCGATTCACGCTTATTATCCTTAAATGAAGGACCACCCGGATCCGGAAGGCCATCAATGGCAGCAACTAACCGCTTTGCACTGCTGTATATGGCTTCATTATATTTTTCATCAGTAGCTAAGACTGCAGGTACATAAGAAACAATCTTAGTCAGTTGCAGTCTGAAAAACAATAAAGTAACAACTACTAGCTGAGAAGGATATTGACAACTCGCTAAGATACAAGATCGTTTGTGGTTATCTTTTCTTCCGAAATTGATAAAACTTATAAACAAGGGCGACTCGCATCAAACACAGACAATCAAGACAAGATACGAGTGCATTTAAGGCATCTACTAGTTGCCATGTGTTACAATTTAAGTTTAGCAAGAGATAGTAGAACTTGTTGGGTGAAGAGGCTGATGAAATTGCACTAGCAGCTTTTAGTGGGAGTTGTGTTCAATGTTGATGACAGTGAAGAGTGAGATAAGTGGAAGTTAGTTTACCTGGGAGATTCTCTGTTACAGTGGCATCAAGAATATTTTCTCCAACTGCTTGGATAAAGGCAGGGCCACCAGTAATGGCGCCTTCTTTTTGACTGGTGACAAGAACAACTATGCCTTTGTTGTTGCCATCTTCCACAGTGGGATACCAACGCTCCAAAACTTGATCAGCATACTCAAATGCATCAGCTTTGCTCTACACCCACCAGTTTATAAGTTCATATCAGATTTCATACATTTCCCTTTTCATTTATTTTTTTAAGGAAACAATACTGTTCTTAGATTTTAAATTTAGTCCTTAGGTTTCAAAATATCATACATTTTTAGTCTTTTAAGTCTTGAGTTTGGTTTCAATTTAGTCCCTAAATTTCAAAAGGTTAGAAATCTTACCTTGAGATTTGAATTTTGTTTCAATTTGTTCCCTAGGTTTCTCGATTTTAAATTTTTAACCTCAATATTTTCATGAAACACTCACTTCCAAATCATTGACATTAATGTCTCTTAATTAATTTAAAATAATTATGAAATAAAATTTTCAAATTTAATTTTAAAATTTATGAAAAATAGTAAAATTTAATTAATTAGAATTATTTTAATTTTAAATTTATCAAAATATAGTTAACACTAAAGATTGATATGTGGGTATTTTGTGCAAAAAAATTGAGGTTAAGCGGGTAAACCTTCAAATCTAGGAACTAAATTTTACCAAAACTCAAATATAAAGGATAAAATTGTAATAGTTTGAAACCAAGGGACTAAATTGAAACCAAACTCAAAATTAACTAAATCTATACCATTTTAAAACTTAGAGACCAAATAGAAATTAGTTCAAAACCCTAAAGACCAAACAAGATACTCCCGTTTTCTTGTATATCATAGGTTCACTCCTTGCATTACACTCGTTACCCCTGCCTTGGTACTCTTTGAAGAGGCTTTCCCCACCCAAAACTAACCTTCATGGATTATCAAAATCCCATTTAAAAACTATTTGGGTTTTAAAAATTGAACTTATAAGCACTAATTTCGTGTTCCACCTATAAACTTCTTCCTTTTGTTATCTACTTTCTATCATGTTTGAAAAAATCAAGTCAAAGTTATTAAAACTAAAGAAAATAATTTTTATTTTGAAATTTGACTTAAAAATATTTCAAGGACTATGGAAGGTATTTCTAGACATTACAAAATGATGCCCACTTTCTAATAATGTATCTTAAAGATATTTTAAAATTTTCATAAACATACACCAACTTCATCAACAAATTCCTCTAAATTAGAATCATTCCACTGTAGAAGGATACTCTTCAAGAATGGTTCTACAATTTGGATGACAGCAGAGTAAAATGGACATTCAAGACCCAACAACTTTTCTGACCCACAAGAGTTTAGTTTCTCCATCTAGAATTTGAAAAGAACTTACAGTCAGCTTTCTAACAGTGACGAAATCGATATGAAAATTCTTCCTCGACTCCAAATCCGTCAACAGCCTCTTCAAATCCGACTTCGTAACCCGACTGAGAACTCCGGCATCGTCCACCACATGCGATTCCTTCGGCGGCCCATCATTGAGCACATCAAATTCAGACGCTAGGGCGTTGTGGCCGGCCAACAATGGGGAAAAGTTAAGCGCCAAAGAAATCGCAACGGCCGCCAGCCCATGTTGGAGATGGGAGAGCCAAGTGGAAGGAGCTGGGAGAGATGATCGGAGAGAGATTGGAGGAGAGGGGGTTTTGAGGGAGAGGGAAATGGGCTTAGAGAGAGAAACAAAATTTGGTCTGGGTTGGAAGGAATAGGGGAAGAGATTCTTGGAAGAAGAAGAAGGTTTGGGGTTGAGGAGAGGAGAGAGAGAGTGGGGAGAGAGAATGGTTTCCATGGGAAGATGAAGAGTTTCAGATGTGGTGAGACATGGAATACAGAGGGAAAATGGGAGTGAAGATGTGTTAGTTCCATTAGAAATTGAGTGGTTTGGGTTCTTTTGGTTACTTGGGATTTTATTTGGTAGGGACAAATCTTGTTTTGAGGATGGATAGTGTTCATGTGACAGCCATGAAATACTTTTGAGGACATTTTGGTCCTCAATGACATTTTATAAGATGGATATTAATTTTTCTTTTTCTTTTTTTTTTTAATTTTAAAAATGCTACTTACTTTGAAAAAAATTCTTTTTCTTTGCTTGATGCTAGGTTTTGGTTTAAAAAAAAGATTAAAAGTGGTTTTGATTTAATAGTTGGATTTCAAAATATTATACTTTTATATATTTTTTATATTTGAGTTTTGCTTTAATTTGGTCTCTAAGTTTGAAAACTCACATCTTTAATTTCATTTTTTCTCACCAAATAATTAAAAAGAATTATAATTAATTAAGTTTGCTATTTTTTATCCTATTAAAATTTCAGTTCATAATTATTTAAAATAATTAATAGACAATAACACAAATAACTCTAAAAATGATTATTTAGTGAACAATCAATATTAAAAGAAAATAAATCTTGAAATCTAGAGATTAAGTTAAAGCAAAACTAAATCTTTTAATATTTTGAAATCTATAGATTGAATTGAAACCAAATGAATTAACATTTTGAAATCTAGAAAGAAATGAAAACTAAACCCAAAATCTAATAACAACAAGATATTTTCCAAAATCTATTTTAAAAAATAACCTTTGATGTAAAAAGAATGCAGATTCAAAAATTTGTATATATATATAGTTGAACTTTGCTTAGATTTAGAGAAGTTATTTATCTTCTCTGAAGAGAGTAGGTGGCCATGTACTAGATAGAGAACTTCGAAGTATGGAGATTTGAACCTCACACTTCAGATACTACATGCCCATGTCAATTGCGAGGATTTTTTTTTTAAAAAATTATTTTTAAGAGATCATTACTAGTGAACTATGTTTACCTTCAAGCTTGAAAAAAAAAAAGATGAAAGACACAGCATAAAGTTTGGGAATGGGGAAGATTTGAGTTGCCTTGTCACAGTTATGCCCTTGACTGCGCTGCCCTTATGAAAAAAAAGAAAAAAATTGTAAAGAAATACCTTTTCCTATACAAGGGAACCCTTTGGATGATGAAATTTACAAGCTTGCTTGTGATTAAAATAATCCTACACCCACATGACATAACTGCCTTCTGTTTCTTTCATTGGATATGAAATCTATCCTCATTTCCCCATGGCCATTCCTCTTTCTTTATGCCTCCACCCTCCAAACCCTCAGCAAAACCCCACCTCCGCCGTCCCTCCAGCCACCACCGTCAGCTTTCCGGTTTCTACTACTTTGAATTCCAAATCCAAGAGGCAATTCATCCTCAAAACAGCTTCACTCTCTCTAATTTCTTTCATTCCAAAATGCCCACTTGTTCAATCTTCTGAAAATTCTCCAACTTTCAAACCAGGCCTTCCTGGCATAGCAAACACCAAGTCTTGGTTTCAGTTCTATGGCGATGGCTTTTCCATTCGGGTGCCTCCTCAGTTTGAAGATCTCACGGAGCCTGAGGTATAGACAAAAGCACCCCTGATGTTTGATCTCTTTGAAGTGAACACTGTTTATCTCGGCCTTTTCTACTTTCTTCTTCAACTTATTTCTGTTTGTTTAATGCTTGTATTGTAAATTATCTTTACTTCCACCAATATGAATAGTTTAAGGTTATCAACGGTTAAGGATTGTCCTCTGTAGTTGGGGCCCTTTCTTTTACTTGTAAAAGGTTTATCATTTGCAGCTTGCTAAGTTATGTGCTTGGAATTTGTAGGATTATAGTGCTGGACTCTCTCTTTATGGAGATAAGGCTAAAACAAAAACCTTTGCAGCACGGTTCGGGTCTCCTGATGGGTAATGACATTCCCTTTTGTTCATATTGTTTGTTCTAGCTTGTATTTCGCTTCTAGTTAGGATGAATAATTTGAGTTAGGTTAATTGACCTAGGTATACTAAAGTTGTGCCTTTGTAAAAAGTTCAATTGTTTTTGTGAACTTTCTCATATATTCATCTTCTTGTATCCTTTGCTGCTTTGTTGGTTAACACAGCTCTGAAGTTGTAAGTGTTGTCACTCGTCCGACGAATCAACTTAAGATCACCTTTCTAGAGGTAGCACAATGATGGTTGTGAAGTTTTCAAGTCTTATGACCAAAATGCCCAACATTCATTTTGTAATGCATCCAACTGGCTCTCTGATACCTGTCTTCTTTTTCCTAATCATTTGGTTATTCAAAAGGGGATGGACTTCTTACTAAACAATTTATATCTCGCAATTTTTTCTAAGCTTGGTGGCTCTTTCATGCCAAGAAGCTGTACCTAGAGAAAATCCAAAAACGAGGTCTTAAAATGTTTATTGGTTTTGGATCTTTTAGGTCCGAGAGAATTCCTTACTGTTAATCTGAGCTTCCCAAGGAGGTTTTTGAAGTTGCTCATCACAAACTTTTATAAGAAGATTTCGTTTAGTTCTATCTCCTATGTTCATGCTTATTTAGTCATATTTATATTTTATGGACAACTGTTTTAGGAGCTTCCATTCTTACTTGCAAAAAACAGGCGAAAGATATAACTGATATAGGTTCCTTGAGGGAGGCTGCAAAAATCTTTGTTCCAGGTACACATTGGCCTTCTATTTCATGCATTCTGGGTTCAATATACAAAGTAACTCTTTTTGTGGTTTTTTCTGGTCATTTTGGTTTTTAATTATTTGGTTCTTTTGCTATTTTCTTATCTGCCCTTAGCTACACATTTCACATTTCTTTCTAACTATTGATTTTGGTGTTCTCGCAATGATAGGTGGTTCAACTCTATTTTCCGCCCGAACATTTAAAATTAAGGAAGATGAAGGTTTCAGGTAATTATGCTACCGAGGTGCCGTTTGTATATACAAAACGTTTGATTTGTATTATGCACGATCATAATATTCTTTGTTAGTTCATATAGATATTACATGTCATGTCTTCACTGAGTATATGTTGCATTTTAATGTCAAGCTCCTTGATATGTGAACGACTATGATATAAGATATTTTTTTTATCCTAGAAACTTCTGAAATTTGTTATGAAACAAATACTGTGAGTTGATGATGATGTTGTGGTCAATAAGAGCCAATGTACATAATAAAAGGCTTAGATCAAATGAGTTCAAGTGATGGTAGCTATCTACCTAACATTTAATATTGTATGAGTTTTCATGGTAACCAGGTATGACAGGAGGTCGGTTAGACAATTGTTAGGTGAGAATAGTAAAGTTGAAGTATGTGCAAACTGTTCTAGACACTTGAGAATATAAAAAATGTTATGAAATAGTGATGTCGATCAAAATTAAGCAGCTGGGAATAATTCTTTCTAGTCTTGTTTGGCTATATCAACTTTCATATTTTCATTCCGTTGCCACTGTTTCTTTAAATTCAGGACTTATTACTTCTACGAGTTTGGGAAGAACGATCAACACGTTGCATTAGTAGCAACTGTTAATAGTGGACAGGTTCGTGATATACAATTTATAGTACACATACTAAGAGTGTGGTTGGAATACATTTTCAAGTGTTTAATTTAAAAAATAAATCATTTTGGAAAAAATTGAAGTGTTTGACAACTACTAAAAATAGATTTTGAAGTGTATTCTAAACAGTTTTTATCAAAAGAGTTTAAATAAAAATGAGTTTTTTTTTTTTTTTTGTGAACACTTTTTTCTTAAGTCAATCACAAACACTTCTTACTATGATGAAGACCCGAGTTTTAAAATGGTAGAATTTGTATAAATAAGAATTGATTCAAAGCTAAATTGTTCATGTTAGCAAAGTCTTATTAATTAATACGTTGAATATGCCAAACATAACTTTAGAATTTCGAGTTCTGCTCGAGGATTATGTAGGTCGTTCAAGCTTCGTTTTGACATTGTGCTTCTTTGTGGTAGGTGTTTGTTGCTGGAGCAACTGCACCGTTGTCCAAATGGGATGAAGATGGCATAAAACTCCGTTCTGCTGCTATATCTCTAACAGTGCTATGATCAATTGTTGATAAAGTTCATTTCATTAGCTTGTGAGTACTCCCTAAAACTTAAAACTCTCATGAATCGGATAGCATATTAAATCAAGGTTAAATTATTGCTTTTTTATGAAATTTGAAAATTGGTGTATTTAGTCTGCAAACTTTTAAAAATTATTATTTATGCTCGTAAACTTTTGAATTTTGATGATGCTTTTACTTGGCCGCCACAATAAAAACCATTAACGAAGTGCCAATGTGACATGCTCCTGACATTAGCATTTTGTTAACGACATCAATTATGAGGCCTATTTAAAAGCATGAGAGAGGGGACCAAACCATTTAAAAAAAAAAATTCAAGAACTAAATTATCGTAATGTTTAATATCTAGGGACTAAAATCTTTGTTACGTTGTAAAATCACTAGCTCTTTTTGTTAACTATGATCTTAGTTTGATCTTGTTGCATTGTATGTATTGGAGTCCCTTCTGGGTCTTCTTTATTCCTTGTTGGGATGGTATTTATTTTATTTATTGTTTTGTATTCCCTTGGATGTTCTTCCATTTCCCTAAATGAAAGCTGGGTTTGATACAAATATTATATATATATATATATATATATATAGATATATCCTAGTGATATGAATTAAAGTTAGCTCTTTCCTATGCAAATACTGAGATGATTTTAAATGCTGAGCTTGGTCTACAGATTGTTTTAACTTAATTTGTGAGGTTACTTGATTGTGAGTGATCCGTCAATGTTTTTAATGGACAGGAGGAAGCTTGTGGTGAGTGAGTTCCCCAAAAGAGACAACTCTAGCTCGACATAAAATTTAGGCTGTGTACAGAGAGACTCCCACATTTTGTTTTTTTTGTAAGAACCGAGTTCTTATAGGGCGAAACAGCAACCCGGGATCCACGTAAAGCAACTCTTTTTACCGGGAAAATGAAATGAAATATTCAGTTAGACTCCGATTTTCTACTCTTGGTAGCTTGTAGTGGCTATGTTGAGTGTGAGTTATCCTGGGTTCATGTGGTTTTTCGTTTCTATATGATTAATCTCAAACTAAAACTTGAGATTTTTGGAAGTGGTGACCGTCACAATCAGACTATCACTCATTGGATGTATCCCTTTTTCTTTTTCTTTTAGCTAAAATTTCATACAACACATCACTTTACAAGTTGGTTTGACTTTCAATTATCTACTTAATAAGATTGTTAGAAGAAAAGTCGATGGAATATTAAAGGATGAAAATTGAAATATTTGAAACCTTAAAATGATTTTGTTCTAAAATATTAAGTTTTTTTAACTCATAAGTTTTAGGCTAAAATAAAATAACCTTTTAATTGTCTAATTTTAGTTTCTTTACTTTTAATAAATTTTACCTTTTGTTTTTTTTATTTTTATTTTTAATTAATCTTAAATTTAGTCTTTTAAAAATCAATTATTGATTAAATAATAATAATAATAATAATAAGAAGAAGAAGAAGAGTTTTTTTTAAAATATAACAAAATGAACCAAAATATTTACAAATGTAGTAAAATTTCACCACGATGGACTACTATCTCGTAGATAGACTATGTATTTTGCTCTTAGTGGTAAATATTTTCAGCAGTTTTACCATTTAAGATAATTTTCTTAATAATAATAATAATGATAATAATAATAATGTTAGGTATACCTTCATACCAAAATGAAATTTAAACGTTTCTTTGATGTAATCTCATAAAATATTATTTAATTTGGAAAGGTGGATTTGATTTTGAACTTACATATTATGCATATGGAAATTTAAAAGAAAAATTGGGATTAAAGTAGAAAAAATTTGTAGCATTATCATAGGGTCTATTTAGCATTTGACACGTAATTAGATAATATGTGATTTTATTCTTGAGTTCTTTCCGATTCTTAAATGCTTTTTTAATGACAATTGATAGATAGAGATAGCATGTTGGTCAAAGGAGTAGAAATTGGGGGAATAGGTTATTAATTTCACTTATGGTATGTTCAAACTAGAAATTTGTTTTCATAAATAATGCTCAACGAAATTAAAAAAGAAAATACTTAGAATGCTAAAAAAATTCAATAACAAATTAAGGGAGAGCAGGTTAATAAAATTAAAAAAGAAAAAAAGAAGAAAGAGATACCGAAACTAAGTTAAACTCAACTATTTATAGGGAAGATACTTGTCAAGATGTTATTAAGGATGGAAGTAAGAGAAAGTTATATTTTCTTCATTTCTTGGCTTTACCTAGAGGACATTATTCATAATTTATATTTTAAATGGTTAATTCCTCAATATAAGGAATTGAAATAATGCATGAATTAAGACAAGTTTATGATAAAATAGTTGAGTGTTCACACAACAAGCATATTTTTATTAAGCTTTATAAAAGTATATATATATATATATATTTGACAATATATTATATATGAGGTGTGAGAGTCGAACATTTACTTCCAAATTGATAGAACAAGCTTAATATTAGTTGAGTTATTTTCACATGGAGTTTTTTTGTTGTGTAGTTGAGATGGACTGCAAAAAGATGAATGTAGCTCATGATGAACCCAACTATGGCTCTTTTGGTAATTTTATAAATACATTTGACTTCAAGAATAAAAAGATATGTCAATTATCATGGAACTATGCTCACCTTAACTTTGATGGGATGCTTTTTGGTTTTTGTTCTTTAGAAATAATTGATTCCCTCCAACAATTTTCCACTCATTTAATTTCTAACTTAATCAAACATGATCAAAGTCCTTGTTTCAATCAAAGCCAAAGCTCCAAAGGAAAGAATGAAGCGAGAATTGGTCAACTTTTTTTTTTTTTTTCCCTTCTTTTTTCAACAATATTAGCATAAACAAATTAGAGGGCTTTATGACCTAGCATGAAAGAAAAATCACTTGAAAACTTAGACAAAACCCATAGAAAAAAAAAATAAAGGGCCTTAGATTTTTTAAAAAATCTAAGGCCCTTTATTTTTTTTTTTTTTTCCCTTCTTTTTTCAACAATATTAGCATAAACAAATTAGAGGGCTCTATGACCTAGCATGAAAGAAAAATCACTTGAAAACTTAGACAAAACCCATAGAAGAAAATAATGAAGCCATGAAATACTTAAACTCAAAGACTCCAATCGAACTAGGGTTGGCAATGGACTGGAGCAGGGCAGGGGAGTTCCTTATCCCCACCAATGGAAACTGGTCCTCGCGGGGACCCATTCCTTGTTAATATCCGCGAGATAGAGTGATTGAGAGTACTTAGTGAGGAAAGGATGCAAGAGCACGAGAGTCAACAATTAACATCTTATATATAATTAATTAATTTTTATATTATATTGGGTTGGGGTCAGGGATACCCTCCTTGTCTGAAGATGTGATCCTAAAAGGATCCTCGATTTGACCCCATCACCGGTCAAACTGGAAATTTTCCAACCTGTGGAGTCCAACTTCATGGATTTTTTTGCCAACCCTAAACCTAACCAACTAGAATTAGTTTAAATTGCGAGACACTCGGAAAGATACCTAAATTAAAAGAAGCTTGAAGCCTTATGATGTTGGCAATGTACTTTTCCACTAAAATCATCATTGTTGACTTGACTTATGAAGCATCCTTTTACCCTTTTGTTACCTTCTTTTTTTCTCTCTCTCTTTCTTTCCCTTTAAAACCAAATCTTACGTTGATTTGATTGGTACCTTTGTAAGTTCTAAGAAACTTTCAAGCTTTCATTTTAGGGTTTTTAAATTTCCAATAATGCCTAAAGAAATTTTAGTGGAAAGGTAATGGAAATTGTCCAGAAATTTCACCCGCATACACTTTTTAAATTTCTATTTCTTACTTTATCATTAGTTTTTCTAAACACTATTTAGTGTTTGTAGTTTATATATATTTTTTAATACTATTCAAATTTACCTTGGATAAATTTTAAAATTAGTCATTTCAATTTTTTTTTTTTTAAAATGATTAAATAATTATAGTAATTTTCAAGTATGCTTACAAATTTTATAGATGGAAGGCTCTAATAGAGACCCAATCTCTTTTATTTGACAAATAAGTTAACAGTAGAAAGATACATAAAACTAAATTTGAATATTTAAAAAGGTATAGAGAGTGGAAATAAAGAGAGAGTTGTATAAGGTGAGAGACAAAGTTCCAAGTTCCACTAATTTTCTCTCTTTCAGCTTGCAGTTGCAGCAAATGAGTCGCCAGCCGATCGACGAAGACGACGGCCGAAGTCGGAAACGGAAACGTATCACCACCATCTATGGCGGCGGAGGATGGTGGCTGAACTGCATCAAGACACGTCTCTCCATCATTTTTGGCGCCACAAATTCCAACCGCCTTAATGTCCTCAATACCGACCTCGGTTAGAGAGCAACAAAACTAGAAATCAATGAAATCATATTCCCAATAGTTTTTCTTAATTCTCTTACAAACTGTTTTTAAATATCTTTGGTTGATTTTCCCTTTCAAGGCAAACTACTCCCCTGAATTCTTTTATTTCATCATCAGTCTCCTTTGTAGTTTGTTACGTATTAGTGTAAACAAACCTCATGGTTTAATAGTGGTTTTTATGCCATTTAATTTTTTTTTTTTCAACAATTTGTGGAGTGTGAATATTTAACCTTTGATCTAATACAAGCTAGCTATGCTCATTTTTGGCGATTTCAATTTGTTTCATTTTCACTAATGAAGGCAGCATATTTGTCTGATTATTTACGTTTTAATAGGTTCTTCGATGGATCGAGCAAGTGGATCATCTTCCACGCATTCTAGATGGAGTTATGATGTATTTTTAAGTTTTAGGGGCGAAGATACTCGTGCCAACTTCACAAGTCATCTTGATATGGCTTTACGTCAAAGAGGAATCAATGTCTTCATAGATAACAAGCTTCCAAGTGGCGAAGAAATTTCTACATCACTTTTGAAATCCATTGAAGGATCTAGGATTTTGATTGTTATAATCTCTAAAAATTATGCATCTTCTAGTTGGTGTTTGGATGAGTTGGTGAAGATCATTGAGTGTAAGAATTTCAAAGGCCAAATGGTTCTTCCTATTTTCTTCAAGGTTGATCCATCCGATGTACGAAAGCAAACAGGCACTTTTGGAGATGCATTGGCCAGATTACATGATCAACTTAAATTCTCGAACAAAATTCAAACATTGGAAGGAAGCTATGCTGTTGCTCATTTGGCTGGATTGTCGGTTACCGAAAAAGTGTACACTTCTCCACATCCCTTTTCTTGTTTACATATTATATTTGAATTACTTTCTTATACAAAAGACTAGCCCAAGGGAGAAAAATGACAATTCTCATACTTTAGTACCATTTGGTTTTGACTTTTAGTTTTTGAAAATTAAGCTTATAAAGATTACTTTCCCCTATAAGTTTTGATGTTTAGTTATCCACTTTCTATTAAGGTTTTAAAAAATGAAGCCAAGTTTAAAAACTGAGAATAAGCAGTTTTCAAAAACTTGTCTAGAATTTGACTAGGAATTCAAGTGTTTCTTTGACAAAGGTGAAAACTATAATTGAAAAATTTGAGGAAGCAAACATAAACTTTAAAAATAGGAGGGTAAAAATGAAATCGTTATTAAATGGCGTCTTAATCTCTCTCTTTTCCAGACCTCATCCCCATAGTATTCTCCTCAACCTAAGACAAGTTATGACTACAATAGATTCCATTGAACACACTTTGATTCTATTGCTGTATCGCCTCAGGTCCAGGATTCGGATAAATTCTGGTTCGAATCCTGGACCTGGGGCATTACAGATGGTATCAGAATGGAACCTCTTCCAATAAGATGTTAGGGTACGAACCAAGTTGAAGCTGGTGGGCATGTAACACTCCAAGTTTAGGAGGGAGATATGAATGAACTGAGATCACAACCGAATAAGAAGAATCCGTAGAATATTAAAGTAGGGTTAAGAAAGTCTTAAAAGAATTGAAAGTTACTATTTATACCAACAACATGCACCTTTTCTTTTTTTGGTGGTTCAACCATAAGAACTCCAAAGAAGCAGTCCTATGTTGCGTGACCTCCGGGGAATTTTCCTAGGAAATATGGGAGTGAGGACAAAACATGCTGAAGGACGGTGTTGCCAGGTCGCACCGGAATGTCGGGGCCAATAGTTGTCGAATTTGGATTTTGAATCCTGGGCTTGGGGCGTTATAGTTGTCGACACTCACAACTTGTTGCAAGTTTAGTAAGTTAATCTGAGTCAGAATGTGACACTTTTGACACTTTTAATATAGTTTTAATAGGAGGTGGTTGAACATAAAGTTATATTGTGCCCTGTTTCATATATGTATATATTTTAATGTATGATTTTCTTAACGGCAGGAATGAGGCTGAGATTATTGAACAGATTGTTAAAAAAGTAATGGACAAGTTAAATCGCCCAACATTATTGGAGGTAGCAAAATATCCAGTTGGAATCGAAGAGCAAGTTACAAATCTAGTCTCCCTTGTTATGTCTGATGGTGTTACAATGGTAGGAATATATGGCATTGGAGGCATTGGTAAGACGACTTTGGCCAAAGCTTTATACAACAAAATTGCCAATCAATTTGAAGGTTGCAGCTTTGTTGCAAATGTTAGTGAAGCTTCCAAGCAGTTTAATGGCCTTTTGAATCTGCAAGAAATGCTACTTTCTGAGATCTTGATGGGTGACTTCATCAAGATTAGCAATCTTGTTCATAGAAACACCAACATTATAAGGGATAGATTACACTCAAAAAGAATTCTTCTAGTTCTTGATGATATAGATGACTATAAGCAGCTGGAAGTATTGGCTGGTAAGCTTGATTGGTTTGGTCATGGAAGTAAGATCATTGTAACAACGAGAGACACACATTTGATTTCTGAATTCGACAAACAGTATTTTATCCAAGGATTGAGCCATGACAAAGCCCTTGAGCTTTTTGGTTGGTATGCTTTTAAGAAAACTATTAGTGATATACCAAGTGATTATTTAGACCTTTCAAAATGAGCAGTAGATTATTGTAAAGGTCTTCCTTTGGGTCTTGAGGTATTGGGTTCTTTCCTTTGCAACCGAGATCAATCTAAATGGAAAAGTATATTGGATTCATATGAGAAATCCTCCCTTGACAAACGCATTCAAGATATCTTCAAATAAGTTACAATGGACTTGAAGATGAAATAAAGGAGTTGTTTCTTGATATTTCTTGCTTATTTGTTGGAGAGCACATTGATGATGTTAAAGCATTCTTGGAGGCATGTGGTTCTTATCCAGAGAAGGGAATTGGAATTCTCATAGATCTACTACTTGTTACTATCATCCTTCATCATCTTAACAGAACACTAATGCGTGAACGAATACAAATGCATGACTTAATACAACAAATGGGTCGCACAATTGCTCTCTCAAAATTTTCTAACCCCCGCAAAAGGAAGAGGTTGTTCATCAAAGATGATGTTGAAGATGTGCTAAATGATAATAAGGTAAGAAACCTTTTGTTATATGTTTTTGATGAAAAAAGACCTTTTGGTTTAGAGACATTGAATTATATATATAGATTCGAAGTACCTTATTTTGTCCAATTGTAATTATCTATTCTATGTAGGAAGCAGGAGCAGTTAAAGCCATAAAGTTGAACTTTTCTAAACCTACAAAGCTTGATATTGGTGCACAAGGATTTAGAAATGTGAAAAATCTCATGTTTCTTAAAATTCATGGTGCTATCTTTTCTGGAGATTTGGAGTATCTACCATCTAGATTAAAATGGATTGATTGGCCAGAATTTCCATTTTCATCCTTTCCCCTTGGCTTCACACCAAAAAATGTTATTAAACTAAATTTGCTTTGTAGCTCCATCAAACATCTTGGAGGAGTTATGGTACTGTGCATTATCAAGACTTTGCAATTTTTTTTTACTATTTAATTTACTTGAATAATTAGCTCATCATAATTATATACTTCAATTTTTTGTGGCTTGTTTTTCAATGTATTATAGAACTGGGAATCGTTGAAACAAATTTGTCTTCAAGGCTCCAAGTTTTTGACAGAAATTCCTGATTTTTCTACTGCGCTAAATCTTGAATGGTTGGATCTTGAAGAATGTACAAGTTTAGTGAAGGTTCATGAGTCAGTTGGATCTCTTGGTAAGCTTGTTTATTTGAACCTTAGTCGCTGTTTTAACCTCGAGAAACTTCCAAGCCACCTCAAATTGAAGTCCTTCAACAATTAGAACTGTCTGGTTGTGTAACACTTGAAGCATTTCCTCATATTGGTGAAGAAATGAAATCGTGTGTACGTCTGACAAAAATTTTTGTGGGACATACCAACATAAAGGAGCTACCTTTATCAATTGTGAATCTTCATAGGCTTCGGGAGTTGGGCATATTTTTTTGTACAAATTCACAAGTCTTCCACTTTATTGCTTACTTAATCTTGAGGATTGCAGTATAGTGCTATGTTCTAGTTTTACTAGAATTTCATGTCCGTGTCCGTTTTCGTTTTCGTCTTCGTCTTCATCAGTTTTACTTCCCAATCTACGTACCTTACAACTCAGTTATTGCAATATATCAGATCTGAGTTTCTTAGAAATTCTCTCTCAAAGTGCCCCTTTCTTGGCTTATTTGGACTTGTCTGGAAACGAGTTTTCCAGTCTTCCTTGTTGGATGGTAAATTTTGAGTCCTTGACTAGTCTGGTGATACATGATTGTAAGTCACTTGAGGATATCTCAAAGGTTCCAGAATGTATACATCAAATACTTGCCGAAGGGCATATCGTTGGTGAAATATCCAGACAATATAGCTGATATAATATCGTACAATCTGGTATGTTCTATCTCTTTCTTCTAATTTTATTCTCTTTTGTATTTAGTTTGCCCCATTTGAAAACAATTTCGTTTTTAGTTTTTGAGAATTAAGTTTATATGCACACTTTCATCAATAAGTTTTCTTTGTTTTTTTTTAGCTTTCTACCATAGGCATGTTTTTCAAACCAAGCCAGTCAAGTTTTGAAAACTAAAAAGAAAGTAGTTTTAAAAAACTTGTTTTTGTTTTCAAAATTTGTCTAATAATTCAATTGTGTTTCTTTACTAAAAGAATTAGGAGGACACATGTGTCAATTCTAAAAATGAAATCATTATCAAATGGAGTTGACGTTATTGATAAAAAAATTTATCATACACAAAGTCTATTCTTGTTTTGTAGGATTATGAGGATGAAGTTGAGTTTGGCTACAGGGAGTTCGTACTAGTGAATTGGGATATTCCATATTGGTACATTTACAAGAAAGCAAACAACAACGACAACTCAATAACATTTTGGATGTCAGATGATGAAAGTAGGAAATTGAAGGGTTTAGCTCCTTCTATTGTCACTGAAGGGCGTGGACATCCAACAACATCCTACGATGACTTCCCAGTTCAGAGTAGAGTGAGCCCCAGCACCAATGTTTTGAGGCAGCCTCGTGATAAAAGATCATTTCATCATGGATCCCACGATGACTTCCTAGTTAAGATTAGAGTGAGCCTCAGCGCCAATGGTTCGAGGCAGATTCATGGTGAGAGATCATTTCATTATGTATCACTATGTGCACATACGTGGTTGCTCGTATTTGGTGTTGAAAATTTCACCCAAATGGATGGAAAATGTAATGACACTAATGAAAGGGAGATTGATGGTGGGATCTGTTTTAAAGTATTGTTTGAGATTATAAGCGGAAAAGAGATGGTATTTATAAAAAACTGTGGTGTTCATCTCATTTATGAAGAAGATGATGATTAGTCCTGATGTAGGAAATTTTAGACACACTTTCGTAATTTTCTATTGATTTAATTTACAAAGCAAGTTGCGGTTGCATTTATACAGTATTATTGGTCACCCAATTTATTTTACTTTCCTTCTCCTCTGCATGTTATAAGTAGACCGTACAGAGTTATATATTGAGGGGAATGAATGTTTTAAGTTTGAAGTGGACATTCTTAGTTAGTTCATATAGATCTTATATGTCAGATCACATGTTCTGTTCGCTGGCTGTTATAAGGTTGAACAACTTCCAGAATTTGATGAAAACATGAAATCTTTAAGGGTGATGAATTTGAACAGTATGGCCATAAGAGGATTGCCTTCATCAATGGGATATCTTATTGGGCTTGAGAATTTGAACCTATGATGTAATTGCAAAAACCCTGATTGCTCGTCCAAGTGAATTTCATTTGTCAAAAGGGTCTTAAGGAACTTCATCTTTGTGGGTGTTCTAGACTTGACCTGTTTCCCCTGAGAACAAAGTTAGATTTTCCCCAACAAAGCTTATGTTCCAAGCTGACTGAATTGAATCTTGAAACTTGAAACTTGAAAGATGCAACATATCAGATGCATATTTCTTAGAAACTTTATCTAGTGTTTCCACTTCCTTGAAGGCGCTAGATTTGTCCGGAAAAAAATTCTCTTCTCTACCGTCTCTCGACAAACTTACGTCCTTATGATCTCTTGGATTAAGGAATTGCAAGTTTCTTCGAAACATCGCAAAGCGTCCTCGTTGCGATTGAATGCTATTGGCTATGAATTGTTGGTTATAAGTCCTGACTATATGATGTTCGGGAAGCAGGTTCCTCTCCTTTTCATCTAGTTATTTGTTTGTATCATATATTATGCCCTTCTAATCTCTTGTAAACATTGTTTCTAGCTTTTCCTAATGCTTAAGCTGGCGCCAGTTTGGAATTTATATAAGGGAAAACATATAAATTTTTTCAAAACAGAATTACTTGGTTCCAATTCTGATTGGCGTAGTTCATAATCCAATTATTGATGGGATATTGTAACCTCAGGATTAAGACTTGTAAATGTTAGTTACTTGGAGTTTGTAGGTTTTTTCTCCTGATGGGTAATGATTTTTCCTCTTCATATTGTATTTAACTTCTAGTTAAGGACAAACTGTTTAAAGCCTTGTACCAACAACAGAGTGTTCTAATTTCTACCGTTTAAATATGCTTACATTAATCAAGCCTCAAGAAAATAATAAACACACTAATCCTTATAAAGATTTTGAGTTACATTAGTAGACCGAGGTATTCCCTAAAGTTGTCCTAACTCCCAAATCTCTTTTTTTGTTCATTATCTCTTATCCTAATTCTCTGTTATGTAACATACACTATCGATGTTCTAAGTGTTGTCACTTGTCTCACAAATTAATTTCATTAAGATCACCTTTCTATTGGTAGGCTTTCTATAGTAAAGGATAAAAATTTAAGAGGTTAAATTAATTTATTCACGCTCCAAATTGAATTGCAGGTTCTGGACTCTCAAAAGGAACTCTAAAGGAAAGTTCTTTTATTAATGTCAGAATGAATGTCTAAACACACCACTCAAGTCTTATATAACAGGTAAATAAAGAAATATCCTACTTAAACAAGGAACATTCTAAAGAAATACAAGAAATGTCTCATGATTGGAGGCATTATTCAAGAGCAAGGACGAACTGCTGAAAATAATTGAGTGTATGAAATCCAAGGGACAAATAGTTTTGCCTGTCTTCTACAAGGTGTGTCGGAATACTTTGAATTTGGTCGTATTTTTGTTATTTACGATTTTTGACTCTAAGAGTTTAAAGAAGTGTGTTGTATAAACTCTATAACCTTAGAGGCGCACCTGAATTGTAATATGAATTTACTCTCTAATAAAATTTGTCTCTCCCACGTGGAGCTAACTAACACATTGTCAGTGAACACGTAAATCTGTATGTCGATTCTTTATTGCTTTACGTTCATTTGCCGATTTCTTGACAAGGCGGATCCATCCGAGGTTCGAAAACAAACTGGTGGGTTTGGGGAAGCATTGGCCAAACATGAAGCTAATCAGTTAATGACCAACAAGATTCAATCATGGAAGGAAGCTTTGACCACTGCTGCTGCTTTTGGGATCTTGCAACTAGGTATTTTCTAGAGGCTTTTTCTATTATTTTTCATTTTTCTTTTACTTCTTCCCTTAAACGAGTGTTTTATAGGGAAATTTGCTATAACTAACCTAAAAACTATAAAAAATGACGGACTTTTTTGAGGACTTTCAGCCTTAGAAGCATTAAAAAAAAAAAAAAAAGAAAAAAAAAATTGTTAGTTTTCTATCTAAAGAATGTTGAAAGAAGAAGATGAATGTTTTTTTTAGGCCAAATCAACACAACTTAGAGTGTGTTTGAAATATATTTAAAAAAGAAGTCATTTTCAAGTGTTTAATTTAAAAAATAAGTCATTTTCGAAGAAATTGAACTGTTTGGCAACCACTCAAAATAGATTTTGAAATGTATTTTAAATGGTTTTTATCAAAAAAGTTTAAATAAAAATGAGTTTTTTTGAAAACATTTTTTTCTTAAGCCAATCCAAATAGAGGTTAACGTTCAGGTTGAAAGCTGAAATTTATCCGATACTAAATTATTTTGCTCTTTCTTGGAAGAAAATTATTCAAGCTTAACCCAAAAACGAAAAACTTGTATACAAAAAAAGCTCTAAAGGATAATTTGTCTCTTCCCTCTCATCTTTGTGGTCTTCTTCTCCACTTTCTCATCTTTTTCTTTTTGGGAGTTAGTTTTAAATGAGGTGGCATTGTATGTTAATTTAAGGTCTTTTTTTCATGTATAGTTTGTTAATGGGAGTATTTGGTTTATTATTAATATAAAGAAAACAAAGATACTTTTTAAAAAATAAGATAAAAGATAGAGAAAGAGTAGAAGAAGATGAAGAAGATAAAAATGAGAGAGAAAGTTATGTGAATTGTAATTTTGATATTGAGGTTTACGATCCGACTTGCAATTATTAATCAACAACAATGGCACGTCGACCAATTTAATGTCAAAAAGAATTTAACTTCATGATCTACTATTTCTTATTGTTCATCACTTTGTGTTTGTGTGTATGATGTGCTCAATGATGGCAGGAAGAATGAGGCTGATCTTATTCATGACCTTGTTAAAGAGGTGTTGTCTATTTTAAATCAAACACAATTGCTACATGTAGCCAAGCATCCTGTTGGACTTGATTCTCAACTTAGAGCTATTCAGGAATTGGCCTCCAATGTTGTGTCTGATGGTGTTAACATGGTGGGGATACATGGCATGGGAGGCATTATTGGTAAGACAACTTTGGCCAAAGCTTTATACAACAAAATCTCTTATCATTTTGAAGCTGCTTGTTTTCTTTCAAATGTTAGAGAAGCCTCAGAGAAATTCAATGACCTAGTTCAACTACAAGAAAAACTAATGAATGAGATCTTAAGGGATAATGCTTGGAAGGTTGGCAATGTTCACAAAGGAAAGAATATCATAAGGGATCGACTATGCTCAAAGAAAGTTCTTATCGTTCTTGATGATGTGGATAAGGATGAACAATTAGATGCACTGGTGGGTGGACGTGATCGGTTCGGTCGAGGTAGTAATATCATAGCGACAACAAGAGATCGACATTTACTCAAAAAACATTCATTGGATAAACTACATCCTATTCAGTTGTTGGATCCTAACGAATCCCTTGAGCTTTTTAGTCTGCATGCTTTTAAGCAGAATCATCCCTCAAGTAATTATGTAGATCTTTCAAAATTTGCAGTAAGTTATTGCAAAGGTCTTCCTTTGGGTCTTGTTATTTTGGGTTCTCTCCTCCATAAGAGAGAACGAATAATATGGAAAAGTAAATTAGGTGAACTTGAAAACTCCCTGGAAGCAGGTGTTGAAGCTGTTTTTCAAATAAGTTTTAAGAATGTGAGCGTTTGAGAATAATTCATGACTCTGTTGGCCGTTCTCTTGATAAGCTTGTTATCTTAGACCTCGAAGGCTGTAAAAACCTTGAAAGGCTACCAAGTTAGAGTCTCTTCAGCTTTTGAATCTCGCTTCTTGCCTAAAGCTTGAAAATTTTTTTGACAACTCTTTTGGAAAGTTTCCAAGCCACCTCAAGTTCAAATCTCTTGAACAAATTACTGACTTTTCAATGGCGTCAAACCTTGAGATATTGGATCTCAATACTTGCTTCTCTTTAAGAACGATTCACGAGTCTATTGGGTCTCTTGATAAACTTATCACCTTACAACTGGATTTATGCCATCACTAAGTGTTACAAGGTTGACCAACTTCCAGAATTTGATGAAAACATGAAATCTTTAAGGGTGATGGATTTGAACGGTACGGCCATAAGGAGGTTACCTTCATCAATTGGATATCTTAATGATTCTGCAAACCTGACTACTCTTCCAACTGAAATTCATTTGTTAAAAAGTGTTGAGGAACTTCATCTTCGTGGGTCTTCTAAACTCGATATGTTTCCCCCAAGATCAAGCTTAAATTAAATTTTTCCCAACAAAGCTTATGTTCCAAGCTGAGGGTATTGGATCTTAAAGATTGTAACATAACAAATTCCGATTTCCTGGAAACTCTATCTAATGTGTGCACAATATAACAATTATTTTCTCAACTTTCAAATATGCCAAAAAAAAAAAAAACTTAAACCTGATTTCCAGTCTTTTTATTATTACAGTTTTACCCTATTTTGTGTATGTATTTTATATACTTTGTAATTTTGATATATCAATGGTATAACTCATATATTTTATGTTGTTGGTACATTAATCAACTAATATACCAAATATAAAGTATATCAAATATACATGCTTATACATCAGTAAGGGCGTAAATTGGGAATAATAAAAAATGAAAATATGCATGATATTCTTGTATTTAATTCTTATCATATTATCTCATACTGTATTCTCTCTTGTTGACATTGATCTTAATTTTATAGGACCTTGACTCAACAAGACTGCTGTTGGTAACAAACAGTGAGATTCCGAAATTCTGTAACAAACAAAGCGCAAGAAGTTCAATGAGTATTAGGTTTGGACACGATTTAAATAAGAACATACCAGCTTTGGTTGTGTGTGTTATTTTCAAAGTGGATGGAGATTCATATGAAGATGAGGGCTTTATTCATTTTCAAGTGTCAGTCGACGGTGAAATAATTATGACGTCGACTGTGGGATGTGGTTCGTCGTCAAAATTAGAACATATGTTGTTGCTAACAACTCCACCAACAAAATTAAGATACTTTCACGACAATGATCCACAGCACATCAAAGTTTTGTTTCCCGACAAAACATCAAAATTTGTTTGGAAAAATTTTAAATGTGCTAACGTTATTATAGGAAGCCAAGGTGTGTATTTGGTTGATAAGCTTTCATGCAATACAAACTTTCACTAATGTCAAGGATCGGAGGAGCAAGACTATTGCTATTAGTTGTAAATATTTTTAGCAGTTTTGTCATTTAAGATAATTTCCCTTAATTGTATAAGGATAATTGTTCATTCAATAGAAATTCACCCAATTTATTTTTATTTTCCTTTGTCCGTTTTGATGAAACATTAGAAGAGTGATTGTCTCGTATTGGAAAGGTTCAAGGAAATGATGGATTTCAAACAATATAAAAACGCCTATGTTTTTTATTTATTTATATTTCAATTTTCTTTTAATTTTGTATGTTATTTTTTTGTTGGCATGCAATTGCAAGAATAGGAAAAAAAAAACATTATTAAAATTATAAATTTAACGATGACTTTTTAGAATCTGCAAATATAGAAAAAAGAAATTGAATCAGATTCTGTTTTTTGTTATTCCAAAAAAGACAAAAATTAATTATAGTTGTAAATTGTTTCAAAGTGCTCACGTTGTCTGCTCTTGAAGAGATCCATCCTCTTGCCTGCTGATTTATCTATTCTTGAAGGGGGTTTGTTGATTTCCTTTCAATTGGGCACCTGAATTTTACTAGTGTTAACCTCTTGAGGAGATTCCCTTGTCGTAAACATTCTCGTGTTTGAATATTTATTTGTGAGTGTCCATCAAATGCTTCCAACAAAATGGTATCAGAGCTTGCATCTGAAAAAACAAGAATTGTTTTTGCAAATGGCAATAACAATTTGGTTCCTTCCAGGTTACTCGACTTACAAAAGAAAATTATAGCAGTTGGTGTATTCGTATGAAAGCTCTACTTAGGTCACAAGATGCTTGGGACATTATTAATAATGATTATAAAGAATAAGAAAATGAAGTGGCTTTAAATCAAGCTCAACTAGAAGCTTTGCAAAATACAAGAAAGAAAGACCAACATGCTCTCACCATCATTCATCAAGCCATTGATGATCCAAAATTTGAGAAGATTTCGAAAGTAACTACTGCACTCAAGCATGACAAATACTGGAGAATACATATAAAGGAGTAGATCGAGTCAAGAAGGTTCCCCTCCAAAAGTTGAGAGGTGATTATGAATCACTACATATGAAGGAATCTAAATCGATTTCAGATTATACTTTAAGATTGCTAGAAATGGTGAATGAAATGAAGAAATATGGTGAGACAATAAATGATGTGCAAGTAGTAGAAAAGATACTTTGCTCACTAGATGAAAATTTTGATGGAATTAGAGATAGCACAGCAAAGAAATCAGGATCAAAAGCACCTTAATTACATTAATTTCTAGATTAAACATGCTTAATAAAGTGAAATACAAAGAAAATAACACTTACTTGTTGTAGCTCAAGTTTGAATCGAATTCCTCTAAGATTCTGATCACGAACTCTTCGTGGACCACCACTAGTGTCTTCTTCGTTATTCTCTGACCTTAGAACGGATGGTGGGATCCAAATTGAGAAGAGAATAGGAGCAATCAAGTGAAAAACACACTGGTTTGGAGTAAGTGTAACTTTCCCGTAAAGTTCACTTAAGTTTGTCAACCCTTCTGTCACTTCTTCTTCTATTTAAAGAGAAAACCATGTAAATCCAATTTACATGCTGATTGACACCAAACGTGGTGAATAAAGTGGTGAAATTGCAAGTGGAAGATAAGTTTGAAGGTCAGGTCTCCACCTCCTACTCCAACATGCTATTGGTGGAAAAACTCAAATTTCAGGAAATTTCCACAAATCCCAATTCTCAATTGAGATTTCAAAATTGATTTCCAAAATCAATTTATATCAGTTTAATATAATAGTTTAAATAATAATTAATTAACTAATTAATTAATTACATTAAATTAATATTTAATATTAAATTAATAATTTTTTCACGCAATTTCAAACTCGATGAATCTTTATTCATTGGGATAATATTTAAATCATATTTAAATATTATTAATTCTCCAAATTTATCTAATTCTCAATTAAACGAACAAATTGTAAATTTTGCTCCTTAACTTAATTTAAACACTTCAAATTCTCTCAATATACTATTCTAAGGTTTAGTCCACGAGCTAACAAGGGGACCTAATGGACCTACAAATAATGAGCTCCAACGATCCGAAATTAACCAGCTAACTCTTTAACCAAGTTATTAACATTCATCAACTACTGGGTCACTCCATTAAAGCCCAGTAGATGCACTCTTCTCACTGTAGATATATTTTTGTCCACTTGATATAACCATGATTAGTAGGTGGATTCTTCACAAGTTGTCCGCAATTACAATTGGGTCAAAAAAATCGTTTTATCCTTGAAATTACCTTTTGTTCCTTAAGTCTCACTGATGCTCTAATAAACAATTAATTTGTGGTCCAACCAACAAACCGAGTCCCTTACGGGCTAGTGAGAAGGTTGTTCAACACTCAGAGTCAGCACTTAAGGGAACAACTTCTCTACTATCCTTAAATAAGTTAGGAGTGAATTTCATCACTATGTCCCCGCCTATCTACCTAGTTTATCCCTAAAATGGTAGGCTTATTAAGTCGGCAAACTCGGGCCACTTGCACCATGCATATTAAAGAATCAAGGTAGTGGTTATCTAATAGATAAGTATGGTTACACTGAATTGGTTAAACAATCAATGGGCTTTTGTCTCTCTATGTAGTTTGAATATTTGTGTCATTCATTGTCACTAACATTGTGTTTGACTTGTTTAGTCGTTTATTAAATTCCACTTTGAGATTACATCAGAACTCCTTTTATACTGCGAGGAAGATGATCCGTCCTTGCTTGATCATTATGGAGGAATCTGAAAGAGAAATTAAAGATGATCCACCCCCTCCTCCATCTTCTCTATTCTTTATCTCCTTCTCTTCTTCTCTAGTTCTCATTTTTTTTTGTTTTTTTTCGCTTATTTCCACTACGGTTGCTTTTTCTAAAAGTCATCCAACTTTTCCTTTTTCTTTTTGGTTTTGACTTTGAAAGTTTCCCATGAAGCTGTTGCCTTTTAAGTCTTTCTTTTATTCATTTTTCCAATCGGCTTGCATTTCTAATTTGATTTAAACCATCTTAAATTGTCTAACTAATCACCTAAATCACGTATAAAAATGATTTAGGATGGAGCATTTTAAATTTGGAAGTTGGAAAGTTATTGTTGGGAGATAAAAAAAATATTTCCTAAACAAATATCTAGATCATGTCTAAACTTAGACTAAATTAACTAAAATAATATAAAAATGATTTAGAATTGAGCGTTTCAAGTTTGAAAGCGGTAAAAAGATAAGAAAACACTTACATCGCAACATAAAAAATGTTATGTTTTGTAGATTCCACCGGAATTAAAAACTTTTTGCAAGAAAAAAAAATGATGAACATACTTGATACAACTCAACTATGAATGAAAGTAGGAGACCAAAAATTCTATAATAATAAATAGAAATCATAAAAACTTACCACAAAGAGAACGAATACGTTCCGAGAGAATGTTCAAGTTTCAAACAATATTGTGGCATAACAGAAGAGCTTGATAGAATAGAAGCTAGAGAGAACTTGGAGAAAAGATGGGAGAGAAGGAAGAATGAAATTCACAAAATGTGTGTTATTATGGAGAATAAAAGGGTTGGTTTTTATCACTTAAAGGGGGCATTAAAGGATGTTTCATGCATATGTCTATTTGTGCCAAAACTCTTTATTTTGAAAAACCACTGTTGGTTCACCTTCTTCTGTTGGTGAAGCACAAACATGGTCTTCTAATTCTCCAAATATGAAGTGGAGTTATGATGTGTTTTTGAGTTTCAGAGGAGAGGATACTCGAAACAACTTTACCAGTCATCTTTGGATGACCTTGAGTCAAAAGGGAGTCAATTTGTTCATAGATGACAAGTTGGTTCGAGGTTCCTTAATTTCTGGATCCCTTTTCAAATCTATAGAGGAATCTAGAATTTCAATGATTGTATTCTCTCAAAATTATGCATCTTCCACTTGGTGTTTGGACGAACTGGCAAAGATAATTGGGTGCATGAAATCCAAGCGACAATAGTTTTACCTGTGTTCTACAGAGTGGATCCGTCTGAGGTATGAAAACAAATTTGAAGCCTGCACTTTTCTTCCAAATGTTAGAGAAACTTCTAAGCAATTCAATGGTCTAGTTCAACTACAGGAAAAGCTACTTTATGAAATCTTAAAGATGGGTTTGAAGGTTGGCTCTTCTGACCTAGGAAAAAACGTCATAAGGAATAGACTATGCTCAAAAAAGGTTCTTGTGCTTCTTGATGATGTGGACGAGCATTGGCAATTAGAAGCATTGGTTGGTGAGCGTGATTGGTTTGGCGCAGGTAGTACAATCATTGTGACAACAAGAAACAAACGCTTACTTTCTAACCATGACTTTGATGTTATGCATGATTATCAAGGATTGGATCATGACACAGCCCTTGAGCTTCTTAGTTGGTATGCTTTTAAGGAAAAGTCACCATCATGTAACTATTTAGAGCTTGCAAAACGTGGGGTAGATTATTGTAAAGGCCTTCCTTTGGCTCTTGTTCTTTTGGGTTCTTTCCTGTATAAAAGAGAAGAGTGGGTGTGGAAAAGTAAATTAGATGAACTTGAAATATCCCTTGAGAAAGGTGTTCAAGATATCTTCCAAATAAGTTTTGAGGGGCTTGAAGACAGAGTAAAGGAAGTTTTCCTTGATATTTCTTGTTTGTTCGTTGGGGATGATGTTTATTGCATGAAGAATATGTTAAAGGCACGTGATCTCAATCCAGATTACAGAATTACAGTTCTCACAAATCTTTCTCTTGTTTCCATTGAAAGTGGTAAGGTGCAAATGCATGATCTAATACGAAAAATGGGACATACCATTGTTCGTGGTGAATCATCTGACCTTGGAAAAAGGAGTAGGTTGTGGGCAGCAAACGAAGTTATTAGTATTTTGAAAGACAATTCGGTGAGTAACCTGACACCAAAAACTGTTTTCATTTTTACTTATTGAAAAACGTTGATCACTGGATTTATAACTTTGCAGGGAACAGATGCTGTTCAAGCCATAAAGCTAGACTTATCCTACGACTTATCATCGGCATTGATTGATGTACAAGCATTTAGAAATATGAAAAATCTTAGATTGCTTATCCTTCGAAATATAACATTTTCTTCACATATGTTTGAGTATGGTCTTAATAAGTTCAAGTGGGTTTTATCTAGATTTGGACTTACATTTTCATCTTTGCTCGCCAAGTTTTTTTGTGAAGGATGGGCTTGTTGGACTAGGCATGCAGCATTGCAGCATCAAACATTTGGGGCATAGGTTTGAGGTAAATTATAGTTTGTAGTTTGTGAGACAGATTTTTCCAGAAACAGTAATTATTTATTGACTTTCTTTTTTCATGTTGTGCTTTAGAATTGTGAAGGGCTGAAGCATGTTGATCTCAGTTACTGTGAACTCTTGGAGGAAATTCCTGACTTATCTGCTGCAGTAAACCTTGAAAGTTTGTACCTAAGAGGATGCATAAGTTTAAGAATGATTCATGAGTCTGTTTGTTTCTCTTAGCAAGCTGACTAGCTTGGACCTTGAAGGTTGTGTTAATCTTGAAAAGCTTCCTAGATACCTCAGGTTAAAGTCTCTTGATTCCTTCTGTCTTTCTGACTGCCGTAAGCTTCAACAGCTTCCAGAGTTTGATGAAAACATGAAATCTTTAACGAGGATGGTTTTGGACTATACCGCCATAAAGGAGTTGCCTTCATCAATTCAATATCTTGCCAAGCATGAAATCTTAGCTCTTCCAGATGCTATCTATTTGTTACAGAGTCTTGTGCAATTTCGTCTTCCTGGATGTTCTAAACTCGACATGTTTCCTTATCCAATTACCCAACCAACATTATTCCTTCTTTCGAACCTGACCCTATTGGACCTTAAAAATTGCAACCTACCAAATCTAGATTTCTTGGAAGCTTTATCTGCTGTCTGCACTTCCTTATCTCAACTACATTTGTCCCAAAAAAAATTCTCTTTTCTACCTTCATGTCTCCATAATTTTACTTCCTTGAGTGAGCTTCAATTAAAGAATTGCAAGTTCCTTCTCCAAATCCCAAACCTTCCCCATAGTATACAAACAATGGATGCCAGAGGTTGTGAATCATTGGTTACAGGTCCTGACAACATTGTTGATATAATATATGCAAATCAGGTACACCTATATGTCAAATTATGGAAAAGTTTATTAAATTATTAATTTCTCCTTAACTGCCTATTAATATCTCTGTCCATATCAGGTTCCTTACATATATATATATATATATATATTTTTTTTGCATATCTATAGGATAAAGTCGATGGCTTAGAAACAAGAGAGTTCACTCTAACGAACAGTACGATCCCAGAATGGTTCAGCCATCAAAGTATCACAAGTTCAATAAGTGTTAGCCTTCAACACTATCCACAAGAGACATCAGTTTTGGCTGCCTGTGTTGTATTCAAAGTAGATGGAGATTCATGTGAAGCGAAGGCCTCTATTAAATATGATGTGTCCATTGATGGTGAATCGTCGAAACAATTCGAGATCGTCGACTGGCCCTCGTCGAAATCAGAATATATGTGGTTAATAACAACCCCTCTAACATTTAGTTCCTTGGACGGGATTTGTAAAGTATCCTGTAAGGTTTACAAGGTTTTTAATAATGCTAGAGTAACCATGAGAAGTCGTGGCGTCCATATTGACGTCACAGAGGAGCAAAGCCAAAGATGGTAGTCTCCATTTAAAAATGAGTGAAGAAATTTTAAATAATTAATAGAATATAATAAATACTTTTTCTCTCTCTAACATTCGTAAATATGATATAATCAATGAATTTTCTCTCTCTAGCTAATAGATATTTTTTATCTAAAAATAACATTAAATCTTTTGTATAAAAATATCTAAATAGTTGGACATTCGTATGAAAATAAGTTTTGGAAATGGATTATATCTCTAATAATCTCAAAATTTAATATATATCTTAGTTATGTCATCAATTGTGAAGTTTGAGACAAATAGTTCATCTATATTTCTCTCCTATATGTCAATTTATTGGGTTGGGCCACTAGTGTAAAGCCCACCAGTTTAATTAAATCCCATTACAACTATGGGATATATCAGATTTAATAATGTCACTCATTCACATTCCTAATTATCTAATGTACTAGTGAAATTATTTTAAATGATAAAATTACTAATATTATTTATAAATAAAAAAATTTTATTGTCTATCAATGATAGATCGCAATAAAACTTTTATCACTGAGCAATCACTTATAGACAGTAAAATTTTTCTATATTTATAGATATTTTAGCTCATTTTGTTATATTTGAAAACAATCCTATAATAGATAGCTCAAAAGTAATGGGTATATATTATTTTTTAAGTTAGAAGTTCAATCTTAGTTCAATTTTTAAGTTAGATTTTACTAAAATATTCGCCAATGTACTAATTAAATTACTTACTTTTGCTTTTTGTTACACCCTAGCAACAAGAAACTTATAAAAAGAAAACAAAAAATTAGGAATGGAGAAAAGAAAAGGATAAATTATAAATAATAAAACATCCATAATTCTCAATAAAAATATTTGGAGAAATTGCTATTTTTAATCCAAAAAGTCTTTTATGGGACAAAACTAACCCCTTTTAGAAAAACTTTTTTTTCTAACCCATTTTTCAACTTTTAAGAGTTTCAAAGGTGGGTCCCAATGGGTGAAATGGCGTTAATACCCAAAAATCATCTTCCTTAACGCTCAAACCATTGTATTCTTCCCTAACCCATGAGACCATCCTCTTTCTTAGAGTCAATTTTTTTACAGTACTATCTAATTTCTGTCATTTGTGGTAAAACTCCATCCTGTGTGACCCGATTTCTGAAAACAAACCCACAAAGAATATGTTTGAAACGATGGAAAGAAATTTCGATTTTCGAATATTCGGTGGTAACAAACGGAAAAGAAAATGAAATTTTTTGATAAAGGAGATTTAATATGTGTAGGAAATGTTTGAAATCGAATAGAAAAAGAATTTGATATGCATTTTTTGCTTGCTGTCATTCTTCTCGTAAGTTCATTTTTTCTGTAAGTTGAATGAGTTTATAGGAAAAGTCCCAGAATACCCAAATCACATGAGTACACGTCAACTTTTGAGAAATTTGAGCATTTTGCTATTTCTTTTTCTATCTGATTTTACACATATTAAACCTCCTCTACCAGAAAAATTCATTTTCTTTTCCATTTTTTACCACTAACTATTCGAAAACCTAAATTTCATTCCACGGTTTCAAACATGTTCTTTATGGGTTTGTTTCCAGAAATTGGATCACATAAGATGAGGTTTTACCACAAATGACAGAAATTAAATAGTACTATTAAAAAAATGGACTCTAGGGAATAAGATGGTCTTAGGATTTAGAGAAGAAGACAATAGTTTGAGTATTGAGGAAGATGATTTTTGGGTATTAACGTCATTTCACCATACGTGACTCACCTCTGAAACTCTGAAAAGTTGAAAAAACAGTTATAGAAAAAGAAGTTTTTTAAAAAAATGTTAATTTTATTCCGTCTCAAAAAAAAATTTTTTGAGTTAGAAATAGAAATTTTCAACTTATCAAGAGGTGCACATTTATATTGACAGCAAATCAGAGATGTATTGAAGCTAAAGTTATTGTAATTAATAAGGTCTAAGACCTAAGAGTTAGATTATCAAGTTTCTTCAATTATTTAATTCTGGTGCCTTGTCATCATCAATAGAGGATTTTGTTCAATTATTATTAAACTTTAAATTTAATACACCCTTTATTATTTTTAAAAAAAATTAAACATATTTTCTCTTAGTTTTTTACTATAGTTTTCAATTTTTTAAATAAAAAGATTGAATTCTTAACCCAATTCTAAAAGCAAAAAGAAATTTTTAAAAACTATTTTTTTTTTAGATTTTAAAAGATGGTATGAAAAAACATTAATAGAAAGTAGATAACAAAGCGATAAATTTAAAGGTGTGGAATTGGTGTTTATAAGCTTAATTTTTAGAAACTAAAAACCAAAAACCAAACAATTACCAAATAGGGCATAATTAATCTAACGACAAAAAATAATATTTTTAGATTTTCTAGTTATAATATATAATACAATATTATATCATTAGTATGAAAAGTTGGGGAAACTACGAAAAGCTAATATTGATAGACTCCCTCTAGAATGAAAAGTTGGGGGGCTATGTGCCCAGTGGAACGAAATTTCACTATATAAGGAGTTTAGCAATTACAACGACAAGTATTTATCCGATTGACTTCCTCTTCAGTGACTCACATATAATTTCCTCTTCAATTTCAAGTTAGGCTCCCCCTAAGTTTGAGCTCCCCTCAATGCCACAAACTCCAAGCTTTGTATGAGATCCCCTCAATATGACATACTTAGACTCTCCCTAAGTATAAGATCCTCACCGCCTTCATAAGCAAGTTTTCCTCAAGCTATGATTGAGATTCCCTCAATACAACATACTTAGGCTCCCCCTAAGTACAATATCAATATAAAACTCCTCCCGAGTTCTACAATAGTTGCCAAACCAAAATCTCAGCAACAAATACGAAGATTTTCACTAACAACACATAAAAGTTGAGGCTTAAACAAACTCTAAGCTCAAAACTCTCAATGCACACTTTTCTAATAATGCAGCTAACTCTAAAATTGAGTAAGAGTACAATATAAATATGGCTAGCTTAGAAAATATCTTTTAGGAGTGAATAAATATTCTCTGCAAGAAAATAAAGAAGACAGATACGGAAATCTACAAATTACGCTGACATATATGGAAAAGATATTCTGCAAATTTGCTGCCAGACATGAAACGATGTCTCCGACAATTTCCTTTACATGTTGCTCAAGTTTTGTCTGTAATAAAATTAGCCAACTACAATATTGTAACACATGTTTAAAACGAAATTATAATAAAGATAATGATAAAAACAATTTATAAAATGTATGATCTAGTTAATATAAAAAGTTAGATGCGAGAAAAGGAATATAATATGAAATTTGAAAATTCAAATCAATATTTGAAGATAGGAGATTGTTTTTATATACAAATGTGAAGAATTCTTAAGTTAAGAAACGAAATTTATCCCATAATATATGCTAGGAAAGAGGGACATAATTCACACCGAATATTTGAAAGGAAATTGATACAACCCGAGTTATGAATTTGATAAATTTATTACAATAGAATTAACAAAGTTGCTAGATTAATTAGCGTGCAATTAAAGAAGTTGTTAAGGGCATTTTAGGATTAATAACAAAAAGGGAATTTACATGCATCACATGTGTTTTGCTATTGTTTTGGAAAGTTAGCTATATTTTGAAATGAGAGTGGAACTTGTGCTACAAGATTCAATTTTCTCAAAAATAATAATAATAATAATAATAACTTAGCTTTTTTTCTTTTCTTTTTCTTTTTTTTTTTTTTTTTCATGGAGGAAAACAAACAAAAGCCCAAAAATCAAAGAAAATAAAGAGAAAAAAGGGAAATTGGATCTTGTAGCACAGACTCTACTTTCATTTGGAACTTTAGTAAAACACAATCCGAATACGCTAATAGACTAGTTTCCTTGTACTTTTAGTGGATAGAGCTTTTGGTTTTCTGGTTTTATCGAGGGGTAGTGGAGAGCTTTTGATTATTTTTCCGGAAGGATGCATGGAAGTGATTGGTGAGAAAATATATTTTCCTTTTGAAGAAGATGAAGAAGATGAACCGGTTGATGCGGTTTTAAATTTGAAATATCTTGACATGTGTTATAACCCGTTAAGGTATATCCATAGTTTTAGGTCGCTTTATTTAAAGTATATTTAAGAATTTTTTAGAAAAATACATTTTTGGTCTCTGAGTTAATTTTGATGAATGGGTGCATTTAGTCCCTAATGTTTCAAATTGGTAATCAATCCTTCTACTGATAAAATTATTAAATTTAATTAATTAAATGGTGACATAAGAAGATGACTTAGAAAACAATATATTTTTAATATTTTCCTGCTTCTCTCCCTACCTCTCCTCTAACTCTAAGTCATCCCTTTCCACCCTCTCTCCTTCTCTCTTGTGTATGTGTTTTGATTTGTTTACTTCCAAGCAGCTAGATGTTGAATCTGGATGATATATATTTGTTGTTCTTCGTTTTGATGTTGATTTTTTTTTTAATTTTGAGAGTGGTTATATAGCATATGAAGTGGATCAGTGTCTTACAAATAGTTTCTCTTAATTTTAGAAGAATGTTTAGTTTGAGTTTCTATAGATTTGGATCTATTTACAAAATTTGAGCTTATGATTTTTAATTAATCGTGTTTTCTCTTGCAATTATTTGAGATGCGCTTAAATATCACTTCACGTGTCTCAGTAGCACATTCCTTAGGTTCTCATGCATTTCAATAAACTTCACCATCCCTTTCAACCTCTCAGCTTTGTTACTGCGATTCTTTGATGATGTTGTATCATAAAGATTCAAACATATTCATTTAAATCCAAATGTATGGCTTGCGGGTATTCTTCCATTTTGAGAGGGAATCACAAAAATGACAGCTTTTTCTTGAAAATGAGAGATTTTATTTACACCTATGTATGTTAGAGGAGTAGGAGGAATTTGCGGGAGGGGTGGAAGTTGCGAATTAAATATATATATATATATATATATATATGCGCGCGCGCGTGTGTTTTTTCGATATTTATAATAAAAATGTTAAAAAAAATAACAAAAGCCACCAGTAACATTAAATTTAAGATTTATTAAGAATATAAATAATGAAATTAGAGATTTGAAAATATAGAATTTAAAATAAAACAAATCTAGAAGGACAGGACTCGTATTGAAATAAAAAAATGTATATATAAGAAAGGCAGACAAAACCCAGAAGTTCAATCATTTTTATTCTCAGCCATCTCTCTCTCCCTCACTCCAAGGCTTGTGGATTAACACCATTGACCCATCTCTCACATCCCAACAAACCACCCAAGATCATAGGGATAATTCTTCTTATTTATATTACTATTGATAGAAACAAAACTTAAATGAAAGGTATAAAGGAAAAAAGACCTCAATTATCCTACCATATGTTTGGAATGATTACTACATTTTCGGGATATAATAAAATTACTAGTAATTAGAATAATATTGAAATACGTGAATGATTCGAGAAAGAAATAAAAATGAGATCATGAAATGTGAAAACGGTGGAAAATAAGGTTGAGTTAAAAACTGTCGAAGTAGAATGAGTTTTGTATTCAAATTGAGCCTGAAACGTTCAATCCAAACGTTGATTTTAGATTACATTACATTACAATTTGACCATTACGGTCCTCAAACACCCCTTAGAATCTTTCAAATCGAATTTTTTAAGTTTCTAAACTTTAAAATTTGGGTAATATTTATATCCACAGTCATCCTACGTATTCTCTTATCATTCACACCAAAAAATTAAAATATTGAAAAAAAATAAATAACAATAACTTATTACTTGTCAAATTATGATTGGACAACTTAATAGAATGCACAAATAAAAATGTTGCCCAAAATGCACTAAATATTTTCTTTAAGACTTTTATGTCTAATAATTTAATATAAATCCAAATTTATCTTCTTCTTCTTCATTATCTTTTTTTCAAGTTACAACAATCGTAGGAATAAAGAATTGAACTTAATTTCAATATAGAGATTAGAATGCATGTCAATGATTAATTAAAATTAAGTATACTTTAATAACCTTTTATCCAGTTGACCTACTCTATTATGCTACTCACTATATATCACATTTTTCAACACGAACGTATACCCAATTCGAACAATATTACATTAACACTTAACCAAAACTATCTTACAAACTCATACAAAATCAAATCTCAGCAACTAAGAATATGTTTTAGATGGATTTTTTAAAATGACAAAAATGTCATTCTAGAATCAGACACACTTAAACATATACGCTAATTAAGCTGAGTAAATAACTCAATGATCGATTTAAGGCATCTATTATTTATTTATTTATTTATTATTATTATTATTCCAAGTCTTTTGGGCATCTCTCGTGGGACTCGGCACCCTTTCCTCATCTGTCCACCTCATTCCTTTCACCCCTTGGCACTCTCTTCACTATATCCCATGACTTTTTTTTCTTTTTTTCTTTTTTTTCCTATTATCTTTCTCTTAAGACAATTTAATTTTTTTAATAAAAATTAATTTTCTACGTTTCAAAATTTAATTGGAGAATTAAGATGAACTGAACTCCAATCCAACCCAACTAGTACCTAAATATTTATGTATTATTTATATATATAACTCCTCTTCTCAATTTGCATCCATTTATTTTTCGAAATTACCAAAGGATGACGATGATGATAAGTTTTTACAGAAAAAGTCTCCACTCGTTCTTGTCCTTCACCGACACCCTTTCTTCCAAATCCTCACCACCTTTCAATAATTCTAATTCTTCCCACTTTGAATTACCCCATGGCTTGGGCTTAGGATTAATTAATTCCGATCATAATGTTATGCAATTCAATAGATCTCCAAATATTCTTGAATCTTCCTCCTTCATTAAACCTCCTCTTTCTTCCTCCCCCTCCTCATCCTCCGCCGCCAGAAAGGACCCGGGTGGGGTCGGTTTCATCGACGACGTTGGCGGTGGCGTCGACGGGTTGATGTCGTGCACCGAGAGCCTTGGATTCGAGAGCTCCGATGAGAGATTGGTGAATGATGAATTGACGATGATGGAGGATGACGGTGGTTGTACGGTGAGAGTACGGCGGAGGAAGATGGTGGAGGAGAGGAAATTTCCGCCACCGTTGACGTCATTGAATCAACATGGACATCCGAATTTTTATCTCCGGCCAGTGAGGAAAGATGGGAGATTGGAGCTGACAGAGATTAGGATCGAACGGACCGAGATTCTTCGGGCGTGTCGTGGAGATGGACGGTTGAGATTGCATCTCATCAAAGATGAAGAACAAGGAAAAAAAGGCGACGGCGGATGCGGCGGCAACGACGACAGTGAAGAGATTGAAGAGGAGGAGGACGAAGAAGAAGAAGAAGAAGAAGAAGAAGAAGAAGAAGAAGAAGAAGAAGTGGAGGGTTTAGTGAAGGAAGGAAAGATGGAATTCATGCGATGTGTTGAGATGATGAACCACCAGCACCGCCGTGAGCACCACCGTGGCCACCACCACCAGCATTTGGATGTGTGGAGGCAGCACTGCGTGACAACAAGTTAAGATGTTTTTTCTTTAATTTATTAATTTTTTATTTTTTATTTTACAAATTCAGTCGGTAGAATTAATGAAGCGGTGGGTGTGCATAAAAATGAGAATATTGTTACTATTTATAGTTTGTGGGGAGTGTCAATTTATTTGCTTTTTTATTGTGGGGGTCATTTTTATTGAATATAAGTTATTTTCCTTTTTTTTTTTTCTTTTTAAATTTGAATTAATTTGCATGCATGTTGTGGGACTACTTTAATTCTCAGTCCAGAAATGGTTCAGCAAAAGAGCAAGCAAGCGGTGGACTTCTTTTTAATGCAATTTCCAAGAAGAAACAATCCACTTGCATTTTAAATTTTTTAGTTAAAAAATGGTGATAAGGATCAAACTATATTTTAAAAATGATTATTAATGTCTTTACTAGTTAATCAGATAAAAGGGCAAAAGTGGGTTTCTAATTTGTTGAAATTCACTTTTTAAATGTGTTAAAATAGTAATAATAATAATAATAAATAATGAAAAGGGAAGAGCTGAGTAGTACAGCACATATATGATATATATAACAACCAACACCATGATTCAAGGAGTAGAGAAATTAAAGTCTGTGAACACTAAGAGTAGTTAAGATGAGTTCACAAAGAGTAGTTAAAGATGAGTTCACAAAGAGTAGTTAAAGATGAGTTGAAGTACGTTACATTCTTTTTTCTTTGAAAAGCAAATATAACCTAAAAATAATCCCCTCCAAGAAAGTTGGAGGATGGGAAATTTTGTTGAGATATTTTCGATTAATTTAGCTAGTTCACATCTTGATCATAAGGTGTGTTTCGAGACAGGGAAAAAAAAAAAAAAAAAAAAAAATTTAGCACCACCCATTGAGTAGCAAGTAGGGTTACAGGAAGAAAAAGTTTTTAGCACCACCAATTGAGTAACAAGTAGGGTATAAAAATTTTTTACAATAATTTTTTTAATGCATGTTATATCGTCAGAAGAGAATTGAGTTACGCAATTAAACTGTCAAGAGATGTTACCTCTCTATAGTGAAAAAGAGATAACACAATATTTGAGTGGTTTACTAGGTTGGCACAATTGTGGTGCTAATCGATGATGACAATTTGCTTCTCAAGACTAACACAACACCCTCTAGCAAGAGTGCACTCGGGTCATTTCCAAAGTTACAAATCTCTAGAAGTGTATAAATATATATAACCTCTCACCACTCCTAAATCTTTCAATGTGGGACAAAAGGAGATGCATGTAATTTTGAGCCTTAAGCCTACAAACATGTGGGTCATTCCCAACCTTAAAATCTCAAAATTTGTAGTGTTTTTAAAATTTTCAATTAGTTATTCATTAAAAAGTAAAATTATTTTTCTTAAATATAAGGTTAATGGGGATCATTAGAAAAAGTAAAATTATTTTTCTTAAAAATAATGTTAATGGGGATCATTAGAATTATATTGGTTTTACTATACTACTTGACACATGAGATAATCTCATCCATCTTAAAAAAATCTAGATCACACATCAACAAAATCTATCTTTTTCCCAAAGTAGTGTGCCCTAGATATATGTTATTATTAACAATAATTTAATGGACAAGTTCTCTCTTAATCAAATTTTCACAAAATGCTTCCTAGAGAGACCTCTAATTGAGAATTTTCAACATAATATTAAAAACAAATTTGAGAATTAATTTTAAAATAATAGTGTGATCAAATTGAAATTTTTTTAGAATGTTAGGATCAGCCACATTTAGTATATTTGACCCACAAAGAAAGGTCCACACCATGAAACTTTTTAAAGATTTGCTTAGGTGTGTGTATATTTTGATTTTTGACTAAGTGCTTTTGAAGGTAATTAGTTGGGTAAATCAAAATCTAGGTTTTAAATGACAACCAATCATCATGTAACAGAAGAAAAGTGTCTTTAACTCTCTTGACAACATATACATTAGGGAAAAGAAGGCCCAGTGAACTAATTGAAAAGAAGTTAATAACATAAGCTTGCATAGAACGATTCAATATGTTACGAACTATTGGTAAATGACATACTTCCAACTTGATTTAATATGTTAATCACAACGTACACTGTAAAATATGTACCTTTTAAGTGGTTGTTTTTGGACATTTTAAAGAAATTTTACATTTTGGTACGTAAATACACATTCACACATTCTTACCTATGATGTATTTTTCCTTTATTATTCTCTTAATAGATAAGTTTTGATTTTCCAAAAGCAAAAAGTTTGGAGGAAAAAAAATTATCAGGAGTTTATATGTCTGTAGAGTTCATATGTTTATGAAGTTCATATGTCTGTATTTTGGGTGTTTGGGGTGTTGAATTCATATATTAGAGACATTTGGTGCTGAGTTCATAAATTTTGTGTGTCAACTTAAATATAGATGTTTATATGTATTTTTAAATTAATAGCCATTTTTAAGTTTTAAATTATGGTTTTATTGACGGTTTTATGTCACGAGCGTCAACAAAACAAAAAACTCGTGTGTCAACAAAATTCAAATTTGTGGTAGTCATAATTTAAAATAATAGTCGTCGGAATTGGTGGAGTAGTGTGTCGTTAGAGGTTGTTGGAGTTGGCCGTCAACAATGTTGGTTGAATGTTGCTAGAGTTAGCCACATGCGATGGTTGTTAGAGGTGACTGTTGGAGTTGGTCGTCGAAGTTGGTCGTAGGGTGGTCGTCGGAGTTGGACGTCTAAGGTTGTCGCTGGAGTTTCCCGTCGAGGTGGTCGCTGGAGTTGGACGTCGGAGGTGGTCGCTGGAGTTGGCTATTGAAGGTGGTCGTTGGAGGTTGTCGCCAGAGTTTAGTAATAAGGCATCGGTGGTGATAAGAGCTGAGTGCACTAATGGTGGACATGATATAAAATGTTAGTGTCATAAGAAGTTGGCTTCTCAAACAACGAGTTTAGTTTATGTCTCAACTCATTTTCTCACCTCAAATATCCTAAATGAGAAATTATGTTGAGAGTTATATATATTATGATGAAATGTTGGTACTTTTTAGCAAATTAAAACATCTAGAAAAGCCAAAGACATGATGAGAGATTCTTGTTGAAAAGATATTTTTAGTGTAAACTCATTTGGTTGGATGTTAGCTAAGCTTTTGTTATGTTGCAATAAATGAGACAGAGGAAAACAAGGAATTTAACTTTAAAATTTTTTCACCTTAATAAATTTGTTTCAATTCCCAAAGGTTTAAGCTTGTCGGCTTAACTTGCAGCTGGCCTTTGCAACCTTAGTTTTGGGCATCACAAAATATTATGATATTTCCTTTCATTTATTTAAATTGTTGTCAAGTTAACATCCTTTTTAAAATAATATAGAAATCGATCAAACATTAATATATGTATATGTATAAATAAAAAAAGATATTTCAAATATAACAACATGCGCCAAAATAGATCGAGATAGACTACTATATGTGTCACGATAGACACAAATAGTAGTCTATCGCGATCTATCACGAACAGACTGCGTATTTTGCTATTAGGACAACAAATAAGGTAAAGAGATTTGAGTATCCGACCTTAAAGAAAGTAAACATGTTAATTACTACTAAACTATGCTAATTTTGACAACAATTTCAAACAAAGAATAATAGTACATTTCCATTCAAACCATTTCTTTTGAGTAAATTAATAATCGAGGATGTTTATGATCAAATCAAAATATTTTGGTCTATAAACAATAAGTTTGGTTTGAAAGGATTTAGTCTTTAATTTCTTTTTCCTTTTTGGTAACAATTTAGTCATTAAACTTTAGTATATAACAATTTTAGTGCATACACGTTAAAATTTGAAACGAGCGAATACTTGTTCTGATATATATAGTTAGATTTAACTGAATTTATATATATATATATATATATATATATATATCGATAAATTGATTGGAGGACTATATGCATTTCTAAAACTAAAAACCTAAGGACCCATTTGGTAAACATTTTGTTTTTAGTTTTTTGTTTTTGAAAATTAAGCATATTCCTTCTCCATTTTTTGTAGTGATTTGGATATTTCTTAAATATAATGGTTGGATTCTTAGCCAAATAATTATAAAAACAAAAACAATTTTTTAAAAGCTAAATTTTTAACTTTTTAAATTTTGGCTTGGTTCTTTAAATCATTGGTAAAAAGTAAATTACAAAAGAAAAAATTTGGAGGTGAAAGTAGTGTTTATAAACTTAATTTTAAAAAACAAAAACAAAAAATTATATGGTTACCAAACAAGGCCTAAGTTATTACATAATAAAATCAACACCTAATTTTTGAAGAGATATTTAATAATAGAGATTAAATTGTTACAATTTTTAAATATAAAAACTAAATTGTTATAACTCGAATTTTACATTATTTCAAAGTACACAAGCAAATTTGTAATTACTTTCCTGTGAAATTTGAAATACTAGAGATGCATTCTTTGAATCTAAAAAAAGGTTTAAAACATTTATTTGCACTCATTTATTCACTCATTCTTCCTATGAGCCAAAAACTAGACTATACTCATGATATTCCGATTACCTAAAAGAGTATATTATTGTCAAATAAGCTTAACTGAATTGACATTAATAGGTGTTAAAGATTAAGAGGTCCACTAGTAAAATCTCTACCCCATTTGTAATAAAAAATAATAATAATAAATAAATAAATAAATAAATAAATAAGAGTATCAATTATGTATATATATATAATTAAATAAAAAAAATTATAAAAAAATTAAAAAAAAGGGAATAAGACGTCGACAGCAGGGTTCGAACCTGCGCGGGCGGAGCCCAACAGATTTCAAGTCTGTCTCCTTAACCACTCGGACATATCGACATTGTTGTTTCATATTGTTAATTATTATTTGATTTGTGTTCATAAAATTTATTTTATTTTTTCCGTTAATTTCTGTATCTATTGTTTAATTCTCATTAATTTAATTGAATGAAGTTGTATTTAATTATCTAAACATATATTATCTTCCTGTCATAATTTTACTTATTCTTTTGTTGGTATAATTTTTTTAATTAATTTAAAGTTATATTCTTTCTTCTAACATTAGAAGTTTTAATTTCTATGTATAGCACGCTTTTGTTTTTAAAAATCTATAGGATATTTTTAGTTAATTTTTTTTTGTTTACATATGGTTGAAAACATATTCAAATATCATCTGATCTCGTTATATTTTAGTATATGTACTTTTAAATGTCTAAATTTAATATATATAATTTTAATAAATCTCAGACAAGCTAACTTTTTTCTTATTTAGTTTTTTGTCAAAATTAATTAAATAAAAACCAATAATTTTCATTCCAGAAAATAACATATAAACATGTTTTCAATGTTATGAAAGAAAAGGCTAATAAATATATATATTTTTTATTTTAACAGAAAGCTAGCCGTGAGGACGCTTGAAGATATATTAAAACTACTTACACTATATAAATTTAGATATGTGATCGTATATAAAAACTAAAATAGAAAAAAGTTAGCNATATATTTTTTATTTTAACAGAAAGCTAGCCGTGAGGACGCTTGAAGATATATTAAAACTACTTACACTATATAAATTTAGATATGTGATCGTATATAAAAACTAAAATAGAAAAAAAAAAAAAATATCTAAAGTGTAAGAATTATTCTAACAATAAAATTTATTTTTCTCTTAAATTTAGTGATGGTTATAACTTCACTCCCAACTTATATGCTTGTATTAGCCTCTACACACTATTCTCTTTCTAAATAGTCGGTTAGTTTTCCATTCATTTTTTAAATAATTTTCTATTAAGAAAAATAAAATGAAATACATTCTAGTTTTGTAAGAATATGAATTTAATTCTCATTTAGTCTCTCGATTTTTAAAATTAACATTTTAGGCATTGGTTGTTGAATAAGAAATTTTAGATTAATCACAAATTTTTATATCATGTCTTATATTATTGACGAAATTACAAATGATTAATTTTGGGACTAATTAAAAGTTGACATGTATCTCAAATTAAAATTGATGACATACGGTGGCAAATCCTGATGATGTTACCATTGGATTGAATAAAATAATTTAGTCCAATTTGATATTAATATTTGAGCTAAAGTTGAATTGAGGAAAAAAAAAAAAAAAAAAATTTAATTTAGCACAAAAGCTAACTAAAGCACAAATCCAATTAGTGGAACCAATCAAACTTAACTAAGGCTTAATTTAATATATTTGTCATTTTGGTCCAAAATTATATGTAACATTATGTATTTTCCGATTAAGTTAGAATCTTTTGTACTTTTAAAACCCACAATCAATTACAATCCAAATGCAAAAATGTAAAAATTTAAGAGACACGTTAAATATCAAGTTGAAATTTTAGGGAAAAAAAAAAAAAAGTGTGTTTTATCCGTACATTAAATACCTCACTTAAAAAAGATTTACTATTATTATTATTATTAGAACAAACACCGAAAAAAATAACTGTGAGTATTAATTTGACATGAATTTTGGCCCTATTTTGTGTGTAGGGAGACACGTTTAGTAATTGTGGGGCAGACTTTGACTAAATGAACTAATTCAATACCACGCACTACTTGCATCACTCAAACTCTATTGAAACGTGTGCCCTTTTCCCCTTACTATCAATTTATTCATTGTCTCATTCAAACCTCATAAATATGAATTCTTTTTTTTTTTTATTTTTTTTAATCTCTCCAAAATATTAAAGGAAACTCAACATCTTTTTTAAACTCATCGAACTTAAATTAATTTTGATAAGTGTTTTCAATCTTTAACTTTAAATTTGAAAAACGTTACAATTTTTACTTATTGGAAAATTGTCTCATATGTGTGTAAGTTAAAGTATTCTCATATGCATTTTGTTATGGGTAAATATTGGAATATAGGTCATAAGACATAAACGACATATAATCAAGCAAACTTGATTTTGTAAAAGGTATACTCCATGCCCAAATGGGTCAAGGAAGAGAGGAATTACAGCTAAATATGCTTCATCATTACCTAAAATCGAGCCTTCCTCTATTTGCTGAACAACGCATGTTGGCATGAGGGACACGTGGATCAACTTTATCTCATTCCAACCCGTATTCATAACCCTACGTCAAAATGTCCCTACAAATACATCATTATATCTAAAAATAAGTATGCTCGTTGCATCTGTTCACTTGCTTACTAAACATTAGAGTGTATGTGACAAATACCACACTAATATGTAAATCTTTCTCTTTTGTACGGTCATGTTATTCCTCTCTCAAACAAATTTGTCGTTTTATCACATGAAATATCAAAGTGTATACTCTAAGTTTTGGCATCAACACACATTCAATAAACTATAAAACATATGTTTGGCATAAAAGTGATGGAATTTCATAGAAAATGACATTAATTTGAAATAAATTTCAATTAAAATTAATGACTTTCAGTAAAATCATTCCACGGTTAATTTATACATGGATCAAATTTGACTTTGTGAAACTAATGAGTTTAGGAGGTTTTTCCAATTACTTTTTGTTAAAATTGGTTGGTAAATTAGCGAAAATTGGAGGGATGGTAAATATTGCAACATTAACCTAAGCCTATAATCTAATTCCATAAAATCAAAATTATGAGATGGAAATAGATAGAATTTGACCTGTAAAAATTGATATTTTCAAAATAATAAAAAAGAACTATTTTCAAATATAGCAAAAAGAACCAAAATATTTACAAATATAGCAAAATATCACTGTCTATTTATGATAGACCGCGATAGATCCCAATAAACTATTATTTGTGTCACGATAAACATAGATAGTAGTCTATCACGATCTGTTGCAGATAGACGATATATTTTACTATTAGTTGTAAATATTTCCACAATTTTACCATTTAGGATAATTTTTCTAATAAACACAATATTTTCTTCCAACCAAATCAAGAGTGAGCCCTAAAAAATTAACAAGTATTTATATGTTTGGAATAATAATAACATCATATAGTTGATTTGTAGTATTCATGCAAATTAAATGTGTTAGCATCCCACTACTTCACTCGAATATTGGTTTCTTTTATTTATTTATTTTTTATTTTTTTAATTTTTTTTTTCATGAAGTGTGGTAAAAAAAAAGAACCAAATTAACTTTAACTGACTCATATAAGTGATTAGTCAGCTCAACAAACTCATATAAAAATTTAAAGTTTAAATCCCATTAATTCACATCTAGTCTAAAAAAGAGAGACAAATGCTTTGATTATAGACAACTTATGATAACTCCATTGATAAAATTGAATCACCGATAGGGTTGAATCAAAATTTCAAATGTCTTTAATTATACACACATGTTATGATGACTCAATTGACAAAATTTAATTAATGTATAGTTTTCAATTAAAATTTAAATATCATTGCTTTGGTAGTGCTCAATCTCCCTCTTGTTACATATTTCTAAAAGGAAACATAACTTTTCTAATTACATACAATTCATTAGTGATAACTCGACCGACAAGATAAAATCAATTTATAGTTTCTATAAAAAGTTCAAATCTAACTGTTATATTATTCAAATCTTACTACTCGCACATTTGTCCAAAAAGAAACAAAGTTGCTTTAATTATGCTACACGATTTGTTAATGATGACTAAGCCGACAAGATCCAATCAATTTTCTAATTTCCATAAAAAGTGTAAATTTCATTACTCCACTTGCCCAGTTATACAAGGAGATAACGGTCCTTATTACGCTCGATATATTAATGACGATTCAACTAACAAAATCTAATTGATTTGTAGTTTCCATATAAAAGATTGAAGTCCAATTAGTCGGGTAGCTTTAATACTTGCACATTTGTCAAAATAGAATCAAAATTATCCAACACGTGGTCTGTTTCTGTTGACTTGGTCGACAGGACTAATCAATTTATAATTTCTATAAAAAGTTCAAATCTTATACTACGCTCGTTTGTGATAAAAAAAAAAATGCAATCAACTCAATTCTATAATACTTATCCACGGGTTAAGAATTCAACTAAAGAAAATCTAGCAACTTCATCCACAAAATTCAAATATTTGTAACTTGTTACCCACTCACACCATTTCTTTTGAAAGTATGAATCAAAATAAACCTAATTATACTCAATATATCACCTAATATTTCAATTGGAAGCTTAAAATTGGCAACAAAATCATCCCCTTTTTGGATGCATATAATGAAACCAAAGTTATATTGGAATTATCCAAAACACCTTGCCTTCTTTGGCTTCATAATGGAATATGTAACGGCAGCAAGCGGCAAAGCTGGTTCATCAATTTATTTACATTCATTTTGATTTTACATTTCATAAAATTAAACTTGTTTCTTTTCGCGTATCCTTATCCATATCTCTCTCCTTTTTTCCGACGAGACAAGTCACGAAACTAGTGTAAAATTGTTGAAAATATTTGCCAATATATCAAAAAATTAAAAAAAAAAAACTTTTCTAAATAGATAGATAGTGACAAACTACTATCATCTATCACTGTTTATAAATAGTGATAGATTTCTATCCGTGTCTATCACTAATAGACATCTGTCGTTATCTATTAGTGATAAACACTAATAGATGTCCCTATATTTTTAAAATATCATTTGAGTTCCTATATCTTAAGTTTGGTTCAATTTAGTCCATATATTTTTATTTATTTTAAAAATTGGTCTTTGTAGTTTGTTTTTTTTTTCTTCAAAAAAATTAGTTTATATGAGCATCTCCTTACAAAATTGTGAAAATATATGGACATAATGTATTTTGTCGCATGAAATTATTAGTATTATTTAACCAACTTTGAAAAAAATAATAATTTTTAATGAATAAATTTAAAATTTATTTTACATGGTGTTTTTTTCGAAATGAACAAAATTGTTAAAAAATTGTAAAGTACATAGACTAAATTATTACTTATTAAAGTTGATGGACTAAATTGTTACAAATTTAAAAATAAAATGATTGGATCATTTACCAAATAAAGTTTAGAGAATAAATTGTTACTTTTATGAAAGTTCAAGAGCCAAAAATATACTTTAACCACTAAATTAGGTAGAATTTGATTTTTTTTTTTGTTTTTAATAAATTAATATATTTACGTGTAGAACTAAAGTAAATATAGCTCAATCAACGTAGAGATATGAAATTAATGACCAAGAGGTGCTATTTGAGAAATCTTTAATTAAAATAACGATAGATAAGATGATTGATATAATGTGAATTCATTATTAATTTTGTCCATTATTTAACTTAGAAAGATGAATTTGATTATATTAAACAATTTAAGTTTGAATTTGGTTAATCCAACTACTATGATAACCACACCCAAAAAAAAAAAAAAAAAAAAAAAAA
>QLSR01000282.1:993701-1070465 GCA_031780015.1 Citrullus colocynthis
CCAAAAAAAAAAAAAAAAAAAAAAAAATCATTTTCTCCCTTAAAAGCTATCATGTTGCTTATTATTTTATCATCATATGGTATGGTCTCTGCTTTGGAGACAAAATAACATTCTACACCCCATTTGCTCTTGAGTTGGGAATAGTAGTGTAAACTTTTTTTTTTTCCTTCAAGTCCTTAAATTTCATAAAATTCTCAACTTTCATCTTTCTTTTTTATTTATTTACTGCCCAAAACATTTGAATCTTAAACAAATTTTGGAAAGAGGATATTTTTATTAAGTAATTTTGAAGTTTGACTAGAAATTAATTTTTAAAAAATAAATATACTATAAAAAGTTTTTATAATGATAAACTTTAATTTTGTAGATTATAAAATCATCCATGTATACCAATTATATATTATATGATAAGTATAATACCAATTTTAAGATGAAAGAAAATGAATTGAATTTACCTTACCTATTAAAGTAAATAGGTATATTTCATATAAAATTAAAAATTGTGTTTATTTTTCAAAATAAAGTTTGTTTATTTAGTTTAATTTTTATATTTATTATTTGAATTTGGTTTGTCTATAAAATACTTTGCTGTGTAAAGTGTAAATCTTATACACCCAATTAAATCTCCTCACCTATATATTATTATATATTAATGGATGGTTTGATAAATAAAAACTTTTTTATATCATAGAGTCTAAATTAAAATTAAGGAAAAATCATGTTGATCAAATTAATAGTTTAACTAAATTGTTGGGTAAATCTAAAAAAAAATCCATCTTTAATATTATTAATCTAAAAAAAATTGCTACACAAACAAACCTTCTAACCAATAACTTATCAACTACCTTCTCTAATGTTCAAGAACAAAATCTTCATGTCAAAATAAGTATAATCTAATAGCAACGAACATGTATTTCTTATATTGAGGTTGAAGGTTCAAATTCTCATATTCTCATATCAATCTCCTCACTTTTATATTGTACACAAAATAAAATTTTAGTGCAGCTTTAATGTATATTGAACTAGTTTATGTAGTATAAAGAATAAAACCTCGCTCATTATTTAACACGTCAATATATTAATTTATTATGTAGATTCTATAATTTCTTTTTATAAATAATATAAAAAAAATTTATGCTACTGTAATATTTAAAAATAAAATTACGAGAGAATAATTCATAATTGGAGTGGATGTACTCTAAAAAAAATATAAAAAATATAACTTTTAGAAAAGAAATATCTCCCATGCACTAATTTGGACGTGGTCAAGCCGAAAATGAAAAGAAAGGGGATTAAAAGCCTGATTTTGATATCTCTCTCTCTCTCTCTCTCTCTCTCCTCTGCTGCTTTTTGAAGGTTTGAGAGGAGAAGTCGCTTTAATAGGCCATTTCACCATCTGTACCTCTTGCTAAAACCTCCATGGCCGAAACTCTCGCACCCCATTTCCTCAAACCTCCCTCTCCTCAACATAGAGAAGAACCCATTACTCAATCAAATCTCTTTCTATTCACATTTCTCCATTTTTAGCCCTTCTTTTCTCTTAACCCACCATGAAAACCCATTCCCAAACAATCATTTCTCTGCCCATTTCAAACCCTTATTATTGCTTTCATACACAAACAAATTACCCTTCTCTAATGCCACCATATTGGAAGGGTATCCGCTAGCTGGACCTTCCTTTTTTCTTTTTGTTCTTCTTTTTCTTTTTTGGAAAGATTTATCTCTCTGTTTTTCTCTCTGTTTTTGAGTTTTCGCCATGGAGAATGATACCATTCGCAAAGCTTCTATTCCATGGTATGTGTTTTTCATTTTCAGCTGTTCTTATGCTCTATTGAAGATTTGGGGGTTTTGATTTTTTGGATTTTGCATGTGCTATTCGGTGGTAGAACTTAGACGGTGGATTTTGGTTTCTGGGTGTTTGTTGTTTGGTCATTTCTAGTGGAAAATTACATACCCTTTTGGATTCATGTGTTGTGGAAATGGAGATTCTGTGAATATCTTGTTTCTTTTTGTCCTTTTTTGTTGGCCTCTTTTGGGTTCCTTGAGATTTTTGGCCCCTTTTGGGAAGATGGGGGTGTTTCTTCAACTTTTTCCATTTTGGAAAAGAGGGACAAGAGAGTTGCCTTTTTGTGAACTGAGGAATGTTGTAATCTGCTTTTGTTTTTGATATGTTTGATCACTTAAGATTTGAGAATGATTGTGTTGAGGTATATTAAATTTATACTTCTATCTGTGAAAAGTAAAGAATGATTAATTGAATTGAAAACAATTATAAGCAGGAAACATTTAAAATTGTTATAGGGATGGCCTTCAAATTTTAAAATACAAAAGCAATACCAAACTGAGTTATTATATTTGTTGAGGTCACAATCGTAATCATTCTTTTTTGGGATGCCTGGAGGGGAATTCTTGAAGGTTCTCGGTTCGAGCCTTCAATGAAAATCCTTGACGACTCTTAGAGTTGATGTCGAGGTAGTTAAAGTCAATATAAGTAAAAGAATTACTCTTCTTTTTATTTCAATCTGGGAGTTTTCATTGGAACTTTGAACTTATTGCAACATTTACATTATCTGTTGTGATTTTGACTATTTTGAATTCTCTGTTGTTTTCATAGGGAGAATGATAGGGGTGAACTAGCAAAAAGACCTCCACTTCACATGGCTACTTATGGCAAACATAAAATGCGGAGCAATATGTTTCCATCTGCTTCGGCTCGAGGTGAATATCTGTTTGATTTTCAGTTTTGTGTGCTGATATAGAAACATCATTTTGGCTGATGAATTGTGGCATTTGTGTGCTCTGTTTTGTAGACTTGAGATGTTTTGACCTGGAAAGTGAGCAACGTGATGCATCATCCCCGAGAGGCGTTTTGGAAGCAAGCTTGCAGAGTTCAGAATTCGATGCCGATTCTTCGAATGATAGTACCTCCGAATCAGAAAATCAACGTTCACAATCAAGGGCTCTTTCTCACTGGAAAAAGTTCTTCAAATTATGGAAGAAAAGATCATTCAGGCGCCTAGCCTCGTTTCCTCCTCTTGGGGTACTGAAGATTTCAAGAAGAGGGAACAGAAGCGGGAGAGATAATCCGGGGCTAAGTGACTTGTACAAGTTCAAGTCCTCATTGGGAAACTTTAAGTTCTCTGAGCTCCAAACTGCGACCAACAAATTTAGCCATGGTTGGTTGCAATTTGTATTTCATATACTTGTTAGTCTGACTTTGGTGTCGATGATGTTTATTGTTCTTCATGGATCTTTTTGTTCTTTCTTTTCCGTAGAAAATTTGATCGGAAAAGGTGGTTATGCTGAGGTTTACAAGGGCCGTTTACAAGATGGGCAGCTAATAGCAGTGAAGAGGCTGACTAAAGGAGCACCAGATGAGAGAACTGCTTGTTTCTTATCCGAGCTTGGCATCATTGCTCATATCGATCATCCTAATACTGCCAAACTGATTGGCTGCGGCATTGATGGAGGCATGCACCTTGTTTTCAAGTTATCTCCAAATGGAAGTTTAGGATCTTTCCTCCATGGTGATTCCTTTAACCTTGTTGAACTAACTACTCTTTGGTTTTAAGAATTCTTATTCACCCCTCTATTCACCATTCTTCAGGTCCAAATGCGAACAAACTTGATTGGAGTAAAAGATACAAGATCGCTCTTGGTACAGCTGATGGTCTGCTGTATCTCCATGATAATTGTCAGAGGCGTATTATTCATCGAGATATCAAGGCAGATAACATTCTGCTTACAGAAGATTTTGAACCTCAGGTAGCTTTCATGTTCTACATATCTTGAAGCTTTACTTGCTCACACATGTTTCTGGAAACACCTTTTTTATTTTTGCCCTCTTTGATTTAATACTACTACTACTGGAGGAGTTATGTCAACACTTCTACAAAATTATAGGGGGAAAAAGATATTGGCCCCTGTATCTTCATCGTAAGTACTCTTCGATTTACGGGAAAATGTCAATGAAAATTTATTTCATGCTTCTATGAAAGTTGAAAAGAACAGAGAAGACCAGTAAAGTTTACTTTATGCCTCTAGCCTTTCTATCTTATTTCATGATTGAGATCATTCTAAACTCAAATCAATGCAGATTTGTGATTTTGGCCTTGCAAAGTGGCTACCCAAACAGTGGACTCACTACAGTGTGTCAAAATTCGAAGGCACATTCGGGTTAGTAGTATGCCTACATTTTTCTCCTCAATGTTACCGTTTTTCTGTTGTTACATTTCTCATTTCTTCAATGCAGATACTTTGCTCCTGAATATTTCATGCATGGGATAGTTGATGAGAAAACTGACGTGTATTCTTTTGGAGTTCTACTGTTGGAGCTTATAACCGGTCGCCGTGCTTTGGACGAGTTGTGTCAAAGCCTTGTACTATGGGTAATAATAACATTAGAACAAACTAATTTCATTAGTACCAGTAGATCATCATATTCCTTTAAGCACTGTTAAAATTTTCTTCATTTTAGGCAAAGCCTCTCTTAGATAGCAACAATCACGAGGAGGTCATCGATCCCGCTCTCAGTAACAGTTACGATCTCGAAGAGGTGGAGCGCATGATTTTGACTGCATCTTTGTGCATTGAGCAGTCTCCTATACTCCGACCTCGAATGAGCCAGGCAAGTAGGAAACTACAGCATGGTATGCGCTCGTCTTCTCTTCAACAAACATGTTTAATAGAACACCCTCTGGTTTACTGCAGGTGGTTGTCCTGCTAAGAGGCGACAAATACGTAGCAGAGTGTGAAAAGAGTACAAGGGCACCACTGCAACGAACGTACTCGGAAGAGCTCTTAGATGCACAAGAATACAACAAGACGCGATACCTTAGTGATTTGAAAAGACACAGGCAGGTTGCTTTTGGGTCTTGAAAGTAATGTTGAAACTATTCACCTAAAGGAAAGAAGCTATTGCAGTTTATAAGGGGCTTGTTTGGAGGTCAGTGAAATGGCAAAAAGAAGTATTTGTGGATGTAAGTTTAGAATCAAAAAGCAAAGTGTTAATAGTTAAGGTAAGAGAGTTTAACTTTGTAATCCAGTGGATCAACAGCCAAACAGTCCCTTCCCCCCTGTATTTGTACTGCATTTTTTCAACACAAATATGAAGTTGTTTGAATGAAAGGTGAAGTTTCAACTGTTTGTATCTGAAACTCTTTTGGTTTTTTTAAAATTTTGGTAGTGGCAGCGTAACTAATTTTGGGTTGAGATTTTGAACTCTGAATTTCTATAGGTAAATTAAATATATGAACCTAATGACTTATTTATACTAGCAAATAATAAGCAAGGGACTGATTAATCCTTATATGATAATCCTAAATTAGACAATCTAATTGATGTAACTTAATCTAATTTTACGAACTAGTCTTTGACCAGCTCGGTTTTCCCGTTGTGCAAGTGCAACTGTTATTGATAACTATTTGTTTTTGAAAATTAAGTTTATGAACCTCTCACGCATGATTTCATTTGTTTTGTTGTTTATTTTATTTTTTATTATTATTATTTTTTTAAAAAAATTTGAGGCTAGTTCTGAGAAACTATAAGATGTTTTTGTTTAAAACATGTTTTTGATTCTTGAAGAAATTTGTCAAATTTTACATTTTATGATTTTAACTTATGGAGTTTGGAAAAAATAGTTTGTTTGTTTGTTTTCTTCAAGTAGGACTGACCGGACATTTAAAAAAAAAAAATGAAATGACATAAGGATATTGATTTTATGATTTTTTAAAAAACGATATTTTTTTAAATATATTTTGACAACAATAGGGTGAATGTTAAAATAATGTAAAAAATAGGGTTGTGAAATCCTGGACGGGGTCCATGATTTTGTTGCCACGCGCATGCCAACTGCCAATTTTGCATCGTTGATCTCTGCCCCTCTGCTGAGTCTGCATGGCTGACCGTCTGTAGCAAAATCGTGGACTGGGTCCACGATTATCTTATTTGTGGACTCGGTTCACGATTTCATGCCTATTTCTTTCCCTCCCCCATTGGAGCACCCCACAACTTCCTCTCTTATATTTCTTCCCTTCAGTCTCCCACCAATAACTGACTGGGCAGTTGACGAGTCTTAAGGGAACTCGTGTGCTCAGTACATGATTTTCCTAATTAATCCACCTTATTTTTTAATTTTGTTTCCTACCTACCCTATTTTTGTCGTTATTTTGGAAAACTACGTGAAAATAACCCTGATTTTATATACTTTTATTTTTATTTTCTTTTTATTTTATTTTTCTCTCCTTTCTCTCTCCTCTACCTTCACCACAATATTTAGACCTAACTAGTATTTGCTAGCTCGATTCCATGTAGAAAAGTAGTCTGGTGAAACGAGTAAGTTTTTTTTTTTTTTTTTCAAAAAATAATAAAGAATAGGTGGAGTGACTATTAAGCTATTACTATTTGTAAGTATGTAGTATTGTAATTTGCAGATATATAAGGACCACTACTACAAATAGTATTACACCATTGATCGTGAAATATCGATTGCTTGTTGAACCCTGTGAATTGCGTGAAAATAGGATACTCCAAATTCGGGAGTCTAAGAGTTTTATAAAACATTATTGATGGAAAAAAATGTGAATGAAAGATCCCACTGAATTGAATTGGGTCCATGAATCTAAGAAATAGTGAGAATTCTTGATCTCACTCAATTCGGTTGATCTTTTGAGTCCGCTTCAAGACAGGATAACTAGTGACCAAATCTTGGGATAAAGGCTCTTGCACCTATATTTATTTCTGCTTAACTTTTATACATAGAAAATGAGACTCAATATTTTGACTGCTAATTTTGGTAATTAGGATGATTAGGAGGATTTGAACCTTAGAGTTTTTTTTGGCAAATTTGCATTTTATGTTGGGTTATTAATATTTATAAGTATGAATTGGTAGAGGTAATTACATTTGTAACTTGAAAATTTTATATATATATATATATATAATAGTTTCAATGACCGTGTTTCTATGATTTGATATGATATTAACTAATTTTGGCATAATGCTTGTACTATTAAGGTTCGATTCTCCTACCCCGAATTTAATCTAATACCTTTAAGATATATATAAAATAGTTGCAATGACCGTGTTTCTATGATTTGATATGATATTAGCTAATTTTGGCATAATGCTTGTACTATTAAGGTTCGATTCTCCTACCCCGAATTTAATCTAATACCTTTAAGGAAAAAAAAAAAAACTAATCTTCATTATGACCCTAATACTCATTTATTATTTATTATATTTATAACTATCTTTCTGATATAGTATCCTACATTTATTAATATCAATAAATTTAGATTTAATTATGATGCCATCTGAAATTTTTCTCATGTTATTTTTTAAAGTTTTAAATAGATCATTTCAGAAAATTTAAAGTAAGACACATGTTATAGTACTCTAATTGTGTTAAAGTAAGACATATGTGAGTTAGATGTGATTTTATTTTTTATTTTTAGTTCAACCGTAGTAGAAAAAAAAAGGTTGAATCTTACCTTCATATTAAATATGATATTTAAATGAAACTTGTTTAAATAATTTAGCATAATCATTTAAACCTCATTTGATAATTATTTAATTTTTGAAAATTATACTTTGTTCTCCCAATTTTTCACTTATGCTTCTCATATTTCATATTTAAACATTTAAATTTTTAGCTAATTTTCAAAAACAAAAACAAATTTTTGAAAATTTTAATTCTCGAATTTAGCTATGATTTTGAAAATTATCCTAAAATGTAAACAACAAAACATAGAAACAAATAGATGAAAGTTGTGTTTATAGAGTTATTAAAAAAAAAAAAAAATCTAAATACTTTTTAATCCATGGTGGCCACCTACCTAGGAATTAATTTTCTATTAGTTTCTTTATGTTGTATGGTTAGATGAGTTGTCTCATGAGATTAATCGACGTGTGCGTAAGCTGGCCTGGATACTTATTGATAAAAAAAAATGTAAACACTATTTTCATTTATAAGATTTATGGTTTGTTTTGCTATACACTTTCTACTATTATTTCAAAAACCAAACAAGTTTAAAAAACTAACTAATAGTTTTTTTTGTAAAATAACTTATGGTTTTACAATGACTAAAAATTTAAGTATTTTTTTTTTTTTTTAAAATGAGACTCATAATTAAAAGCTTAAGAGCTTAAGGAGAAAAATAAACATGAATTCCAGAATTTGGAAATATAAAACTAAATCATTATCAAATAGAATATAATTTGTCTTATATACATATTATCAATATTATAGTTAATCATGTTTGAAATTGAGAAGCAAAACGGCGCATAAGGGGAATACAAATACCAAGAAATTATAATATTAAAATAAAATAAAATAACAAAATAACAAAAATTAGAATTTTTCTTCAAATTATCTCAAATATTTTTGGATCTCTCACCTATATGTGTCTATATAACATCCATACTAAGCTACTATTTATAGACAATGAGCAATTAAGAATGTGACATTTTATGGATACCAAGGGTGCTTTGGCATCAAACACATGAAATAATTGAAGATTGACACTTAGTTTGGCGGCACATCTGTTTCTATTTCTATATATATGGAAAATTAAAAAATCATCATATAATAATCCAGAAATTGCAATAGAAAAGAAAAAGGGAGGTTTGTGATGATTTTAAAATCTTTTATACTAGATAATCTAGTATCTTTATGCATGAAGATAATCAATTCGGTCGTTGTAGTCGGACTTTATTATGGATTTCTTACCACATTCTCCATAAGACCCTCTTATCTCTTCCGTTGAGACAGTAAGCAATTTGAACATCTATTTTCTAATATTTATAACAAAATCAATATTTTCTATTCTAATTATTATTTTGTTTGGGGGAGATCAATTTCCCATTCTCATGTTTTCTTTTTAATTAAATATATTCTTACATTTTTTAATAAAAATAGTACAAGGTAAATACTAAATAAAATACAGTCGGTACAAGTACCAATTTCTCATTGCAATTAATACTCTTAATTTGCCAATTTGCAATAATACTCAAGGAACCTTTAATCCCCAATGAAAACTCTACACGTGGATAACATTAAACACGTGGAATGACATTATCGACCGATTTCAACACTCTTATTTAAAACGGATTTTTTTTTTCTCAAATTAAAAACTGTCCTTCGCAAAATCCAAAGCGTTTTTGAAATTCCCCAAAACCAAAACCCTCCATTTTCCCTCTCTAACTCAACTTGCCGTTTCCCGTCCTCTTTCTTCTCCACCTTAAAAACCTTAATCCAAAACCCTATCTACCAGAGCCGCAATCCATTCAAATCCTTTCAAAAGACCCAAAAATGGCGAAAAAGAGACCCACCCGATCAGCCGAAGAGCCGAAGCAAATCCCCAATCACCAGGAAGACAATAGCGATTCAGCCCCCATGGATGACTCTTTAGGGAAGTTGCAGAGCTTGAAATCTCTGAATGATCGCCTTGTTAAGCAGATGGTCGAGAAGAGAGTGGAGGTCGGTGTTCTTGTGCAGAGTAAAGAGGCATTGGAACTCGACTTGAAGCGGAATGTGGACGAGAAGGAACAGGTAATGAGTGAGTTGAGTGAGGCTCGTGATGGGGTTTATGGGTTGGAATTGGAAAGAAATGTGGTTTGTGTTTATCTGCAGAGTCGAATGGAGGAAATGGGTAGTGGGATGTGTGGGTTACTTGAGAGTGAGAGAGTTAAGGGTTTGGAGATTAGGAGTTTGAAGGCTGAGATTAATAAACTTGTTTTGGAGGTTGAGGAAGAGAGGGAGAAATGGAGGAGAGTGTGTTGTGAGAGGGATGAGATTAAGGTTGAGTTTGATGGGTTGTTCAAGGAAACAGGGGGTTTGAAAGGGAAAGTAGTTGAAATGGAGAAAAATGAGAGAAGGGCATTGGAAGAGATTGATGATTTGAAGGGAAAATGCAAGAAGTTGTTGAGTGAAAAAAAGGAATGCGAGCTTTTGAATGGGACTCTAATGAAAGAGAATGAATTAATTAAGAAGTTGTTGGATGAGTCAGGTAGGGTAATTGCAGATTTAGAGAGGAAAGTAGATGTGAAAATTAAGGAGAAAGTAGAGATTGAAAAGGAAAAAAATGGGCTGAAAATGGAGATTGAGATATTAGAGAAGGAAGTGGCTCGACTGAAAGAGACTACATTCTGTTTCAAACAGGAAAAGGAAGAAAATGGGAAGAGAATTTGTGAGCTTCAAATGAGAATGGAAGAGGCTATGGAGAAGGGAAGTGGCATGCTCTTGGAGGTTGATGTTCTAGTAAAAAAGTTACAGAAGAAGGAGAAAGATATGGAGACGTTAACTCAAGAAAGAGATTCACTTCATGTGAATTTGAATCTAGTCCAAGAGGAGGTGAAAAGTTTACGACAAACAATTGAGATACTCAACCTTGACAAAGTTGAAATGGAGGAGGCGAAGACTGAAGCAGAGAATATCATTGGGGACTTGCAAAAGGACTCAAGTAAACTAAAAGAAGCTATAGCTTCTTTGACCAAGATGAGCGATGTCGAGAAAGCAAGAAATGAGGAATTACTGACTGAAATAGGGCGTCTTCGTGATGCCTTAGATGAAGTTTCATTAGAAAGGGATGATGCTAGAAAGAGTTTTGGTGATGAGAAGGAAAAGGTTGAGAAGCTGAGTTTGTTACTCAAAGACAACGAGAGAAGGTTGAAAGAAGCCATGAATGAACTAGATAGAGCAAAGAATGCACAAGAAGAGGATTCACTCAATATGAAAAAGGAGATGGAGAGGCGGATCGACATGTTGGTCGTGGAAAGGGATTCGATGGAGAAAAACTTGTTGGAAGCAAAGAGTAGAATTGATGAACTGAAATCTAAGGTAAAATCAGCTGTTGCTAATTCAGAGAAAGCATTGGCATTGTTGAAGAAAACTCGTTTGGCTGTTTGTGATGGTTATGAGAAGGGAGAAGTGGAAGAAGCTTCTTCTGAGCATAAGCTTGTTGAAGAAATGCAGCCATTTGTTGAACATTTGGATGCAATAAAAGCATCCTTCACAAACAAGGAGAAAATGGTGGAAGAAATGAAGCAACAACTCGAGACTGAACGAGCGGAAGAACGGAAGAAGAAGAGCTTCTTCACCATAGTGACTGCAGCAACAACAATGTTGGCTGCTGTTTCTGCTGTTTATGTTAGCAAAGGGCACTGAAGCTGAGGCCATAGTTTGTTTGTTAACATCTTTTTTTCTTCTTTGTTAGTTGGCAATGCCTCACCCCAGTAGTTCTTAAATCAACAAACTGACTTGTATTTGGTGAAGCTTTGTTGAAGTACTGATCTGGTAGTTTTAATGAGAAAACACATTTGACATCCAGAGTATAAAGCCTTCTTTTATTGAATAATTTCAATTATTGGAAAATGTGGATGGGCAGTATTGTAATATTCCATGATACAAAATTTATAAGTTATTTGTTATTATTAAATTGTTGGCTAAATTACAAATTTAGCCCTTATAATTAAATTTATTTTTAAAATGAAAACTTAGTCTTTGATAAAAACCTCTTAAAATAGTCCCTACGATTTAGTAAAGTTGTATAAAAAGCTATATTATAATTATGAATTTTACTCTCTAATTTATAATTCACGATTTGATTTGAATTCTAATAATTTTCTACGGTGGCAGTTTCATGTTATTTAAGAAGGGTTTGGAACATGGTTTCTTTAAAATATATATTCTTTTATCAGTTGTCTAGAAATTTGAACAGTATTAATGAGTTAAACAATACTTAGGCCGAAAGGAGTTTGAAACATGATTAATATAAATTAGAATGAGTTTATAGATTTGATTTAATTAGTAAATATTCTATGAGTGGGTTTTTTTCGAATATTTTGATGGATATCAACTTAAATAAATAAATAAATAATTTAACAGAGGGACTTAATTAAGTATTCTTCACAGATTAGGTACATATGAAAATTTCATATGAATATTCATGAGATAGATAAGCTAAGCACCCATTTTAGAGAAGATATTGACTATCTCACATTGGAAAAATTAAAACGACTTCACAATGTTTAGAATTTTAGATGATACATAGCCTATCTATTTTGTCAGTTGAAAAATTAATTGACCTTTGTCATTGTTAATTTATTTTGAGATGAAACCCTATGTTATCTAATATTTATTTAGCCTCTCATAATATTTTTAATTATGAAAAAAAATGAATTTATGCAACACCTGAGTTCAAGAAGGGTACATGAATGATTCAAGAGGGATCTTGAAGATACAAAAGTATGGTTAAAAAAGACTCAAAATTAATTTATAGCTACTACCTAAACGGACAAGGTACATCTTCCTTTTCGGTGGCGTGTGAGTGAGAATAAAAAATGCTAAAAGAACTCATGTCGATTTGTGAAGTAAAGGAATTTAAGATTAGCAAGATTGACGTTGTTAGGTTGCAGAGAAATGTTGAGGAGCACTAAATCTAAGATATGAATCTTGGGCCTACATGTTACACTTTATCCTTAAAACATACAAATTATATCAATTCTCACTTTATTATTATTTTTATCAAATTAAACTACAAAATATGCAATTGTTACAACATTTACCATTTTCATAAATTCAGATAATTTACCCATAGTTTTCAAACAATAATGTAAAAACTCTATGTATATTTTTTTTTTAACGAAAATCAATTTTTGCACAAAGCAAAAATGTGTCAATCTATAAAATCAACCATTAAGTAATTCCACTAAAACTTATAAATTTCAATAAATAAAGTCTTTTTTGTTTAAATCCTATCAATTGCATGCTAAATATATGTTTTATAATTCGTTACAATTTTTTGTCCCTAAAGTTTGAACCTAGTTTCTATTTAATCCTTAGAATTTAAAATGTTATACATTCAATTTTTAAATTTTGAGTTTGATATCAATTTAGTCCTGAACTATGTTTCAAAATAATACAATTTTACCAATGAAATTTGAGTTTTGTATAAATTTAGTACCTAAATTTCAAAATTTACACTTTAATCTCAATTTGTATCTTATCAATATGTTGGACTTCAAACTACATTGGTATTTTAAAAATCAAATGTGTAATTGAAGAACTTGTTTTAACTGTTCCTGAAACTTTGTGTAGAAACATTTTTGTATGTACAGGGAAAGATTTTGAAAATATGTGCTATAAAACTATACTTGTATGGTTTATGAAAATAAGTGATATTTGATGATTGCTTTTAATTACCCCTTTTTCCCCCTTCTCTACAGATTTCAGTTTCTGACTTGAAAAAATTAATAGCAGAGTATTTGAAGATTTAGATATGAAATGTGGTTGTTAGAATTAAGAGAAGATAATAATCTGCTCTATTTACTTGGTTTTAGCATGAAAAGAGTTAGAATATAAAGTTGACATAATTTACATTTTGCTTATGTTTTTATTTTTAAACTTGTGTCAAATGTCGATGCGAAAATCAGGATAGAAAAAAGACGCCTTACCTTTACATGACGATGGTGGTGAATTTGTAATTCAGGGAAGATGTGACCTACAAAATGAGGAGAATATGAGCATCGGTGTAGTATCTGCTCAAGGCTTAAAATGTCGATGTCGATGAAAATGTTGAGATATTCATTTTATGGAAATATTGATGAAAATATCCATAAAATGACGATGTTTATGGATATTTTTGGAAAAAAAATTATAAAAACAAAAAGTTTAAAAAAATATAAATAACATTTTATGATTTAAAAATAAGTTAACATGTTTATTATTTATATTATATTTACATTAATCACATTTTATTGTTTATTTTTATATTTCAATGAACATTTCTACAATATAATCGAGATATTGATTCGCCCTTTGTGTCAATGTCAAACCCAAAGAAATATGGAAATATTGACGTGTCCATGAAAATTTAATATCATGTACCAGACAAACGCTTGGATGCCTAAGTGAATAAGAGAGTTTTTGATAGTAGCAAAAGTTTTAGCCTGAATCAATTTGCTCTTCTAGAGCCATTTTGATGTATTTATAATAGCAAAATAACTTAAGAATTTTGAACAACATAACTCAAATAATTTCAAAACCGAAATTGGACTATCAAAATCAAACTTATAGAATAAAAAAAACTCCATATCAAAATTAAACAAAATAAACATAATACCCACGGTATTTAAAACAACATCATCGACAGTAAATAACTAAAGTTATGATATATCAATTGTATAAATGATATAGAGAGTATCTCTAGACTAATACACTTAATATAAAGCATATCAAATATACTTATTGATATATAAATGAGGATAAAATAAATCATATTTAAAGTTTTTGTTATATTTACAAAGAGCCATGATTAAATATATTCCTCCACTCCTTTGTATACAAAGATTTTTTTTTTTTTTTTAAAAAAAATCATTAAAGAAAAAAGAAAAGTTTCATGTGGCACATTTGTATTGGATGTTAGTTGGAGTCCGCAAAACCGGGTGCAACCATTTTCCATTTAGAAATTTAAAAAGAACCATTATAATGGGTAACAAATTAGAACTAAATATTTGTGACAAATATTATTTTAATTTTAGAATCTTAAATAAAAATAACTTTATGAAAAAATAGTAAGGTTAGGAAGGAAAGGAATGAAGAGGAGAACTTACCAAGAATTCAAATCACAGGGAGGAAAAGAATGAAGCTCTCTGTTACGTTTCCCGTAAAGTTCTTTATGGGAAAAGTGACAGAGAGGCAAATTCCTTCCTTTACTTATCAGGAAGGAATTGGCCTCTCATCGGAACTTAACAGGAAAAGTCGGGACTTTAAGGGAAAAGTGACAAAGAGTCCAATTCCTTCCCGATAAGCTTGGACTTATCGGACAGAAAGAGCTCGAAACTTTACAGGAAAAGTGACAGAGAGCTCAATTCCTGGTAAGTGTGAACTTATCGGGATGAAATTGAGCTCTCTGTTACTTTTCTTGTAAAGTTCTGATCGGAACTTTTCGAAACTTTGCGGTAAAAGTGACAGAAAAACAAAAAAACTAACGACATTTCACTTTTTCAGAATGCTGTAAAAAAAACCAACGCGCTTCACTTTTTCGTTCATTATTCTGTGTGGCATACTCTGACAGTCAAATAAAGACAAAAAAAACCACTCACTTTTCCTAATTCTTAAAGAACTCTTTTTACCTAAATTCTTTCTAAAAGTACTCCCATCTAATGGATCCTATTTGCAAATATAACAAATCTTAGAAATGATATTTGTTTTTTTTTTTTTTCCTTTTTTGCCCCTATTTTTAAAGGAGAGTATTTGGTCCAATTTCTTCTTCTCCAGCCACTTCCGGATTCCTTTCCTTCCCAATCCCATCTCCAGATCCACGTACTTCCCCTCCTTCCCCAACTAATTTGCTCTTCTTTGCTCACATAATCTTCCTCTCCCACTCTCTCTTTTTATTTTTACTTTTTAATTAAAATGTAATTAAAAAATATTAGTTTCTAAAATTTGACATCTTTTTTAGAAACGTGTCTCGAAGTTCATAGACTAAGTCTATTATAGTTTATCAATGATAGGTTTCTATTTGCTTCAATCAGTGATAGAATCCTATGACTTATAGACTTTTATCAATTAATCATGTATAATAGTTTATTATTAAATATTTGCTTGACACTTCTATTGAGTAAATGAACATTGGGTGCATAAGAGTTAGTTTGGATAATTGTAACTAAATTGTAATTAGATACTTAAGATCGAACTAAAAGTCTAAAACTTATAGATACTATTAGTATCTGTTACTGATAGACTTTTATTATTAGGACATAATAATAGAAATCTATCAGTAATAACTACCAATATACTTATATATTAGTCATTCATAGGATTCTATTATTGATTGAAGAATTCACTGATTGTCACCCATGTCCTTAAATATTAGAAAAGAATTCACTAAAGCCCTATTTAAAATGTGAAAAATCTAAATTTGGTGATTATAGCGTTTAAAATTGATGACATTGGTGATATCAATGATATTAGTGATATTTGTATATGAGTGATATAACTTAGGTAGATATTCAATGATGTCAATTATATTAGTGATATTGATGATATGACTTAGGTAGATATCAGTGAACCGATGATACTATTTATCAATGATATCAGTGATAGAATTTAGGTAGATATCGATGATATTCATGTATCAGTAATATCGGTGATAAAAGTAAGCTAGTTATTTTTGATATGATCTGTGTATCAGTGACATCGATGCTGGAAGTTAGGTAGATATCAATGATATTAGTGTATCAGTAATATTAGTGATAAAATTTAGGTAAATATCAATGATATCCGTGTATTACTGATATCGGTGATAAAATTTAGGTTAGATATTGGTGATATCAATAACTATAGTGATATAGGTAGATATCAAAACTATTAGTGATAGTTGCTATCAATGATAACAATAATCACTGATAGTAGCTACCATTGATAAACTTAAAAAAAAAAAAAAAATTGGAATTTCATACCTCTAGTGTGTTTTTTTGTTTCCAATGGGCTTTTTGAACATTTTTTTTTATGGATTATAGGTAGATTAGGGTATATTTGCAATATTTTAGCGTCATTTTGTCATATATGCAAAGATCCCATTAAAAACCATTATTAGATTCGCAAGTATCCTTATGGGTTTTTTCTTGGCTACCAATTACAATTTCTAATAAAAGGATAGAACAATGGATCTTTTTCTTTTTATTACTCGGCTGAAAAGGAACTTTGTAAATTGTATCTATTTTTACCTTAAACTTTCGATTCTATCAAATTTAAGTGTTGCAATCCTTATTCTGTATTTAATTTTCATTAATTTCACTAATTTAGTGAAAAGAGAGAGAGAGCAATTGTAAAGAAAAAAGCCAAGAACTCATTAGTTTATTGAAGATTAAGCTTTACACAAATGTGCTCTTAATACGCTAAAATGATTAAATAACTCTGTCAAAAACTTACAGATTTCATTTGAAAAAAAACCAATATTAAGTCCTTTTTGTCTTAATCCTATCAATTTCATACCAATTATATGTTTTATAGTTCACACGAGAATACATTCTTCAATGACTCTTCAAACACAAACTTAGGAAAAATTTGTAACACGTATCTATATCTAATTTTAGTTTGCAATTTGATGAAATTGGAAGTTTCGAAATAGAAAGTATCACTTACCCATGCTTGGCGCTAAAATTGATCTTTTCCCCAATATTAAATATCACATACTTCTTTATTATTTATATTCTTTTTTCACAACAAAAGAAAAGTGGGGTAGAAAATTTGAACATAGGATCCAATTACAGCTAGGCTCATGGTTGCATATATAACGTACTACTTATAGTTTCTTCCATTGAAAAAAAGAGTACTTGCAAAAATAGCAAAAAAACGTGGTTAAAAATACAAATTTAGTAATGACGTTTAAAATTTGTAAATATAACAAAAAAAAAAAAAAAAAAAGAAAAAAGAAAAAACAGATTTGTGTTTTATATTATTACATATTTACCCTTATTGGTGTATCAACATGTATATTAGTAGTATATCTGATATACTCTATATTGTGGTATATCGGTCATCTGATATACCAACATGTATATTAGTAGTATATCTGATATACTATATATTGTGGTATTGACCATCTGATATACTTTATGTTTGGTATATCAATTCTCTAATATATCAAACATAAAATATATAAATTATACTATTGATATATCAAAATTACAATATTATACATAAAATTTTATTCTACTGACATACTAATGACATAATTGAAATTAGTTTTTTATGAGCATTAATCAATATTTATAAACTAATTTATACTTTAGATTAATTTTGAATTAGTGTCTAACTATCACTATTGATACACAAATAATTTGTCTACTTGAAATTGAATTTTAAATAAGTATTGATATACTACAGCATATACCAATACAATATTTAAAATGGATTTAGATGACGAGTGATATACTAATGATACACTAAAATTATACATGAAATAAATTTTTAATGACTACTGATGTACTAATGATACATCTATGTTACAATTTAAATAAAATTTGAAAGAGTGTTGGTAAACTACTAATACACCAATATAGTACTTAAAATAGATTTAGATCATGAGTGATAATGCTATTGATACACTAAAAATATACATAAAATTAATTTTTAATGACTATTTGTTGGAGATTCGTTGGTTGGCTCTCTATTGTTTTAAGGCCGTTTGTGGTAGTTGTCGTAGATGTCACAAATGTAGTCTTAACATTTGACTTAGACGGTATTTTGTCCAATGAAGATCTTTCTTTCATAATCTAGAGATTCTTTGTAGATGTATATTGTTTGATATTTTTCCTTTTAAGGTGCAACTTATTTTGTTCAAAGGGGAAATATTCTTTTGAAAATTATTTCCTAATTTGAGGTGCAATATAATTTTGATAATTCTCATTTTTGAGAATTATTTAGCTTTTAATCCTAAGAATTTTTATGAAAATTGCATACATTTAGTTCTTTTCATAGAAAAATCAAGATTAAAAATAGCAAATAATTCATAGATAACAAGTTTAATCTTAAATGTGAAAAAATAGTGAATATGACCAGATTCTTTTTAATTTTGGTGTATTTTTGTAAAAAATTTGTTGATTCCAAATTGCTTTAGCATTCAATCAGATTGCTATAGCATAATTAAATTTCCAGATTTGATTGTGGGCTTGATTTCATGATTTTCTCCTCCAATCTTGCAAATTAGGGCAACTCATGATTGGTCTTCCCATATTCAACAACCACCCCCACCTCTTGCGATCTATAAGAAGGCTCCAAAAGCTCTCCATTCATTCATCCATTCTTCATAAAAGAATCCATTCTTTCTCCATTTCACAAAATAAAAATGCTGCACTTTTATTTTTTATTTCAATTACTGTTTTTAGTTATTTCTTCAAGAGTTGAGTTGCAACACATGCATAGATCATGTTACCTTCAAAAGTTGGGGGTGTCATTTCTTGATTCATCTTGACAAAGATTAAATCAAGAAGATCTAAGGTTAATGTGCACATTTATTCTTCAAGCTTTTAGTTTCTTTAACTTGTTCTTCTTTGTATTAGTGTAGTTTCAATTTAATTTATGTATCTCATTCAATTATTTCAATTTCTCAACAACTTAGTTTAATTTTGTCCCTTCATTTTATAGCAATTAATTCAACAAATTATTCTTCATTTTGAATTTATTTTGTTCTTAAATTCTTGTAGATATTTTTGTTTTTTGTTTTTCTTTTTCTTAGAACTTTTACTTATTCCAAGTCTTGTTTTTAGTTTCAATTTTATGTTTCTGACAGTTTATCTACAAATTGTTCTTTATTTTGAATTTATTTGTTCTTAAATTCTTGTATGTTTTTTTTCCTTAGAACTTTTACTTATTCCAAGTCTTATTTTTAGTTTCAATTTTATGTTTCTGACAGTTTATCTGCAATAGACTGTGATAGACAATAAAATTTTGTTATATTTATAAATATATTGTTTTAATTTTTAATAAAAATTTGTTATATTTATAAATATATTGTTTTATTTTTCTATATTTAAAAATAGTCTATTATTTGTGTCTTTTTTCATTAATCTTTTTAATGAAATAATAGAGAAGACAATTCATTTATTTATATATTCATTCAACATTAAAATGATATTTCCTACCATGATGCTGACGCGTGTGGCGATCCCTTAAAATAAATTTCCCAAATTGTTTTTTTTTTTATCAAGAAAAATATTTGAAATCTTATCGAGTGACGTATAAAATAAAATAAAAATGAATAGTCAGAGTTCTATTTGTCGATGTCATCTTATATTAGGTGTATAAATGCTATTTTTGAAATAAAATATACAGATAGATTAAAATACTAAATATAAAGTATTTTAGATACACCAAGATAAAATCGTAATAATAAAAAAAGAAAAAATTACCTTTTAATCCTCAAGTTTCGGGTAATATTCACATTTGGTTCTTAGATTTTTAAAATGTATTTTTTTAGTCCCAAAGTTTATAAGAATATGCCTATTTGGTTTCGAGTTTTCAAAATATACATTTTCCGTTCTTGAATTTTTAAAAATAGGTTTAAAAGGTTCTTTAAGTTTTTTTTTTTTGAAAAAATAATTATATGATATTTAAAATTAAAAAAATTTTTTTAGGGAGGATATGATATGGTTTTTAAAAATTGTTCTTCTAATTTAAAATGTCATATAATTATTTAAAATGATAATAAAAGAATATTTAATGGACCTTTAAAACTTATTTTAAAAACTTAGTGACTAAAAAGCTATATTTCGAAAGCATGGGTCCAAATGGGCTTATTCTAAATGGTATATTTTTAAAACTTAGGAACCCAATGTATATATTGTTCAAAACTTAGGGACTAAAAAGGTAATTTTCCCTAAAAAACTAGGAATTAGGTTTAAATTTTGGGCTCTTTTCAAATATAGCAAAAGGAACCAAAACATTTACCGAACACAGATAATAGTTATGGTAGATAGATGATGTATTTTGCTATTAGTTATAAATATTTTAAATAGTTTTGTCATTTAAGATATTTCTCTTAAATTTTTTACTATATATCTTCAAGTATTTTATGTTTACAAATATATATATATTTTTTGCTACCATTACAATTTTCGTTGAAAAAAGATTATTTAAAATCGGGGGACTTAAGCATTTAATAAGAAAGAGATGTGACTAATAAACCAAAAAAATACTATTTCAACACTGGGGCCGGTTTCTTCTTCAATTATTGATCGATTTTGGCATCACTATTTTGCTTCCATTCACATCCCCATTTTCCAGTCTTCCTTGTCTTCTTCATTTTTCTTTTCTGTTATCTCTTCTGCAGAAGATCTTATTGCTCCATCAGGTGAAATGTTTCATCCCTCACCACTTTCAGTATTTATATTTTTACATTTTCTATCTTATTTCTGTAAGCTGAATTATTGTATATGAATCTTGTTTCCATTTTTGGATAGTTTTTGGTTGGTCTGTGTGTGTGTTTGTGTTGGCTTATACTTTTCTCTGTTTGGATAAAGCTTCAAAGTTCTGGTCCATTCGTTGTGGGTCTTTAGCTTTAAAATATTTTGTAGGTTTTCTTTTTGAAGATCAAGACCATGGCAGTGGACATTCTTATTAAAGTCATTACAAAAATTGCTGAATACACTGTTGAGCCCGTTGGACGTGAACTGGGTTATCTATGCTTCCTTGATCGCAACTTCCAAGAACTCGAGACTCAAGTAGAAAGGCTGACGAATACAAGAGTATCTGTGCAAGACAAGGTCTCTGTTGCAAGAAGAAATGCAGAACACACAAAACCTGCTGTTGAGCAATGGTTGTGTATGGTTGATGAGATTGTTGGAAAATCAGAGGCGATACTAGCCAATGAAGGTGGACCGTGTTCCACGAATCCGGTCCGACGATACAAGTTAAGTAGACAAGCAAGGGAAATGGCAGATGAGGCTCTTGAGATGAAAAATGAGGGGTCGAATTTCGATACGGTATCGTTTTCATTGGTTGAGAGTTCATTGCCAAAAGTACCTGGCTTTCTAAACTTTGATTCAAGAAAGTTGATTATGGAACAAATCATGAATGCAGTCTTTGATGATAATGTCCATAGGATTGGAGTGCACGGGATGGGGGGTGTTGGAAAAACAATGCTAGTAAATAAAATTTTAAGAAAAATTGGGGAGAGTAAGTCATTTGATGAAGTGTTAAAATCGACGGTAAGCCAAACACCAGATGTGAAAAGTATTCAAGAACAATTAGCTGAACAGCTAGGTTTGAAATTCGAACAAGAAACCATAGGAGGAAGGGCACTGAGGCTACAAAAGAGGTTGAAGATGGAGAAAAGAATCCTACTTATGTTGGATGATGTCTGGGAGTATATTGATTTGGAAACAATAGGAATTCCAAGTGTTGAAGATCACACAGGTTGCAAAATCTTGTTTACCTCTAGGGAAAGACATTTGTTCTCAAATGAAATGTGCGTCGATAAAATTTTTGAGATAAAAGTTCTAGGAAAAGATGAGTCTTGGAATTTATTCAAGACAATGGCAGGTGAAATTGATGAAGCATGTGATCTGAAGCCTATAGCTATTCAAATTGCGAGGCAATGTGCAGGTTTGCCTATTGCTATTACTACTGTTGCAAAGGCATTACGAAATAAACCTTCCCCCATTTGGAATGATGCCTTAGATCAACTAAAAAGAGATGATGTGGTTGTGAACATTAGAGGAATGACCAAGGCAGTGTATTCGTCACTACAATTGAGTTACGATTATTTAGATAGTGAGGAGGCCAAGTTACTGTTCTTGTTATGTAGCATGTTTCCAGAAGACTTTAACATTAAACTGGAAAAGTTGCAAGTATATGCTATGAACATGGGTTTCTTACGTGGTGTTGATACTGTGGCACAAGGACGACGTAGAATTACAAAATTGGTTGACGATCTTATATCTTCTTCTTTGCTTCTGCAATCTGAGTACTGGATGAAGGATCGTGTGAAAATGCATGATATGGTTCGTGATGTAGCCATATCAATTGCATCTAAGAATGATCACATTCGTACATTGTGCTATGTGAAAATATCAAACGATGAATGGAAAGAAGAGAAATTGTCGGGTAACCATACTGTAGTCTCCATAATTATTCAACATTTGGACAATCCTGATCTCCCGAAGTTAATGTTACCTAAAGTTCAATTATTAACGTTAGAGACACCACGATTATATCATAAGTATGTGACGGTGGTTGAAACTTTTTTTGAAGAAATGAAGGATCTCAAAGGATTAGAATTAAACAACGTAAAAATATCCCTATTGCCACCATCGATTTACTCCCTTGCAAACGTTAGATTATTACGTTTACATTCCTGTAAGTTAGGGAGCATAGATATGATTGGTGAATTAAAAAAGCTTGAAATTCTTGATATTAGTGATTCTAATATCGTCGAAATTCCTGCAACCATTAGCCAGTTGACGCAGCTGAAAGTGTTAAATTTATCTTCTTGTTATGAACTCACGGTAATCCCACCGAATATTCTTTCAAAGTTGACAAAACTGGAAGAATTAAATCTGGAAACTTTTGACAGATGGGAAGGAGAAGAATGGTACGAAGGAAGGAAAAATGCTAGTCTTTCTGAACTCAGGTACTTGCCACACCTTTATGCTTTAACTTTAACCATTCAAGATGAAGAAATTATGCCAAAACACTTGTTTTCAAGAGAGTTGTTGAATTTAGAGAAGTTCGACATTTGTTTGGTCGTGAGAGAAAAAATATGTATTATCACAAGAATCAAAACCGAATATTGGGTCTGAAGATGGAATCAGGAAGCTGCTTGGATGATTGGATTAAAATGTTGTTAAAGAGGTCAGAAGAAGTGCATTTAGAAGGATCAATTTGTTCAAAGGCTCTACACTCGGAGTTATTAGATGCAAATGACTTCTTACATTTGAAGCGTCTCCACCTTTATACAAGTCTAGAAATTAACCATTTTATCCATGAAAAGAACAAGCCTTTACGAAAATGCTTATCCAAATTGGAGGAGCTATATCTGTACAACTTGGTGAATTTGGAAAGTATAATTCATGGGTACGCTGGAGAATCTCCTTTCAAGAAGTTGAGGAATGTAGCTGTACGGGGTTGCAATAAATTGAAAACTCTCTTTTTCAACTGCACCTTGGATGACGTTTTGAATCTTGAGGAGATTGATATTTCTTTTTGTCAGAAGATGGAAGTGATGATCACTGTGATGGAAAATGAGGAGGCAACCAACCACATTGAGTTTACTCATTTAAAGTTTTTATCTCTAAGGGGGTTACCACGGCTTCAAAAATTTTGCTCCAAAATAGAGAAACTTGGACAATTACGTCGAGATAATTCAGAAAACCCCGAAACAAACACAATTAGCAATGACATTGGCGGTTCAATTTTCAGCGAATGGGTGAGCCCTCACTAAATTTCAGAGTTGTAATAGGAGGTTTTGTATACACATATTTGAAATTAGAACTTTGTTTTAGTAATATATTGGGAATTTGGTCTAGGTGAAACTAATGAAGATAAAGAAGTTTACAAGATTTTTCCTATCCAAGGAAAGCTAATTAGTTACGATATTTTATGTTTTTAGCATCTCTTGTGATGATGGTTACATTGTCCCAACTGAAATTCAAGTATATGTCCATTGTAGGTATCACTTCCTAGTTTGGAGCAATTGCAAATTGATCGTGCAGACAATTTGAAGATGATATGGAGCAATGTACTCATTCCTAATTCCTTTTCTAAACTCAAAGAAGTGAGGATTGATTCATGCAACAATCTTCAGAAAGTTTTTCCTCCAAATATGATAAGCATACTTACATGCCTTAATATCTTAAGGATTAAAGATTGTAATTCATTGGAAGGGATATTCGAAGAGCAAGAGCCAATTAGTGTTACAGAAACAAGTCTTATTGTGCTCCGAAATTTGACAAACTTGGAATTATGTAATCTTCCAAACCTTGAGTATGTATGGAGCAAGAATGATCCTTGTGAGCTTCTGAGTTTTGTAAATATGAAAACTCTCTCCATTCGAGAATGTTCAAGACTTAAAAGACAATATCCAGTCAAAATTCTTAAGCAGCTTCAAGGATTAGAAATAGATATCAGGCAATTGATGGAGATTGTTGAGAAGGAAAAGTCATCAGATACGTTGGAATCAAAGGAATTGGGGTCTTCTAAGGTACATATTCTACAGCATCAATGTTCATTCATATTTTGGCAAATAAATTTGTTTCTTTTTTCAAGTATATCGTGTTTTTAGATAACTGAAAATATTTTTGGATTATTTGTTCTACTTCAGAGAGCATATGGATTCAATTTAAATATGTTTAAATACCACTTTGCCCCTCTACTTTTAGTTTTCGTTCATTTTGATCCCTATATTTTCAAAATTTTTATTTTAGTCTCTACACTTTTGAACATTCGGTTTTAGTCCCTGCACTTTTGAACCAAAGTTGAAACTATAGAGATCAAAATGAATATTTTAAAATTATAAGGACCAAAATGAACCAAATTCAAAAAGTAGAAGAATTATCTAATTAAAATCAAGTCAATTTAACTAATACACAAATTATTTTTTATTGATACTAATACTAAAATGGGACATTTGCAACTATAGCAACCAAACTTAAAATTTTTGTAGATATATCAAAATGCAAAATGATTTACATATATAGCAAAATTTAGATTTTGCCTTTGAAATCTATTAGTAATAGACCATATCACTAGTAGAGGTCTCTCACTGATAAACCAATCTATCAATGATAGACTCTATTACTAATGGGGTCTATTAGTGATAGACCATATCGTTAGTAGAAGTCTATTGGTGATAGACCATATCGCTGGTAGAAGTCTATTAGTAATAGTCTCTATCATTAATAGATTTTGCTATATTTGCAATTTTTTTTTTAAATGCTACTATGCACTTAATTATTATCTCTAAAAATGCTCCCCAACACAATTACCATGCTAAAATTATTAATCAATATTTTAAATAAATACTCTTAATTACATTAGTTAAATGTATTTTTATCAATAGAAATAAATTGAATAGGTATACGATTATTTATTTATTATCACAAGTTATTTAGTTTTAGTTAATTAGACTAGAGTTGAATTAATTTTAATTTAAATAAATAAGAAATGAAGGTTAGGAAAAGACAACAAAATATATGATAGGTTAATAATGAAAGTTAATAAGAAATATTAGTACATGTTTAAAATTATGATATGCTAATAATGAATGATCTAATTAAAATCAAGATTAAAATATCAAAATCAATATTAATATTGAGATTTTAATTTTACGGATATTGATAATTATTAAGTTATTTTTACTCCTAAATTAAGTTTTGAATATGTTATTATTAGTATTCATATTCATATTGGAATAAATAGATTACTTTTTATGTTATGCAAGCATTTATAAAAGACGTTCGAGATATTCATGAATATTTAATATCAAAGTTGAACCCTTCGAATTATGGATATATCGACGTGTGAACAGAAATGTTTTCATCCTTCCCATGAAATAATAAATATTTAGTTAAAAAATTAATAAGTAATCTATTATAAGTATTGGAAAATGAATTTTTGTACTAATTTAATTTAACTCCTTAATTAAATATATGTAAGATATTAGTAGCTAATTAATTAATAATTTTTCCACTTACGTAATTACATTCATTTAACAGATCTTTATTTGTAAAAATGAATTGAGTAAATATTTTAATAAATTTGATTTATTAAAATAAACAATTATGTTAAGGGCTCTTTTTAAATATAACAAAAGAAACCAAAACATTTACAAATATAGTAAAATTTCATTGTCTATCCGCGATAGACCAGGATAGATGGTAGATAGACGGTGTATTTTGTTATTAGTTGTAAATATTTTCAGCAGTTTTGTCAGTTAAGATAATTTCTCTTTATTAATTTATTTAATTAATTAACTTGGTTTAATATAAACATATATATAAAATGAAAAACAGTATATAGATAATGACCGGTAAGGAAAATGTCCAAAGAAAAATAAGGAAGGAATTAAAAAAATATATGGAAAGAGGGATTAAGAGATATGAAGTTTGATACAATTTCTTCTTTTCTATTTTTGTATATATAGTTTCGAATCAGTTGTTATATTACAGGGCATATAATATTTGGAATCTTAATTAACAAAGTTGTATTTGATCAGGTTGAGGTTATACAATTGCGAGATGATTCTGTGTTGTTTCCCAAGCTTACAACTTTGAAGCTCTATGGTCCTGTTGACTATAGCTTAACTCGTTTGCCAATGGAAATTCTACAAATCTTATACCAACTTATGGAGTTTGAATTGGAAGGAGCATTTATTGAAGAAATTTTCCCCATGGACATGCTGATTCCAATGAGAAAGCAGTATGCAAGATCTAAGATTTTACGGAGTTTGGTTCTATCTGAACTACCCAAGCTTAGGCATTTGTGGAGTGAATGCTCACAAAAGAATACCTCAATTCTTCAAGATTTGGATATGCTACGCATTTCAAAATGTGGTGCATTGAGTAGTTTAGTGTCGTCATTAGTGTCTTTTACAAACTTGACACATCTTGAAGTGGGTAACTGTGATAGACTAACCCATTTGCTAAATCCTTCGGTGGCTAGAACGCTTGTGGGACTTGAATATTTGGAATTAGAAGGATGCAAAAGGATGAGTACTGTCATTGAGGGAGGAGCTGAAGATGGAAATGATGAAATTGTATTCAACAGGCTACAATCATTAAACATTTATTCTTTATCCAAACTAACAAGCTTTCATTCTGGGAGAAGCATCATTAAATTCCCACGTTTGAGCAGTGTAGACATTTGGAAGTGTCCTGAAATGAAGGTCTTTTCGCTTGGAATTGTAAGCACACCTCGTTTGAAACCTGAACATTTTTGGGTGTATAATGTTGATCATATTACACGTTATCTCCGAAAAGATCCCAAACAGAGGATGGTGGAAGATATGAATGTCATCATCAGAGAATGTTGGGAGAACGATATAGATACCCGCATTCCATATTTGTTTGCAGAAGAGGTTAGTATATGTACCTTTTAATTCATCTGGTAATTATAAAAATCCTCAAATCTTATATAATTGACTAAAACTGCAATTTTTGTTTTTAAAATTTATTATTTATGCAGAATTTGGAGGAAAACCAATCTGAACATTCTTCTTCACGTGCTAAGGAATAAGAATTATATGGATTCTGCTACACTACTTTAATTATGATTTCATCCTTAAGGTGAGACAATTGAAACCTCCTTTCTTATATATGAGAGAGGTATACATGAAAAAGTGAATTTGGAATAGTGGTAGTCATGACCTAACTTGAATGTACAGGATCTCCGTGCTATAGGTTTTACAATGTGTCTTTGAGTTCTAAGGAGATAAGAATTTGGAACAGTGATAATCAGTGTTTAAAATCACTCCACACCATGTTTTTAATCATTTGAAATCAATTTTGGTTGTAAGAACATCGTGTTTAAAAGTGTAAACTATATTTTGAGTGATTTTAAACAAGCGACAAAAGTTTCGCTTCATTAAAAAAAATATATATATATCAAAATTAGGAGAGTGGAAGTATTTCAAAATTTGGTGAGTGAATTAAGGCTTGAGAGTGATCTCGAGATTGGGAAGGTGAAGACTTCGAAAACTAGATTTATCATGTAATTCCACCATGATTATCTTTCAATATATTGTTGGGATATATATAGTGAAAGAAAGTGAAAATTTGAAACATAAAAATGGATTTAATTGTGTAAATTATATTCATTGTTTAGAAACTTTCAAATTTGATTGAAACTTCAAATTAAAATGATGTTTCATGTACAAATTCATCATGTATGAAAGTTAAATTTATACTCTCTTCAATTCCAATGAGTTATGTTTGATTTTATCAAATAACAACTATATTTAGTTCATTTTGACAAATGTTTCAATTTTTGTATTTATTTAATTTTATTTTGTATTTTGGGAGTTATTAAGTTGCTAGCCAATAAATAGCAACTTGTTTCATCATTTGTAGGATCCCGCTTCAAATTGAAGAATTCTCTCCTTTCTTTCTTTCTTCCTTCTGGTCTTCAGTTGAGTTGAGAGCAAGTATCCAGAGTTTTGCCAGATCTGAGTTGTTTGAGGTTGCAGTTCTACTGAAGTTAGTCGTTGTATCCTGCTGAGATGATCACTATAGTCTGCTTGCATCCAATGCAAAGAGAATAATTATCTTCAGGACATCGCTTATCAGAAGCGTGACTCAACTATTTATTGACGTCTCTACAATATCTCGAGGTTTTTAGTTATTTCAATTCGTAAACCTTGTTACACCATCTTACTGGTTAAATATTGTACATTGAAAGTACTATTTCAAGTTTAGGTGTAATTAGTTTGCTAATTTATTTAGCTCATATATATCATTTTCCCCCACATATATTTGGATTCTATCACTTTTGTAGGCTTTATGATATGGTGGATATTGATGATTCATTGTTAATTAAATATCATGCAGGTTATAATTTATAATTTGGAGAATTGGATAATCAAAGAATATATGCCAAAAATGAACTCATGTAGGTTATAGGTTATAATATCATGCATGTTACTTCAATTTTGAGCTATACCAATGTAAGTTTCTTAAACTCTATTTTTGAGTTATTGAGCAGGCATGTTTAATTCTTAAAATTGATGTAATTAGAGCGTTTTAAATCCAAATTACTTTCGAATGCATGATCCCTACTCTTCAATTGGAACAATAATCACCATATGAATGGAAACAATGGCAAACCAGCGACAGCCATGATGGCCACTCAAAATAGCAATCCGTTCCATGCAAGCACTGAGAACATGACTGACTTGAGTTGGTATGCTGATAGTGGGACGTTGAATCATGTCAGAGCTGATTACAACAATTTGAATAATCCGATTGACTATATAGGTAATGAGTGTGTAATAGTAGGAAATGGGAATAAATTAAATATTGCTTCGGTTGAAAATATTGCTTTAATTATCAAATGAAAAGTCACTACTAAAACTAAATAACATGTTGTGCGTGCCTGAGATTGCAAAAAATTTGGTGAATAATAGCACGGTAAAAGTGTTATTTTTCTTAGCTTAATTCGGGTTTGTTCGCAGATATTATGTGTTTGTTATGCTATTTTATAGGGATTCGAACAAATTATGCACCTCGGAGCGTTATGGACTGTTTGAGATTGATTTGGAGCTACCCAAAGTGAAAACGGGCACCCAGAGCTCAAGGACGTAAAAATTACAAAAATGCCCTTGGGGTAGTGCAGCGCAGAGTGTAGCTACGTTGTTCTTAATATATATTTCTCTTTGATTTTCTGTGGTTCTTGAATGTGGTTGAATTTCTATGCTTAGATGTATGATAAGCTTGATCAACCATCATTCATTCTTTGATTGCTAGAGATTAGGAATGCTCTAACGTGTTTTTAATCTCCAATGGGCAAGGGTTAAAGCATGCTTAGGTTGTGAAATTAGGTTGTTTGGAATAATTTTTTCACAAGCATTGTATGATTAACTATTTCAAGAACGAAATCGATTTGTAACTCTAAGCTTTTTGGGTTATTAATCGTCGTAATTGAACCCTTCACACTTAATACAATTGTTTGCTTGTTATGGAGGCCATCGAACCCAAACAACTAAGTAATTAGTCTAAATAAGAAATTAATTAAAGTGAATGTGATACTTCTATGGCCGCTATTGAACCCAATTAATTGAGCATTTGTTTTAATTAAAGTAATTAACTAGTAATTAGAGGGGTTGCTTTAGGCTTTCTGGGCAAGTTAGCTAAGCATGTTAAATCTAGAGAGATAATCCTAAGTAATCTTATGATAAATCGAACATTAGGTGGATCCTAAGTCCTAAGCTAGATGTTTTCTTTTATTTTTATTTGTATTTTTATTTTCCTGCAGTTTAAATTCCGCAATTTACACTTCTGCATTTAATCAAACAAAACCCCTTTGTTTTTACTGCTTTCTATAGACCTATCTAGTTTAGAGAGATCGTATATTAAGCTCCCTGTGGTTTGACCTGGACTTGCCGCTTGTGCTACTCAATAGTATAAGTTGTTGGTTCGGTGAATTATAAAATTTATTTGATTGCCGGAGAGAGGTTTACGACGTCCATTCTCCAGCCTATCAGTGAGTCTATCTAAGTTAACACAAGATAATAGAGTATTTGTTGAGTTTCATGATTGTTATTGCTTTGTAAAGGACAAGGGTATAGGTCGAGTTCTTTTGAAGGGAGTGTTTAACAATGGACTCTATTAGCTGGAGGAAATTGTAGTAGTTTCGAAGCAGTTCTTGACAAATTTTGCCACCCAAAAATTAAGAGGGTGCTGGGGGTGGTAATATAACACCGGTTAATTAGTATCAGATGTTTACTATTGAGAATGCTCGAAGACTAATTGCTGAGATGATCATAATTGATGAGTTGTCATCTAAATTTGTGGAGAATGAGAGATTTAGAAGGTTTGTGGAAGGGACTTTGATGTTAGTAGAACCAAATTTTGTTATTTCTTCTCGTACAACAATTGCTAAAGATATTTTGGGAATATATGATAACTTGAAAGAACAGTTGCAAGATATTTTTGTGGAGGAAAGATATAGAGTATCGTTTACAACTGATACTTGGACACCAATTCAAAATATTAATTACATGGTTTTGACTACACACTTTATTAATAGAGATTGGAAGCTACATAAGAGAATTATTAATTTCTTTCAGATTGAAAACCATAGAGGGGAGACAATAGGAAAAAAGGTTGAGAAATGTTTGAAACAATGGGGTATTGAAAGGGTTTTGACATTAACTGTTGATAATGCTTCATCAAATGATACCACCGTTGCTTACCTAGAGAAGCATTTTAAACATGAGTTGATGTTAAATGGTGATTTCTTGCATGTTAGATGTTGTGCACATATATTGAATTTAATTGTCTGTGATGGCCTGAAAGATGTGAATGATTCATTGATTCGAATTCGAAATGTCGTGAGGTTTGTTAGATCTTCTCCTGCTAGGCTTGCTAAATTTAAGAAGTGCATCGAAGAGGAGAGCATATCTAGTAGGAGTATGTTGTGTCTTGATGTTCAAACTAGATGAAATTCTACATACTTGATGCTTGATGCAGTGGAAAAGTTTGAAAAGACATTTTGAGATGTTAGAAGGCTACGACACAGTGTACATGAATGAGGACAGTAAACTAACCACCCAAGATTGGAAAATTGCTAAAATATTTACCAAATTCTTGTATGTATTCTATGAAGTAACTGTTGGGCTTTCAAGGTCTCTTTATGTTACTTTTAATACGGTCTTCCATGAGATTAGTATTATTTAAAATTGCATAAGAAAATATTCAAGTGTAACTGGTCCTGAAAATTTGTTTTTGCATGAAATGACAACACAAATGCAAGAGAAATATGATAAGTATTGCGGGAAGAGTGAGAAAACAAATTTCTTCTTGTATATTGCTTTCGTTTTGGACCCTCGTTACAAGATGAAATCTCTTATGTATTGTACGAATCAGTTATTTGGTATGAATGCAGCAAAATAAATAGGAAGTAAGGTGGAGGATGCTTTGAGAAAATTGTTCAATGAGTATATAGTTTGTTAGTTATTAATGATGGTTCAACTCAAGTTCATCAGCTCACAAGTCCAAGAATTGTGCAAGTATGAGTCAATCTTCAAGTTGTACTAATAGTAGCTCTATGAATTCATGTATTATCACTCCTACTATTAATACTGCTTCAGAGGTTTTTCATTTGGATTTTGAAGATATAAAAGATGAGGATGCCCACACTGTGGTTACAGAAGTTGATATTTACTTATTGGAGCCTCGTATTAAATGTGAGAAGAATTTTGATATCTTATATTGGTGAAAATGAAATTCTTCTAGATATAAGGTTCTTAGCAAAATTGTATGAGATCTTTTAGCAATTCCAGCATCCACAGTTGCTTCTGAGTCTGCATTCAGTACTAGTGGGAGAGTAATTGATCCTTTTCGTTCTATGTTAGCTCCAACCACAGTTGAGGCACTTGTGCATGCACAAAATTAGTTACGTTTAAAAGCAATTAGCATTGATCTTCAAAGCTACTTGGAGGATATTATAATTTTTTAATAAGGTTATTAGTTTCTTTCAAACATTTTTTTTAGACTTCAAAATTCAAACATATTATTTATATAATTATTATGTTAACAATTTTACTTTTCTTTTTTTTTAGACTTTAAAGCAGGTTTAAAGGCAAAAAAACAAGGAGAAGAACGAGAAGGAGAAGGTGGCTTGAAGTTTGTCGTACTTTTCAAAGTGGTAGTTTGGATTGGATTTTGAACTTTTATGTTATTGTATCTTTGTTTGTTGAACAAGAACTTTTATGTTTAGACTTTTAATTTATGTTTTTGTTGTTGTTGAACTACTAGTATTAGTAGTAGTTTAAAACAAAAATGGAGGTAGAATTGTTTGGATTTAATTATGTTTAGTTGCTTGAAATAGCTTGAAATAGCCAACCATTGTTTCCATTTTGTTGTTTGAAATAGCCCATCATTATTTTTTGTTTAGTTGCTTGGATTTGATTTTTGTGATGAAGTTTTTTTGGTTCCTTAAAGTTTTTGGAAAGATAAAAAATATTGGATGAATAGCTTCTTCTAAATAATCCTCCATAGATATATAATTAGTTATATATCGAAAATTTCGAAGTATTGGAAATACGAAATAGAGGGAAAAAAAAGCAAAAAGAAAGGAAAAAAAAAGAAAAGTGAAACTGCGAAACCAAACTGACATATATGCAAGTTTTTAAAATTTGCAGTTCGGTTCAGTTTAAGCCCCAAACCAAACCGAACCGAACCACAAACACCCCTAAAAATAACCCTTGACTAACTCGAACGCAATTTACAACTTTAAGCAATATATATGTATGTATGTATGTATAGTTCTAATGCTATTTTTCTGTGAAATTTTATCAATTTCATAGTGCATGTGCTATATAATTAACTGAATGTGGGTGTTTAAGTTTTAACTGGATTACTATTAGAAGTGAGTGACATAGTTTTGATGAAATGTTACAATTTTAAACTCTGTTATAATTGGTAAACCAAATTAGTTATATGTGTAATTATTAATAGTTTTAAATTGTGCCATGGGGGGGCAGTTAATTTTGAACTGAATATTTTGTGGTATGCGGTATGCACCTTGAAAGTAACATGTGAGTTGAAACAAATAAAATAATTAATATTAATGTGAAATTATGTTATGAAATTATCCCAAACAGCCACGATGTGAGAAGCCCATCATTTGTTGCCCATACAGCATAAACAAAGTCAGACGTATTTGAAGCACCCCTCAATCTTAGATATTGTTGAATTGCATGGGACTATCTTTCCATTGCGAGATTGTTATCAACGCCCATACTCCTAAATAAAACAACAATACTTGTGATTTTCATACAGGTTGATCGAAACCAAATTAGTGCATATTGTAGGGGCCATGAGGGAAGGCTTTTTTACACTTGTGTGCCAGACTAAATTTTTAATAAAACTTTTGGCCCATCAGATTTTAATAGAATATTTGGTCTAGAAATGCAACAAGAAAAACCAAATCAACCAAAATCGATTCAATGGTTTGATTTGGTTTTTTACTATAAAATTGGTCATCTTGGTTTTTGTATTTGGAGAAAACAAAATGGTATTGCTTTGGATCAATTTTTTATAGGAAAAATCAATCAAAACCGAACCAAACCAATTGTATATATATACCCATAAAAATAAACTCATTAGGTATCTTTTAGTATTTTAATTATTATGACATGTATTAGAAAAAAGACCAACTATTATGGAGCATGCATAATTTTTTAGGAAAACTACTATAAATAGAAAAGAAATATGAAACTATTTACAAATATAGCAAAATTTTACTTTTTATCTGTAATAGACAGCAATAAACATAGATAGGCATTTATCTGTGTCGTAAAGTGATAGGTGTCTATCTAGATCTATCGAAGTCTATCATAGATAGAAAGTAAAATTATGTTACAATTGTAATTATCTTCAATTGTTTTTCTATTTTTGAAAACATCCCGATTTTTTTATTTAGAAAAATGTCAAGAAAAAAAAATGAAACTACAATTAAAAAAAAAAGAAAGAAAGAAAAAAATAGATCCAATTTTAATTTAAAAATAATTTAAAACATATAAATTCAAAACAAAGTGGAAATAACATTAAAAAATTGGAATAAAAAAAAAAAGCCAAAAACCAATAATCAAATTGATCCAAATCAAAACCAATCTATTGATTTTGTTCTTTATTGGACATTAGTTTTGACCTCTTCCTTGTAAAACCAATTAGTTTGTTTTAGTTCTTGGCTCCATAGCTAACAAAACCGAACCGACTATCACACCTTAATAAGTATAAAGTGATATTGTTGGGTTTGAATTTGATTTTTAAACGACCTGCTAAGTTGCGTTGCATTGTAATTGAGCAATAAGTACACAAGTAAGATAAATCCCAAACACAAGCCGATATTAAAAAATACGTCGGTGGAGTGAGAGCTGCACCCGCCTTTGTTGTGTGGTCTTTGTTACTCCCAATTAAAAATTATTACCAAATAAAAAAAATAAATAAATTGTATATATATTTATTTATGTAGAGAGAAAAAAGAGCGTGAGATTAGATTGGAGCTGGTAGTTATCTAATCTCATCCCCATTCTACCAATTGGTTGAAAGAACGCCGCTTGGATGAAAGGATTGAAATTGAATAGTGGGCCTTCTTCTTCTTCTATTATTCAATTTTGTCGTTTCCACTTCCATCTACCGACAAGATTCTCATTTTTTAATAATTAAAATTAAAATTACATAAGCTCATGGTGGCATATCACATACTAACACAGTCAATTAAACAAGTGTATTTAGGTGAAATAAATTGTAATTAAATCAAACGTTTAAACTAAAAGAAGCAGGAGCTGATATATTAAACACATTAAATGATCATAAATTTTAAGGGACCATTGTTTCAATTATATTCACCTACTTTCTTCTACCGACAGATATATCACTTCAATTAGTGTGGACTTTTAAGCATTCAATAAGAAATTGATGAATAACCACGCAACGCTTCTTCTTCTTCAATTATTGATCAATTTTGACATTTATATTACTACTTCTCTCCATATAGTAAATGATTGAATTTAATTTGTAGGTGGGGAATTAGTTAGGGAAGGTTTCTTTTACAAGATTAAAATTGCAACCTTTTCTTTTCTTTTCTTTTTGGCCTTTAAGTTCAAGTAATTTGCAACGCTTATCTAAATTTGATAGGCACAATTTGTTGAAATGAAAATTTAATGTTAAAATTGATAAGGTTGCTTCTTATAATTCTAGCTTGGAAATTATAAGGAGCAACATAAGTGATGTTATTCTATGTCGTTTATGACTTGAAAAAAATAGAACTTTCTAGGATATCAGAAAGAATCAAAGTCCCTTATGGGATGATATCATTGCACTCGCGACTCTTTGGAATACTAAATTTGTCTTGTTTTGTAATTATGATACAATTACTATTGCACTTAATTGTCGGTTTTCCTTTAACCTAGCTATTCCTCTTTTTCTCTTTTGTATTCAATTGCCCTCAAGCTCTCTTTGTACTTTTCAGACTATTCATATTTTGAATGAATGCATCTCTAACGGCATCTGGGCATAATGAGGGTGCTAAGGATGTGTCAAACCTAGTTGATATGTCCTGGTACACTTCTTGATCCCACTTTTTTTATAGTAATTTGCTAAAAGAAATGATACAACATAACAAATTTAGGGGTCAAAATTAATTTATTTTCCCAAAATTTTAAGGGATAGTTGCAAAAAGAGCAAAACATTATATGAATTAGGCCTATAGTCCACACATTAATTGTTTGCAAAAATGGCAAAAATGAAACCCAACCCACATACAAATATGTAGAATGTCGCAAATGGCCTCAGTACTGATATGCACTTGATACAACCGATATACCTTATACACTCTATACACTAGATACACATGATATCCCTTGCTACACTTGATGCCCATTGATATCATACACTTGATATCCACTTGATACACTTGATGCTCCTCTTGATACACTTGGTACACTATTGATGTACACTTGATACACTTAGAATGTGACGCATATGCTTTTACTCCCAAATAAGTTATTGATTGAATGTCGATTGTTGTAAGGTATAATATTGATGCACTTGAAATGTTCATTACTGTTAGATATATTGTTGATACCATCATATATTACTTCAAGTACTTATTAATTGATGTTAGATAGACTTATGTCTTAGATCTGATATACTTCTAATACACTTGGAATTTCATGTTTATAAAATGAAACACCATCCTTTACTTCAAATAGAACACTCATGCTTTTACTCCAAAATAAGTTATTGATTTACTGTTGATTATTGTTAGGTGTACTAATGATACACTCATGTGACTTTAAGTATTTATTGATTGATGTCTAATAAACTCATGTCTTAGATTTGATATACTTATGATACAAAACTTTTCGAGGAAAAAGCGTACTAAAAAATCAACTATAAACCTAAAGTCCATGATATACTCAATATTAAGTATATCATTAAAATGAAGTACACGAGCTCCAATTCCAACAACAACGATCCTTCTCACGAGTTATTTGATATACCTTATACTTTAATGTCAGTATACATGATTGGCATTGGATTGTTATTTGATACACTATTGATATACTTAGAATGTTGATTATTGTTAGATATTGTGATGATACTATCATGTCTTATTTCAAGTATTTGTTGATTGATGTTTGATGCACATGTGTCTTTATATGTCTTATATACTTTTATACACTTGGAATATCATGCTTATAAAATGAAAAATTCGTGTATTATATATATATATATATTCTCATATCTTATATCAAGTATTTATAATGTTTAATTTTATTTGATTTCTATTTGTTACCAAGTATTTTATGATTACTATTTGATACTAAGCAGTTTCTAATTTTTATATTATTGTAACTGATTTCTGTTTGATATTAAGTATTTCATGATTTCTATCTGATTGTTATTTGATATTCTTGAATGTTGATTACTGTGTGTACTATTAATGTTCTTGAAAGTTATTTGACATGTAATAATATAAATTGTTGATAGACTATTTCATTTTCTATCATAATTATTTATATTAAAAAAAAATCCTCTTTTACCACTTAAAATTTATTTCTTTATTATCAGCTTTTTCAAGAGTTCTACTAATTTATTTTCAAAATTTTCCCTATTTATCATAATGAAGATCTCTAAACAAAATATGAATAATATATACTAAAAATTGTTTTATGAATAATATATACTGACAATTGTTTTACTTTTTATTTAGTTCTATTAAGAAAAAAAAAATATAGATGTAGTTTTAATTATTTTTGTAATTGAAAAATAACACAGGTTCAGGGAGGAGGAATGTGGGCCACTCATTATTATCACCTTTTATTTTTTAAATAAACAATATTGAAAAGAAAACATAAAATAAAAATAAAAAAGTGAGGGAAGAGGTACGGTCCCAAGGAACTATGTAGAAGAGAAAGAGAGGTAGTTTATCAATCTATTTTTAGATTTGTAGTTTAATTTTCAGTTTTTGAAGCAACATAGTTGTAATAAAATAAAATATTAAAATTAAAAATTAAAAATTTTGCCATATATACAAAATTTCAAACGTGGATACATGGTTACAAAATTATACTCTCGAATTACCATCCATTACAAATTTCTAAAATTTAAATTAAAAGAAATTGAAAACCCAAATTAGATAGGCGCAAATGGACAAATTTGAGCCGAAGGATGGCAAACCAAACGACATATGAGAAACTTTGCATGATAGCAAAACATGGTTATTTATTTAGTATCAGCATGTGCATATGGTTAGGAATGCGATCAAAGTCCCGTAGTTAGATAAGGGTTGATCATAGATATATAAGTGGTAACAATTATCTCTATTGGTACGATACTTTTTGGGTAAAACAAAAAACCAAGCCATGAGAATTTATGTCCAAAATAGACAATATCATACCATTGTGGAGATTTGTGGAGGGTCATTGTCACTAACAAGTGGTATTAGAATTATGCTCTTGACTTACCCATGTTCGATAGAAACCTCAGGTGTTGAAAAAAGATATAATGGAACTTTGAAAGTAGGTTATGGTGTGATCGTTGGAGATGGGCAATGTGCTCTATTGAAGAAGAGCTAGCCTAGATAAGAGTTAGATGAATGTATGACTATTTGAGAGGAGGCTCAGTGGTCCTTTGTACAATGGGAATATTGTTCGAAATGCGGCCAGAGTTTCACATTAGTTAGTTAGGAAGATTGTTGGGTAAAATCAAAAGCAAGACAATGAAAATTTATACCAAAACTAGACAATACTATATGAAGGGTCATTGTCATAAGACATATATAAAGCAAGGAGGAGGTTAAAAAAAGCCCACCTATGCAAGAATACCTGTGTCTTCTCCTTTTGGAAGGTGCAATTAAGCAAGAAAATGAATTTCATGGCCATTATATAGCTTTGTTTTTCTCCCCTTTCCTATCCACGAGTTGTATCGTTTTGTTTGAAGTTTCCTTGAAAATCTTTGGATTTCGATCAATAATGTGGAGGCTTAAGGTAGGCGACGGTGGAAATGATCCTTACATCTATTCTGTGAACAACTTCGTAGGAAGGCAAATATGGGAATATGACCCAAACGCTGGAACTCCTGAAGAGCGAGCCGAAGTCGAACGCCTTCGCCAAAATTTTACCAAAAATCGTCACAAAGGTTTTCCAAGTGCTGACTTGCTTTGGCGGCTCCAGGTAACACTATTTTTAAGTTTTTAAGAACGGGTAAGTTTAATTTTTATGGTTTTAACTTGACCAATTTAGTCCATCAATTTTGAAAAATACGTGAAAAAAGTTATTTTTGTCTCTTCTCTCTTACTATCCTCTCCTCTCCCTCCACTGGTCTTCAAAATTTATATCTATAATATATTTGAAAAAAAAAAAAACCAAAAAGTTGTTAGTCCAAATGAGGTGGTATTTGTTAAAGCTTTTTTTTTTTAAAAAATTTTTATTTTTTTAAAGCTATACAACAAGTGGAGGTCATATAAGTTGTATTAGTGTTAAGCTGCTGGGTTTTAAATTGGTATGAAGTTGAATGGAAAGACAATAATTTGGGTGTAGCTTCTTAGAGAGAAAAATTTCAAACAAAATATCCCACAAGTGAAAGTTGAAGATGGAGAAGAAATAAGTTACGAAAAGGCATCGGATGCAATGAAGAGAGGGGCGTATTTCCTAGCAGCCATACAAGCAAGTGATGGACATTGGCCCAGCGAAACATCGGGCCCTCTATTTTACATTTGTCCAATGCTAATTTGCATCTACATAATGGGTTTTATGGATACAGTATTTACTCCCCAACACAAAAAAGAAATGTTGCGATACATTTACAACCACCAGGTAAACTATTCTTATGAACGTGAACCCAAATTATGTCTCATAGTTTTAATACCACTCATATCTACATTCGTTATACTTAAAAACAAAGGAAGGTAGGATGATACGGCAGAACAATTGAGTAATGTAATATTTTACAGAATGAAGATGGCGGATGGGGGTTACACGTAGGTAGTCACAGTAGTATGTTCTGCACCACCCTCAATTATATCTCTCTACGTTTACTTGGTGAGGGACCTGATGCTGAGGCACTTGCTACACCTAGAAATTGGATCCAAAAACGCGGTGGCGTCACCTCCATACCTTCTTGGGGAAAGATGTGGCTCTCGGTATACTTTTATATACGTCTATATATATTTTATTAAATTTTGTCATTTGAAATTAATTGTTATGAGCTAAATAATCATAATAATAATAATAATTTTCATCGTAAAAAATTGCATTGCATGAATTTTTTTTTCAATTTTTTTTTTTACTTAAGATTTATTGAAAATATAAGAAGGAAGATTGAATATTTAAAATTAGAAATGAAAATAAAATTTTTCACATATATATATTTTTTTAATGTACTTTCTTATCAACCTCAACCCTTATTATATTATTATTAGAAAAAATTAATATATTGAGTATATCCTAGACTACCTCCATTTTAGTAATTATTTAATTATTGTATTGCTTCTATTTATTAAGTAATTATAAGTGTGGAACGTAACTTACTTTTACTTGGGATAATGTAAAGATATTAAACGTGTTCGACTGGTCTGGATGCAACCCCATGCCTCCTGAATGTTGGTTGTTTCCCTCTTGGATCCCCATTCACCCATGTAAGTTCTACTTATAATTATATCCTAATTAACAAATTAATTAAATTCATATCATATACATATGAATATGAGATAAACACCTGGTTTTCATGTGACTTGATGGCTGCAGCAAAAATGATGTGCTACACTCGAGTCACCTACCTGCCCTTCTCTTACTTGTATGGTAAAAGATTTCAAGCACAACTAACGCCTCTTGTTTTGCAATTAAGACATGAACTTCACAACCAACCTTATGATCAAATTAATTGGAAGAAAGCTCGTCACATGTGTGCTACGGTATGATAAGTGTATATAACAATGTTTATAAAGAATTACAAATATAGCAAAATAGATTCTATTGTTAATAAGCTTCTACTGGTGATATGATCTATCACTATTAAACTTCTACCTAATGATATGGTTTATTACTAATAGATTTTAAGAATTAAATTTACATTTTTCCATATTTGCAAATTCGTTTGCATTGTGCTATATCTATAAATATTTTGAGTCTAATTGCGAAAAAATGTTATTTCTAACCCAAAAAATTTTTGATCCGACAAAACTAACCTTTTTTTTTTCTAACTTGTTTTTCAACTTTTTAGATTTTAAGAAGTGAGCCCTACAAAGGGAAAATGAAGACAATTAGGTTGGAGATAAATTGGGGGTATAACACCCTTTTCATTATGTAGGGTCCACCTATAAAAATCTGAAAAGTTGAAAGATAGCAATTTTCGTCTAATTACTATATTTGCAATTGTCCTAGAGTAATTGCATTGGATAATACTTTTAGGGATAATAATTAAGTGTATAGCAATATTCATAAATAATGGTAAATATAATAACATCTATAAGTGATAAACTCTATGGTTGATAGACTTCTACTAATGATATGGTATGTCACTAATAAGCTCTACTATGATATGGTCTATTACCGATAGATTTTGAAAACTAAATCTAAATTTTGCTATATTTATATATTCTTTTACATTATGTTATATCTGCAAATATTTTGGATATGATTATTATATTCGCAAATGCTCCCATAATTAATATTGTAGGAAGACCTCTACGTTCAACATCCCTATGTATACAACTTGCTTTGGGACACTCTTTACTTAGCCAGTGAATCAACCATGACCCGGTGGCCTTTTAACAAATTGATTCGCCAAAGAGCATTAGATGAAATTATGAGGCATATTCACTATGAGGATGAAAATAGTCGCTACATTTGCGTTGGCTGCGTCGAAAAGGTTGCATTTTTAACCATTTATTAATAAATGCGCATTTAATTATTATAATATAGAAAAATTATTAAGAATAAAATAAATATATCAAATTATTTATAAATATAACAAAATTTTACTTTCTATCTGTGATAGACCACGATAAACTCATATAGACATCTATCCACGTCTATCTGTAAAAGTGATAGATGTCTATCTGGGTCTATCGTGGTCTATCACATATAGAAAATAAAATTTTGCTATATTTGTAATTATTTTCAACAGTTTTTCTATTTTTTGAAAACATCCCTATAATATATAAGGTTGTTTTCAAATATAGGAAAATAAACCAAAATATTTACAAATATAACAACATTTTACTGTTTATTTGCAATGGTCCATATACTTCCAAATGTCCAATTTGAGTCATGTCTATACCTTCAATAAGTTTCAATTTTAGTTTCTTGAAGTTAATATTTTCTTTATAGAAATTGATATATAATAATAGTAATTTTTGTGCCTGAAAATGCACATAGTTTATAGGTTAAATTAGGAAGAATGCCTTTGAATTTTGACACTTGTTTAAAAGTACTCATATCTTTCAAAAATTGTAACATTTACCTTTGAACTTTTATGAACAGTTTAAAAATACCTTTGAAGTAGAAAATGTTTAGAATTTTGGATGAAATTTAAGATATGAAATGGTTTGGTAGTGACCTAGAATATCACCACATGATCATCTTAGGTCATACGTATTCACACAGGATTTCTATAGAATTTCTATATCAAGAGTAGTTGTCAAACATATTTGAGAATATATATAGATATTCTTAAAAATAAATGACCAAGTTTAAAAGTATCTTTTATAATTTAGCCAAGTATATAGTGAAAACGTTAATAGGTAACTAACAAAATTGGAAAAATGAATGAATATATGAACTAAAATGAATGTAATATATATATATAAGAAATGGTACTGATGTGGAATATTGTGATTGGCATGCACACAGCCGGTATGCATGCTTGCTTGCTGGGTTGAAGATCCAAATAGTGAATATCTGAAGAAGCATTTTGCAAGAATTCCTGATTATTTTTGGATGGCTGAAGATGGGATGAAAATACAGAGTTTTGGTAGCCAATCATGGGATGCCCCTCTCGCCATGGAAGCTCTACTTTCTTGTAATATCACACATGAAATTGGCTCTGCACTCAACAAAGGCCATCAATACATCAAGAACGCTCAGGTAATTAAAAGCTTCTACTCATTTAAAATTACGTTAAAAGATAAGTATTAAACACAATAAATTAATAATTTTGGATTTGAGTTGTTGTTGTTATTGGTGTTGGTTGTCAACTGTGATTGGTTGTTGCCAATCATCGATTCCTAGTCTTGCTCGCTAGTTGCACCAATTGCTAGTCTCCAATCTCAGGCCTGTTCAACAATTAGAAACCTAGTGCTCCATCCCTAAAGTACAATCGTCGATCCTTGGTCCCAAGTAATCGGCAGTGGGTGATCGTGAGTGGGCTTTGGTGGTTGACGGTGGTGGCCAGTGGTGGGTGGTTGTCATTAACAACATTAGTTAGAGTGAAGGTAGAAAGATTTAGGAATAGTAGGAGGATATTTAAGTAATTTTTTTATATTATGAAAAGTTGACAGGGATTTACAATTAAAAACTTAAAAACATATTTTTTTTTAAATTTTGATTTCAATTGTTTCCTTTAAAATGAAAAATATTATTTTAATATTATAAATAGATAATAAAATTTTGCTATATTTATAAATATATATATATTTTTTTCATTTTTCTATATTTAAAAACAACCCTTTAAAATGATTTTCTTTGTTTTCCTCAAACTCTTTTTTTTAACTGGTAAAATAGAGTCCCTTTAAGGTAAAGGCAGAGAAAGCCTCATGCTCCTACCAACCTTTGGAAGTTCTCAAACTCCTCTGTCAAATATTGCAAATTTTGCTAAAAAGGATTTTCACTTGAAAAGTCAATCTAAACACACTTGCGGACCATGCCCTAAATTAAATATATATTTGGTCAAATTGAAGGTTAGAAACAATCCCTCTGGCGACTACAAAAGCATGTATCGCTACATGTCTAAAGGATCTTGGACCTTTTCAGACTGTGACCATGGATGGCAAGTTTCTGATTGCACTGCTGAGAGCTTGAAGGTGTATATGGCTTCAAATTTTATTTATTGATTAATTGATTTCCATTAATAATTATTAATTAATTAAACTCGTAAAATTTATAGTGTTGCATACTACTCTCCTTGCTACCACCTGAAATAGTTGGTGAGAAAATGGAACCTGAACGTTTATACGATGCGGTTAATATCATCCTGGACATGCAGAGCAAAAATGGGGGTTTACCAGCATGGGAACCAGCGTCAAATTACTACTGGCTCGAGGTACATGAAAAATACTTACTTGCTAGCAGCCAGTTAGGCTATGCCCTTTTTAATACTCTAGCTTGATGGTCCAAATCACAGTTTGTCACGTGATAATTTTTTTTTTTTTTTTTTTTTTTTTTTTTTTAAAAAAAAAAGTTTTTTTTTTTTATTTTTTTTTTTTTTTTTTTTTTTTTTTTTTTAAAAAAAAAAGTTTTTTTTTTTTATTTTTTTTTTTTTTTTTTTTTTTTTTTTTTTAAAAAAAAAAGTTTTTTTTTTTTATTTTTTTTTTTTTTTTTTTTTTTTTTTTTTTAAAAAAAAAAGTTTTTTTTTTTTATTTTTTTTTTTTTTTTTTTTTTTTTTTTTTTAAAAAAAAAAGTTTTTTTTTTTTATTTTTTTTTTTTTTTTTTTTTTTTTTTTTTTAAAAAAAAAAGTTTTTTTTTTTTATTTTTTTTTTTTTTTTTTTTTTTTTTTTTTTATAATAATACGACATTTTATCATACCATATATGGTCTATTTTAACTTATCCTGCCTTTTTTGCTTAGTGGCTGAATCCGGTGGAATTTCTTGACGGCCTAATCGTGGAGGAACAGTATGATTTTCCTTTTTTTCTTATTTAAAAACAAAAATTATTTTTTATTCTCTTCAATTTTAGTTGGATATGATTTCTATTTGAAAAATACGCTATCCATCTTAGACTGCACCATCTTTTTCCAATACATCTAGTTATCAAATCACAATTTCTATCTTCTACTCATATGAAAGAAAAAAAATTCAGAAAGTCACGGGTATAGAATTGTTCCAAACTTAGCATGTGTTAACTTTAGAGTTCTTATAATTCTTTTTAAACTTATCTAAAATATGCCTTTATAGTCTCAAGATCCCTTCTTATTTATTATGAAAAGATAGGTATAGTCTAAAATGCAACAAAGTATTTCTCTATTTTATTTTATTAAACCTATTGAATGCTTCAGGTATGTGGAGTGCACCTCATCTGCTTTGCAGGCCATGCTGTTATTTAGGAAGCAATACCCAGATCATAGAAGCAACGAGATCAATAATTTTATCAACAAGGCCATTAAATTTCTTCTGGACGTGCAATTGCCTGATGGTTCTTGGTAAGAGAATAAAATGTTCTAAAGATTTATGGAATTAGAGAGAATAAAATTTTAATTGAATTGTCAACATAGGTATTCAAATTGGGCGATCTGCTATACTTATGGAACGTGGTTCGCACTTAACGCATTGTCAATGGCGGGGAAGACATATGACAATTGTGAAGCGCTTCGAAAAGGTGCCAATTTTCTATTAAGAATACAAAATTCAGAAGGAGGGTTTGGAGAAAGCAACTTGTCATATACTTACAAGGTAACAACATGCATATTTATTTTTTACTTCCTAGCCTACTTGAATTGACTGATGTAGAAATCTATGTTAGGGAGCACAAATGTATATGAAGTTAATAGGAAAAAGAAAAGAAAAAAGATGAAAAATTGTCCCTAAATTGCAAAATGTTACATTTTTAGATTTTTTCACTAAGTATATAAATTTACCTTCCTTAGTATTAATATCTATTAATTAATTTTAAAAATTGAAGAATTGTAATTAGCTTTCATTAATTTTTTATTGCTATTAAAATTAATTATAAAATTTTCTTCTAAAATTATTTAATTAATTGAAAGTTAATATTGAAGATCATTAGCTAATACTTCTTTAGTACAACAATTATGGAGATGAGATTGAACTTTCGACCTCTTGAGAGGAAAGTCATGCTAATTACTATTAAACTAAGCTCACTTTGACAAATAATAGTAGTTAACACACATGGGTAAAAACGTATAATATTGAAACCTAAGAACCAAATGAATACTAAACTCAAACGTAAAATTTAACATTTGGAAACCTAGTGACTAAATAAAAATTAAACTAAAAATGACGGGGTAAAAATGTGTTTAATAGGTTACTTTTCTTTTTAAAAGATTAAATTTCACCTACTAGGATTTTAAAAAAATTAATGTGTTTGACAATACAAATTTAAATTAATGTGTTTGACGATACAAATTTAAAAATTAATTCTAACATAAAACCTATTTTGTATTAGAAATTTAGTTAAAAATTAAACTCTTTTAAAAAAAATAAAACTATTATAAGAAATGGGGAGGAACAAATTCAATTGCTAAAAATTAAAAATCCAACGGTAAACGGCAACCAAATGGGGCTAATGTGTATTTAAATAGAATTAAGTATGAAACAAATGGGGTTAATGTGTATTTAAATAGAATTAAGTGTTTTTCATGTAAATTAAAATGGAATAATAATATAAATATGTGTAGTGAAATCAGAAAATTAGAATGTAATATCCTTGTAAATATTATGTAAATATATTTTCAAAAGGAATGTGAATAAAGGCTAAAAATTTTTTTGAACAAAATCAGCAATAAACTAACTCCATCGTCAAAAGACTCATTTTAAGATTTATCAAAAGTATATTGGACATTTGAAAAAATAGAGACCAAAATGATACGTTAACCCAAAATAATTAACCTCGAATTTTGCTCTTGGGTTTCAGAAGTACCCATATTTAAGAAAAAAAAAAACCCGCTCTAGTATTACTCTTAACCTTTCATAAGTGCTTCAAAACTACTATTAGATTAGAAATTCTTTAGAATTATGAAAAAAAAATTGAGACTTTGAAGGATATAGTACTGACCTAGTATGATGTGGTTATGTGGCGATGCAAAGTTTCGTTGTATGTCACCACGAAACACCATTCTAAATACTATTTTATGAGAGAATGGCTTTGAAATGTCAATAAATTATTCAAATTAGGTGATATTGCAACATTGGATAGTATTAGAGTATTTTTTAAAGAAGAAAAAAGTTGAAGAATATTGTTTTTAAGCAATAATGTATTATATTCATTATAGGGTTAACGTATATTTACATTTTTAGTATATTATATATTGATTGGATTATTATTATTATTGCATGGACCAAATAGAGATATATACCACTGGATGGGAAACGATCAAATTTGGTGCAAACGGCATGGGGTATGATGGGTTTGATATGTGCTGGACAGGCAAGTCCACCTCATCTCTCTCTTTCCTTTCTCACTGCCAGCGACGTTTCAAAAATATTTTGAAAGGCTTAAAATTACTTTGGGTCAAATTTAAAGTCCCCTACAAATTGAAACATGTATCTAATCATTTAAAATTAATCTAGTATCTAATCTTATATTTTTTTAAATATTATTTTCATATAATCAAAATTGATTTGGAATATCCTAAGAAAAAATTGTTTCATAGAAGCTAAACAAGGACGGAAATGTATTCCTTGTTACCGTCCCTCTCCGTTCTCCGTCGCTTCTCTATTTGCTTCTGGTTGTTATGTTATAATTATTATTATCAGTATATATGTTTTAACTATCAAGATAATGGATATATTTAAATGATATAGTTGAATATTATATTTCATTCTAATAGAATATTTAAGTAATATTTTTTTTTCTCTAAATTCGAATAGTCTATGAGGAATTAATTTTTTTTTAGTGAAAAATTAACTAAAAATAAAACGAAAATTTTTGTAAGAACGGAGAATGAAATGTGGAACAGAGAGGAAAACTATCCCCAACTCCACTCTACCCTATAAACATCTTTATTTTAGAGTCATGGAGAAAATAGAGTGATTAATTATCTTAAAATCACTCTCAAACATGCCATTTTAATTTACTTCAATAACAAGAATTAATTACTTAACAGGCAGATATAGACCCTACTCCTATTCATCGTGCTGCCAAGTTGTTGATCAATTCTCAAACTGAAGATGGTGATTTTCCACAAGAGGTCAGTGCCAAATTCCTTTTTAAAATTCTCTAAAACATACATAATCAATAATAACAACTTCTAATTTCTTACTTCATACTTTAAAAGAAGGTATCCCAAATCAATTATGTTGATATACATGTGCAGGAAATTACTGGATCATTCTTCAACAGTTGCACCTTACATTATGCAGCATACAGAGAAGTTTTTCCTGTGATGGCATTGGGAGAATATTGTAACAAGGTTTCCTTGCCTTCTAAGAAAAAACAACAAAGTTGACATTTAAGTTAACACATTCTTTCTTAAGTATGCTTGAACAAACACTTGCACATCATGGTATGTTTGAGACAATCTCATCACGAAATCCAATCGATTTTAACAACTTACAAATATGTACCATTTCACTAGCAATACCAATGTATACACATCTACCAAATTCAACATATCGTTTTATGACTTTGGTTTCTTGCTTTTGCAAGTGTAAGTATTGTCATATATTTAAATGTATACCAAATTCAAATGAGTGTCTCTCATGTCTTTTGTGTTACCCTTCAATAAAATGTTCGTCAAAGGCCCAAGCAAATTGTCACATGCTTAAAAAAAGTGCATGACATCCGACTTATGTACTCTTAATAGAAGTTTAGACCAACAAGGTGGTTCGATTAATATACTCTTTTTGGTCTAGTTAACAGTATGCTTCCTTTTTTATCTTGTGGTAGATGAATACTCACTCAACAGTAGAAAGATAAGTGGTTTAATTACATGTTGTAGGATCTCATCTCCATCCATTATAACTCATGAAAGCCTATGCTCCAATTTGTCGTCATATTGTTTACTTGTACGCCGATTATGATTAATTGGAAGATAAATCATATGTCCCATGAAAGATATTTTTCCTCCTATGCTAAACAATAATATATCTTCTTTACAAATGGAACATGTTAATTTAGACAAGTGGTCTTAACGATTCTTGTCCCAATGTGTCGCTTGAACTTATCTCAATAACCTAGTGGGTTCTGTGGTCAGATTGCAATAGACTGGTGCACGGTGAAACTTTAGCTGATTCTGTTAACAAAAGCAAATTGGATATTGAACTATTTTGAAGAAGTAGCTACAACCTGCAGTTTATCGTTATCTTGGCAATTTGCTTTTCCTGATTGGATGGAAATATTGTCCACTTTATTTACCACTCTTGAGGCATTAATAAAGAGGTATTTTTATTTTTTTAAAAAAAAAAATCATATTAAAACTATAAGTTAAAAGTTAATAGGAATGAGATTCATATTAAAACCATAGGTTATGAGAGATTTATACATTTGAATATGATTCATATATTCATTTAATTAAATAACTCCTATGCATCGTAAGGGAGTGAGGTGGAGACAATGAGGAAGTTATCCCCTCTCTCCATAAATATAGAATGTCTGTATTATAGTTTCTTTTCCGTGGATGAATTCTCCATAAAACTTTAGTTCTCTCTCAACCTTACAGAAGAAGCTCTCTCTTAAAATTCATGCTCCGCCCAATTCCCATAATCTTTACAAAAGAGACTCCCACAAGTTGGTCTTTTGCCAGAGACATAACAAAGAAGGCTTTTTTCTTTTCTTTTTTTTCCTTCGAGAAGTCACTATTGAAGAGGAAGAGTCCTATAAGGGTATTTTTTTCCTCTTTTCACGCTTAACTCAACGAATTATAACATGCTTGAATGGTTTTATAATTTAATGTTCACTTTTTTGTATTTTAATTCAAACCAAAATCATTGCAAAAGATCATTCTCGGATCTTTAGTCATGCTTGGAATATCTATCTAAACCTTTTTTTCCTTATTGAAGATTTAGTTAGGTTCCTAGTGCATATCCACCATAAGTAAATAACGTCCAACGCAATTATTGGTATCATGCTCGACTTATCTTGAGATGCATAGATACTCGAGCTTGGCTTTCCTGTCAATTTTGGCCTACTCTTATTTGACAAGTCTGATCGGAGGTGTTGATTAGATCGTCATTATATCTAATCAATTCCCTGGTTTTCATCCTCCTACACTTAAGCGGAGTTAACCGACCTATCTTTTGTGATGGACTTCGGTATATGTCTTTAGTCCGACCTGAAGTGTCACCAAATTTTGAACTTTTAATTTGGTTAATTGTAATGTGACTTACCCCAAAAATCTTCACTCAAAAATTTGTTTCAGTTCCAATTAGGTTCCTCGTGCAAATTTTCCTTTTAATAAATAATCTAGCTCTTAGTGGTCGAAGAATATTTCATAATCTCCTACATCCAAATAATTTATTATATAAGAAGTTGTGTTGCATTGATTCACATATTCTTTTGTACATTCTTTATGCAATTCAATTAATAACTAATCTATGTTATATACAAATTGACTATTAAATTTAAGTGTAGGATCAAAGTAAAGCTCATATTGTGTTTTGAATGTTTATAGGTTGGGATTTCAAATTTCTTCTAATTGTATAAAGCTTCCTTCAATTAAGTAGTTGGTTGGTGCTTCATCTAGACCCCAAATTCTTTGTGTTCCAATTGTTTTAGGTTTTAATTGTGATCAGGAACTTTAAATGAGTTATCATTCTCTCATGCATTTGAATCTTTTCATACTTGTTATAGCCTCAATCTTTAGTGGCATTGATTTTCCCTTTCAATCTCTTTTTCCTCATTCACAATTTTATGGTAATCTCCACGCACTGCATTATCTTTGTCAATGAAAACAGAACTTCCAAGCCAAAACAAATTTTGTTGACGCTCATGTTGTCCTGGTAAATCCCTAAATCTACATTGTGCCTATGTTAAACCATTTGGAGTAGAAACTAACAAGTGTGGAAGCTAGAGAACCTCATCCTTTCTATCAGACTCTTTGCCCTTTGTTTTTAAGGTGTGAGTTAGTAGGTGCACCAATATATTTTAACTAGGTTCACACACACTTTGCACCCTCATCATATCTCACTCCCAATTACTCTTTAATATATCATTAAGTACAAAAGGGAAAATGAACTCCCCCCTTATGGTGTGGGTCAATAGTTGCACCAGTGGGCTGACACGCAATTAGCACTCCCATCTTATCCCACACCTAGTCACCTATTAATATAAAAATAAGTATAAAGGCGAAAATGAGCGCCTTAGCTTTTGTGTCCACAAATTGAATTTGAAGAAGAATTTGTCACTCGTGATAGTTGTTACCCATGCTCAGTAATCATCAGGTCACACATTATCATCGTTGGATGAGTCTTTCACCGGTGAATTTGTGTGTGTTAGCCATTTGCAAGCTTGAATGAAAATCATTGAAGTGGTGAGAAAATATTTGTACTAACGGTGAACCCATGAATTCACAGACTCATGACTGGCGAGCACTCTGATGTTTCAGGATAACCCACCAAGGGATCTATGCGTTGTGGTGCTCGTGAACCCACAATCGGCGAGAACACCAACGGTAGATCCCTCATGAATAGTCACGAATGGATCTAAGTGCAAAGTAATGAAAAGCAATCACCAATGGCGGCGAATCTAAGTGGCAACAACAGATCTAGGCAGCAACAATGGAGCTGGGCAATGATGACAAGCAGTCACAAAGATCCGATAGCTCTCACAAAGAGCTATTTATCTCGACCTAAATTTTGTTAGTTTCACGTGAATTTAATGTTTATTCAAGTGATTTGGTCAAGAAATTGAGCAAAGAAGACCATAAGGGACGTTCCAAATGAAATTTGGGTCAAAACGAAGCTTAGCAACAAATGGAGGGCAAAATAGGGAATTTGGATGAATTGGACGATTTCAAACGATTTAACTGCCTTTCGTGTCGGCGAACTTGGATGAATTGGACGAATCGTTGTGAATGCATAATCAAATATATGTTTATCAAGATATTTTAATGATAGAAGTTACATAGGAACCCGATTTGCTTCAAAGGCTAGATTTCCCATTCTTTCGTTACATCTACCCTTTATCTTTACTTTCTTGCATTTGATTTTTTGCACATTAATTATATACCACACAACTCCCCATTTGCCGCTATAATTAGAAAAGTGACTATACTAATTATCTAGAACATCCCAATGGTCTCCTTCATGGGTCAAAACGAAACATCATTAGTGTCTCCTTGTGGATCGACCCGAACTTCCCATTGTCGCTATGCCATTGTAATAATAGGAGCACAACTTGGTATTATAGATTTTTTTTTAATCAACTTCCTTTTGGTATTATCAAATATTTCTATGTTTCCATGAGTTCAATATCAACATGAGTGACAAATCGAAATTTCCATTATATCATAGAAAAATCTACAAAACATAAAAACTAATCGACAAAACGTCACTAATATAAAAGTAATATAAATAATAGACATATTAACTTGTTTAAAAATGACAAAACGTTTATTTAGGAATTTGAATTTATTTTATTTTTTATATAGATTTAGGATTAAGTATGTACTCATATACTTCAATTAAAAATTATTTTGGTTAACCAGATATTGAAGCAATTTATATAGCCTGAACAAACTCACCTATAGAGTTGTAAGTTGTTATTTTATTAGTTATTTTTATTATTTACTAAAAGTTTGGAAATAGATATGGCAATTTCAAGAATTACCCCTGAATTTGGCAATTTTATGTTTTTAGTCAAAAGTTAGTGATTTTAGAAATGTTTGAGATGTGTTGCTATACATCAATTGAGAATTTTAGAAAGGTTTATGTTTAAAGAGAATATGTTTTTTTTTCTTTTAATATGATTTGAGAATGATGAGATTTATAAGATTTGAGATAAGAGTGGGGATATGTGTGTACCCAAAGTGATTACTCGTATGTTTATGGGAATGTATTTCTGTAGTATACCAGATATAGGTCTTTGGGACCCACTTTGGTACATACATAGGCTTTGGTCGTGTGTCTCGGTGTTTATGTTGAGATTTATGTTCTAAAGCCTCATAATATGAGCTGATTAATTTAATTATTAATTACGCAATATTAATCTATCCATTGATCGAAAAATTTCAAGATTATTTGATGAAGTCTTGAACATGTATGTGGTTCACATACGAGTGCATCATGTTCAAGAAATAACCTAAAGGTCTACAAGATATGGATAAGGTTGGGTGTCTTATCCTAGTGATACTATGCATACGACCCACTTTTTAATAGTACAAATGGTATGATCTAAACCATTTATGTGGAGACATGTGAGTGACTATATATTATACAAAGAGTTTGCATAAGACTGGATTGTAAAATATTTAATCTCCCTCTGTAAATCCGCTAACTGATGAGATTAATATTTCATAGGATGATAATGTGCGACTTGATCTTAATCCTGAGTGACTTATGAACTCTTATCTGTGAAGTCAGTCCTTTGATTTGCACGAGTAAGAATAGCCCGAGTTGTCGACTCAATAAGCTTACCATTTTAGGGACTTGACTAAATGGAGAGTTGGGAACAACTTCACAATATAAAGTTCATTCCTTTTCATATAGATTAAGTAGATGAGTAGTTTCCTTAAGCGTTAATTTTGGGTCTTAAACAAGGGGCCCCACCCTCTCACTAGCGCGAGAGGGACTTAGTTTATGGTTGGACCATAAACAAATTTTTCATTAAAGAAATCAATGGTACTTAAGGAAAAGAGATAATTACAGAGGTAAAACGGACATTTGACCCAGCTGTAATTATGAACAATTTGTAAAGGATCGACTTGCTTATATTGATTATATCCATAAACACAACTTATCCTATAGTACATAAGAGTTCGGTCTATTGTGGTTTACCCTTTAATGAATAGAAATTAAATTAATTAAAGAATTTAATTAATTAATTATAGATCATTGGAGCTGTACGTCCATAAAGTCCCCTTGCTAGCTCACCACGAACCAATAAGGATCAACTATGTTGAAAGAAAAATTGGAAACATTCAAATTTACGAGAGAAAATATTAATTATATTGAATAAAATTTATTACATGATTTACTATAAAGTTTACTTAAATAAGATTCAAATTATAACTTCATATTATGGAAAATTAATTTATTTAAATATAATTCAAAGAATTAATTATTTATTTGAATGAGATCCATATAAATAAATAGATAATTAATTAATTTATTTGAATTAAATTTAAATAATTAATAATTTAATAGCGGATGGGATTTGAACTAAAGATTATGGCGAAGATAAATATTTAAATATCATTTTAATATTTTAAACCCTTTAATATGAAATATTATTTGAATAAATATTTATTAATATTAGATATTATTAAATATTTAATTTAAAATATCTAGGTTGTTATCCAATAAGATTAAGAGTAACTGGTAGAGTATAATAAATAAAGGTCTTTGGGAGCCTCATAGACTTTACTCTATAATCTCTACAACTATTTCGTAAAGATTCCCCTCTAGAAAAATTCTCTCAAATTTCTTAAAAGAGTTCTAGGAATATTTCTTCCTCATTCCCACCATTCTTTTGAGGAGTAGTTCCCATAAGTCGGGTCCTTGCCAAATTCATCGCGAAAAGATCTTGTGGCAAAATGAAAATTTCGAGGAGAAAACTACCGGCCAAGGAGAGGATTTTGTTGGGATTTTGTTGTGGCAAAATGAGATTCATCGCGAAAACATTCCCACCATTCTTTATTTTGTATTTTTTAATTCTTTCAAGAGATCAAAAAAACGCAATTGCACACTTCTATTAGGATTCAAATCCCTCCAATTGGTATCAGAACCAATCTTTAATTCTTGATTTGAATAAAAAATCTAGAATGGTGAATGTTTTAATTGTTCATGTATGAGATTTGCAAAATTGAATGTTTTGGTGTATTTGGACATTAGATTTTAAAGCTTTTGATTAGATTAATTATAAAATCGTTAAGGGTTAGAATTTTCTTGTAAATTTTTCATTAAATTTGATGAAAAAGTGCTGTAAATTCTAGAATATCACAGATTTTTTTTTAATTAAAGAAATTTAGAAAATTTGGAAATCTGAAAATTCGTCTTTGCGTCATCCATTGTACGTCTTTAAAGTATCTGGAGATTTGATAGAAGCTTCTACGGTCAAAATTTCAAAAGTTGAAATTTAAGTTTGATGACCAAAGATGAAGTACCAAATATGTCTTGAAAATTTAAATTAATGTAATTTCAAATTTTATCTTTAGTTTCTAGGATATGTCAATATCTTAACCAATTGTGTAGTTTTAATTTAATTTTGTATTGCATAAAGTATGTCATTTAGATTAGAATCACATTATAGGTTAAGCATATTATATCATGCATATTTATCTAGTTAAATGCATGTAGTAGAGATTCTCTTTTATTTAAATATAAGTGTTATATTTAATTTATTATGATAATTCTTAATTAGATACATATAGAGCTTCTCTTTTGTTTAAATATAAATATTATATTTCAATTTTTAGGATAGTTCTTAATTAAATGCACGTAGGTAAAGATTAGTTTAGTCTTAAATTGTTCAAAATCCTAGTTTATCTTTATAATTTTTTAATGAGATTAGAAATATTGTATGTTTGCCTTATAAGATTATGATCATTCTTGGATAAAGATAAAATGGATTCAAATTTTTATTTATCTTTATTAAAATTATAATAAGATTAGAATAAATAAAAAAATTGAGTGCTTATCTAATGAGATTAGATTAAAATAAATCTTTTAATTTAGTTTTAAATAGTTTAAGTTTAGCATATTTAAGCTAATCGTTAGGTAACACTCTACGTGAGGACTAACTTGAGAATTGATTTAGTCAAACTTTTACTAAAACATAATGTAATTAGTTTATTAAAGAGCTTAATACACTCGAGAAATTTCACATTGTGGAAAACTATCCTAACATAAAAATTATGTTTGGGCAAACCAAATTAAAACTTAGATAAATGATTTAGCCTAAAGTTGTCTAAATAATGAAACCCCTATTTCAACATATTTAGTAGGAGAATAGATTAATATGATATGGCATCTCTCCTCCGTTCTCTAGAAAGATTCACATAGTAAGATCTATGTTTGGCCTCGTGGCGATTCTGCTTCCATCCCCCTAAGGAAGGTATTTGTATGGATCAAGATCAAGGTGGATTAGAAAAAGTATTATAGTAAGTGAGAGAAGGACATGTGTCAACATTAGAGAAAGTATTATAGTAAGTGAGAAAGGGACATTTGTCAACATATCCTACGATCTCCATCATTGGTTACCAACATAAGATTTATGCTTAGCCTCATAACAGCTTTGTTACAACTTTGCTTCCGTCACCCTAAGGAAGATATTTGCATAGATCAATATTCTGGTTAATTCCTGAAAAGGATATGCTTATACTTTTTGTTTCCAATACTTGACCTACCCTATAGCGACACTTGTTTGTGCAAAACTCCAAAATCCAAATTGACGGGTTACACTTACAAGAACACATTAAAATTGTTAATGGTGTTCTGACCAAATAAATGATAACTAAACTTTATAAGACTAAAAGTTATTCTAGTATAGTGTTTAGTTGTGAATGTCTCAATCCAGTAAAGGAGCATTTGACCTACCCTAAAGCAACACTAGTTCTAAATCACTAGAGTATCATTACATTAGACATAATTTATAGTGTTCATAAAATTTAATACTAAATTTGAATTGATATTTGATTGCATACTGGAAACTAACACACTTTATATATTTCCATGTTGTGTCATTTTCTTCCATGATTTTACTATTGAATTACCGATATAAGTCAAAATTTGAGAAAAAAAAATTACTTGGACCTACCATTGACACTTTTAATAGCAATGTAATTTTCAGAATTTATCGTTAATTGAGAAATGTTCTTTGTCACTTCATGAATTGTTCATGAACGATATGATTGATGAATCACAATTGGAGAGATGACGTATATTTATCTCCTAACTGACACATTTGGCATCAAGTGTAAAAGATAAAGTACAAGACTTTAATATTAATTAATTTGTATAATATGGATGTTTCATGTAATAAAACGTATTTTTACCACCATAAGAGAAATTCAATTTCTCAAAACTTTAATATTAATTAATTTGTATAATATGGATGTTTCATATAATAAAGCGTATTTTCAAAAGTTTAAAAATATGTTCAACCTTAAATAAATACACTTAGTATGCAATAAAATCTTTAACACATACAAATGTTACACTAAAAAATTCAAAATGGTTGATCCAAAATGGAAAGACAAATTATTTTCTCCTAAAAGATACTTGTCTTTGACAATTAAAGTTGATCTTGTTTAAGAGCTTTACTTTACTTATCTGAAGATCTTGTCTTTTATGCAAGTTTGTCATTGGGCTTTATTGGATAAGGCTACAAAACCAAAGAACACATTTGGCTTACATATTCTAACCCAAGAGGTCTAATGAATGTAAAAGTCAAACAAACATCGTAAATATGTCATCAATCTAATTGATGAATGTTTAGTGTATAAATATCTTTATCTACTGCAGCTTAAGTCTTTTCTTTGAAGAGTTCAACAAATCTAGACTAAAGTTTAAATCAATTAGGTAAGTCTATAAGACATTATGATCATATCATAAATGGAAAGCGTAGAGATCTTAGTACTAAGCCTAATTGATAGAGAATGGGATTATATTAGAACCTTAAGCAATAGATACAATTTGGATGAAATTGTGCTACAAAAGAAAAAAGATGACCTTATTAGACTTAATCATGTTAATGATAAGTACTTTGTTAGACATGGTCAAATCATTAATAAGTTACACATCATTGCTACATCTAGATAGGACATGCAATAGATATTGCACCGTAGCATTATACCCTCCAAAATTGTCTCGGAGACAATTTAGGATTATAGAAATGTAGTAAAACTTGTTTACAACATTTCAAGAATTGGGTATGTTAAAATGCTCTTGTTCAAACAAACCCAAAAATAAATGTATATGTTCAAAGATATGCCTAAAAGTAAGTTGTCCTCAAGGAGAAACAAAAGTAATCTTTTATGCAATCCTAAATAAAATAAAGTATTTGTGCGACGAATATTAAATTTATAAGAAATGTCGAATAAAAGACAACCAACCATAGTGGTTGGATAGTGTTGATAATTTGATTCTAAGTATATCCACTAAATAACTAACAAACGATGTTAACCATTTAATTACATTTAAGCATCAAATGAATCCTAATCTAATATGATAAGCCTCCATCGTAGTTAAGACCAAATGTTTGGAAGTGTACGTAATATTTTCAAGTGTGAAATTTCTTGTTTCCAAAGGAGACATTGCTAAACAATTTCATGAACTCTAATTTAATAGAGCTTATTCCCAATAATTTAGAAAGAAAGTTTTTGCTAGCCACTATTTTGAGAACAATTATTAGAATTTGATAATGGACTCCTTAGATTAGCTAGACTTTACTATCAACACGTCATGTCCTAGATTAGTTAGGATAATCTAGGGCGAAGTGTGTCCATAAGAAAACAATGCACATAGTATCGCAAGAAACTAGCAATGAATCTTTTCACATATTTGTGATGGGCTTGATTGGAATGCAATAGAGCACCAACATGTCTCGTTCAATGTCAACAACATAACCTCTTAAATAAGTTGGAGGGGCTGTTTCCTGCCTCCTTGATGGAAGCATATATGGATTACTTCAAGGAAGGCTTTATCATGATCTCTATATCTAGACTTCAAATGTCACAACTGATAATCCCTATCATGATCTATGCGGTATGTTTCTAAAGAAGGTCGAGATATAGGATCTAAATTTCTCCTCTCTGCCTAGAGACCATATGTTCGATAGTCCTTTTTGCTTAGATATAAATCACGAGGAACTTGCTCTCTATGTCCATATGCCTCTTATCGATTTCGATTACCTCCATGAGATGACAAATAGTATTTCCTTGCATCACCCTTATACTTCGAGTTCCTAACTCAAAAATCTTTAACTTCTTCATGAACATTTTTATCTCTCATCGATACCTCCCCATGGGGACAAAGTAGGAACATAACCCAAGTGGAGTCAAACTGGTCGAAAAAGATATGAGAGCTTCCTAACATGAAAAATGAAATCCTAGAATCTCATCATAGAAAAAAAATAATAATAATAATAAAAAAAAAGTGATATTACTAGCAAAAGAACCTGACACATCCACTTGTTTAATAGTGAGTTCAACTTTAAACTTGTATTTCTCGTAATAATTCTCTTAGATAGCCTTCTTGAAAATACTTTTAGGCAGTGGAAAACAATCCTCTTAAATGTTGAACCACACCTGAAATTTCAATTTTCGAATTAAGACAATATCCTTAGCAGAGTAAAAGAATAGCTTTTCAAGTAGTTTATAATAACTAACAAGACATGAACCTAAGTAGGGAAAGCCCCACTAAAAGCCTTTGGCTCAAGTTTCATGCCACCGGAAGAGGATGCTTTATACATCCCATACAGAAGCCTAAGATCAAAATCGTAAGAAGCCTAAGATCAAAATCGTAGAGGAAGAGCTTCAACCCAAGTTTGATTGTCAAGACAACATCTTTTTTGCCCGCAAAAACACCCATTGAAAACAATCTGGTTTCGTTTTTGCGCGGCACATGAAAATCAGTCCACAAAGATTTTCTTTATTTTTATCTTCTCTTTGACTCTTTTTCTTTCTTTTCCTGGTTCTTTGTGCTCTTATCTGAAGAACCAGCCTTCTTCATGATCTTCCCTTCTTTGATATGCTATTTTTAGACACAAAATTGTGTTTATGACTAGCAAATGTCTCTTCTCCCTCTTCGATGTGTTCCTCTCTTGAGATACTTTTCTTAACATTTTCCTTTTGGTTAGGCTTCTCGGTATCTTCTACCTTCTTTTCACTTCTTTCCCCATTTTCCTACAATGAACTCTTATTATTCTCCACTTTCTTTCTGACTTGCACCTTAGGACTACTCTAAAGCTTATTAGTCTTCTTTTGACTGTTGGCTAAAGATTTCTTTCACAATTTGTCCTTTTCACCTTCAGAACTTTGTTTATTCTACTTCACCTTTGACTCTGGTTTGGAATTTTCAATGGGATTTTGAGGTTCAAGTGTTTCTTCAACTTCCTGAGCTACAGTAACATCTTTTTCCTTTTTTTCCCTTAATGTTTAACCTTTGCATCTTTTTTCTTCAACACACTACTAGCTGGGGATTTCTTTATAATTTTCTTTTTTGCCTTCAAAAATCTTAACAGTTTTATTTTTACCTAACCCTTCTTTAATGCAACTTTTCAGCAAATTTCCCAACTTCAATAGCATTCCTAACTTCGATTACTGCTTCTTTCATGTCATCTACTTATTATGAAAAGGATTCTTTCACTTTGCTATATTCTTGAGCTATCGAAAATACTGCTTCTTTCCCCCTATCTTCGTGTTCATTTGATAACTCACATTGCCCTTAGCTTTCTTTACATAAGATTTACCTACTTCCTTCTCCTCACATTCAAGCAAATAGAATCTACTTCCATATTTGGACCTTATTTCATGATCTACTCAAATATACATAGTGAAAGAGTCAAAACTGGGACGTTGAACATTTTAGGTGATCTACAGTGTCTAATTGCCAATGTAAATGAAGAAGATATTAACTGTTGGATGCCTACCAATGCTCAAGAAATAGATAAAAATTCAAGCTTATTTGAAGACTTAAAAAGTGACACAAGTAATCAATTATAACCTGGTTGTACAAAATTCTATCTTTTGATATTTTTGGTGAGGTTAATACGTATTAAGGTTATTAACAATTATACTAACAAGTCATTTGATTTATTACTTGGATTGCTAAAGGAAGAACATCAGAGCATTAATACCTAGTTCATTTTATGTAGCTACGTGACTTAGGACTAGGTTATAAATTGATTCATGCTAGCAAATACAATGGCATATTATATTAGAAAGAATTTGGGATTAGCAACATTGTCTAATATGTGTTGAGTCTTAGTACAAGGTTGATGATGGAAAGGGTAAAAGGATTCTACATAATATTTTAGAACATTTTCCTTTGATGCCAAGATTGAAGTGGTTCGTTGCATCGAAACATATTACTTTTGAAATGAGGTTGCATAAAGATAAATGTGTCCAAATGGATGGAGTGTTACAAAATCCAGGTGATGCTCAAAAGTGGAAGTATTTTGATTCTGAGTTTCCTCAGTTTGCTTTAGACTCATGAAACGTTCACTTAGGATTAACTACAGTTGCCTTTAATCGAATTGAGAATATGAGTACTTCATACAATATGTGACCTATGGTGCTTAATACTTATAATTTTCCACCTTGAAAATATATGAAATAGACAACTTTATCTCTTTCCTTATACCCTCGAGATACATCTTTTGAATAGTTTCTTAAGCCTTGGAAGTCTAGTTAAGTGATGAGTTCATTTATAACAAAAGATTTTTTAAAGTAAGAAGTTTTGATTTCAAGACACGGTACAAAAAGAATTTCTGGTGTGATCGTTTATAACTATGTTGAAGGAGGGATTGAAGATCCCTATTTTGAAGATGAGGGAGGGATAGTAGGGAATTTAATCTTTATTGGTCTTTTGTCCGATAGATGAGATTCAACAGTAATGAATTCATCTGTATTGGTATTGCTTTGGTAGGTATTTGAGATTCATTAGTCTTCTATTAGTGGAAATCAACAATGTGTCTTTTTCTTTTCCAGAAGGCATTCGGAATATTTGAATATATTTCTAACTCGATCTTTGATTGAAGTCCTTTGATCTTGTTTTGGATGTTGTCCCCTTTGAGAATTTCTTCCATTCTTTAGAAGCTTAACTTCTTTTTAAGGAATTGAGTCTGCTTTTGCTTCCTTTTGATGAGATTAATATTCTTCAATACTCCTATGTTATTAACTTCATGAGGAAAGGAATGGATTTAAGAACTAGAACGTTATTTTTTCTCAAGAGATGGCATATTTTTCCGTGCTTAGTGATTTTCGTTGGATATAATTGAGTTAGGAATGACGTTCCCAAAATTATTCTTGATATAAGTCTTTTACTAGGTGGAAAGAGTTGACTAAGCAAATACCTTAATTGCAAATATGAACGTTTGTCAGTTTGTATATACTCATCATCCTTTGGCCATTTGCACTTCTGAGGGACTATTGTTTTTTTTTAGTATATATCATTGGTATTAGCCTTTGCTGTATGTAATTCTGATCAGTACCCGAGTCAATTAGCACCCACAATTTTATAGAAATATCTTAGATTGTTAAGTTCACAATAGGATGTCATTTTTGGTAATAGATTCTAGTGATATGATTTAGAAAACCTTCTCCTTCATCTAATTCTTGATCTTCAATATCATCGTCCTCTACTATGGTTGCTCCCTGGCCTTTGATCTTGTGTATTTCATCTTTTCATAGACATTTCTATCTTATGATCATGATGAAACTGTGTTATTCCCTGATTCAAATTATTGATTTCAATTGTAGGCCTTCGATGATTACCTTTTTTCATTCTTCAAATCTTAAAGATTTCTCCAAGGTTATATGGATTTATTTCTTCCTTTTGCCATGATGGCCCTATTTGTTATCCGTTTATCTTCGAATGATTCTTTAAGAGTTTTTAATATCGTTCTTTTGATGCCTTCGTCTTCTACAAAATGTAATACTTTGAACAATACCTTATGCTCATTTGTCAACACATTGACACAGCTTCCTCTGCATGCCCTAATTCCTTCTTTAGGAGGTTCTCCCTCATAGGTATAGTCGGAGTTAGTGTCTTCAAATACTTCTAGTGTTTGTCCTACTTCATCTTCTTCCAAATTGTAGTAGTCTGAAGATGCTTTAGGCTCAAAATTTATTAGGTTAAGAAGTTGACCTTTCAATTATTCATCGATTTCAAGGTCATTGATTTTTTGCTTCATTGGACTTCTATTGGCATAGTGGCCTGACCCTCCGCATTTGTAACATCGGATTTTTCTTTTTCCTTTCTGTTTCATAAATCCAGGGAGATCACATTGGAAACCACAATGAATTCTTAGATACGTACGGGGAACTTAAGGAGCTAGACTTATATACAAAATGAATGAATTTTCAAGTTCTGAATTAATTGGCTATGTGGATTCTGACTATGTTGGTGATTTGGACAAAAGATCTATATATAGTTATTTCTTCCTACTTGGTAAAAATTTACTAAACCGATCGTGCAATATGCTTTGATTCTTGCTACAAAAGATTAATGCACAGCTAAATGTCAAGAATTATGAATCAATTACTAGCAAAACAATGAAAGTATGTAAGGGTGATCAATCCAAACATAATCCAAGGCATGAAAATTCAAATACATTCAAAAATCACAAGCATTCATAAGATGATACATGAATTACAAGTCCTCACAAAATAAGCCAATGGGTTTCTTCCTCTACCTAAGCTAGAAAGTACTCACCTTAAGCACTTAACGTTTGAAACAACTTTCTTATGACCAAGATAAGCCTCCACAGTATACAAATAAACTAAGAACAGTAAAGAACAGAGAAAAGGAAGAGAGGGAGCAGAGGCTCAGGCGTTCTATCATATCCTTTGACCTAAAACAAAAGGAATCCGTTTATAGACCCGTCGTAGTGCCACATTGCTACAGAATGTCACAGCGGACTTTCCATATCAATAGTGTCGTAGTGCCACAGTATAGCGTTGCGGCCTATTTCCTTCCTTCAGCTACTGTGAACAGTGCCAAGCCTAGTGCCGCAACAGCGCTAGGCCTCAAAAGCATTATTGTCATTTTACCCCTCTTTGACCGAAACGCTCCATTTGGGCTCATGCTTCATTTTAGGGGAGTTTTCATCCCAACGCTCAAATCTACATTTTTAGTGTTTGAAACCTATAAAGTCATTAGATAAGCCCATCAAACCTAAAAACAATTATAAGTTAAGCTGAGCAAGATAGCACACTTCAAGTGCTATTAGAGCCTCTTATAAATCCCTTTAAGGGAAATAAAATGTCAAACTACATGTAGACCATTGCGTAAGTGACCCTGCGTGAGGGCATAAAGGATTTCCTTAAGGTGGCACAATTTCTATTCTTGTCCTTTAACAAATGGTTCATATAAGTTTCCTTCTCAAGATATATCGGTGAAGGAAAATTGACTACATCCATTTTTTGTTCATGGTTTCAGCTAAAAGATCCACTCCAACCTACGAGTCTTTCTTTTGGTGGTTGCTTTACCAATTTTGTTTATAATTTGTTAAAACGCTCATTACGTTACTTGTGCATATGTGTCTAGAGGCATCATTTCAAGATCCCCAGTTTATCTTCTACGTTGATGATTTTTTACTTCGCAAAGTTCTTTCTTCTTTCTTTATCAAAGTCCAAAGAGACACTTAATTACATAAATTCTAACTCTTGGGGTCAATTACGTAAATTCTAACTCTTGGGGTCCTTCTCAAGTTGAGTCTATTGGAGGTAATGGGTAATTTAAGTCTATAATCAATAACTACTCAAGCATGACTAGTGTGTTTATCATAAAGCATAAAAGTGAATTTCGTAAAAGGCCTTGATTGAAAAACAACTAGGAAGAAGATCAAAATGTTGGAAACTAATAATGGCCTTGGAGATTTTGTGGTCCGAGTTCAATGAGTTTGTAAAGTTGGAGAGATTGTCTATCATCACATTGTCTGAAATACTTCACAGCAAAATAAGGTGGTAGAATGCATGGATCAGACATCGTTGAGGAGAGTAAGATGCATGCTCTCTAATGTCGAGTTAGTTAGAAGATTTTGGACAAAAACAGTAAACACATCATGTTATCTAATCAACCATAGACCTCACACAGGTATAGACGTGTTATGAGATGTAGTCTGGTAAGTCTGCAAATTATTCTTTATTGAGAGTTTTTTATTATACTCTTGTTGGGCAACAAAGCAAACAGTCATTAGGTCCAAATATCGAATCTCACGGAAACAAAGTACAAGCAGTCCATATTAAATAAAGACCTCTAAATTTGCAATTAATGGTAACCAAAATAAATGATTTGAGTTGTGGGGTGCTTTAAAAGAAAGAACCCAAGTACTAAAAAACAGTATAAAAAGAGAGAGAGAGAGAGAGAAAACTAAGGGAAAGATGGTGTAAAAAGATATAAGAGAAAAATACGAAGCAAATGAAAGTTTCAACCTAATTGAGGTGCACGTAAGCTAACCTGGATACTCACAGATATCAAAAAAGAAAGTTTCAACCTATATATTGGACATTGTGCCCATTATATGCCCACAACTACTTTGCTCAACTAGACCTAGACTCAACCTAGCATGTGACCTAGATTTACCTGCACATTTGCTCTTTCAAGCTAAGAGGGATTAAGTTGTTTGCGATTGGGTTGCACCTACAATTTACCCTAATTTGACACTTAACCACATGAATCAAAATCAACTTATCCAACTCCCTTAGAGAATCAACTTTAGGAGATTAAGAAGTTAAACACATATCTCTATGGATAATTCAAACTTAGATAATTAAACATGCAATCCAACAATCCTATATACATTAACCCATTTTTAGGGGTCAAATGAAATTCTATGTCTAGTGATATAATCTACAAATTCTTTGACAATGTGTTAAATGAACTAATTCTTGAAGTTTGATTGTTATATTTGCAAGCTCTATTTTAGTAACTTTGTTGTTCTAGCCTTTGAACTTTTCAAAGCGTCCATTTTGGTCTTTGGTGTTAAAATTCTTTTAAGTTATTAAAACATCAACAGTGTGGGCGCTATTTTGGGATGAATTACAAAAATTCTTTTAAGTTATTAAAACACCAATTGGGCGCTATTTTGGGATGAATTACAAAAATTCTTTTAAGTTATTAAAACACCAATAGTGTGGCCGCTAATTTGGGATGAATTGGGCATCTAGGTAGTCGTAATTCCAAATAAGCAGGTTATGTGGATTGTTTTCAATTAAATTCTGCTAGATGTTTAACATACTAAAATTAAAAGGCAGATAATCCTTCAAGACCTTGCCAGTTTGGAATCTCTGCCAAACAAAAATTCCACTTTTGCTCTTCAAAACCAAATTCCCAGTATCTAAGATATTGAAACCCTGTTGTCTCTGGCCATCTCGGCCTACCAAATTGAACAAGGATAGTCATTGCCCAGAAAATGTCTGTTCTTCGTAAAAAACACTCTTATCTGAAAAATGTGAGTGATTCAAGGGCGAGTGCATTGTCATCAACACAGACATAGAACCCAGGAGCAAAACTGGAGCGGAATACTCCATTTTTGGGATGGAATTCTAATGCCAAGGGTTTGGAACAAGTAAATGACATCAGGTTCATTAAACTGAACTCTTAAATAAAATTATGAAAATGACATTTTGGCCTCTAGATTTGCCACAAATTACACAACTAGATTTGCCACACATTACACAACAGCAGCTAGATGGAAACGACTAAAGCACGTAGTCAACTCGAGTGCAAAGCAATCGAGGTGAAGGTGAAGAAGCAGATGGTAGTGGGAGGGGCAAGGACTTCGGTCTGTTGACAATAAGGAGTGAAAGAAACTACCTCAAACAACCAACAATGCATAACCCACAATTACATTAACCACATAGATATTCATCTTAAAATTGCAACCCGTCATCAATCTGTTAATAATTTAACATAATCTCAAAATAGACAACTTTTAAACGACCAGGGACAAAATCTAACATCTTGAACTATCAAAATTTAAGGATTAGAATCAAAATAGAATTTTGACGAACAATTACTTGTCTACGAAACATGGGAAACCTGCCAGCTTTACATTATGGCTGGTGTTACAGAAACTGAACTCATTGAAAACGATTGTGCCAAATGAATAACATAGTCTACATTAGCATTCTTAACCTACACAAGATTTTCATCAAATTCTGTCTTCATTTAAAAACACGACCAAAAGAAGTGCAACAATGATAAAGATCGCCAGTTCATAGAGACCAACACAATCCAATACAACAGCTGAAACCTACTTTCCCATCACTACTAAAAAGGTAAGATGAACTCCAACAGCACAATGAATCTGAGACTCAATAATTTCATATATGAAAGTTCCTGTGCTACATGAAATTCCCAGCAAAGCTTAAAAATGGATATTACAGTTAGCGATATGAGAAAGATGGACCAGCAAATGAGTACCGCGATGAAACCGGCATTGTATCATTTTCCACTTCTTTGTGATGCGCTTGAGTGTAATGCGATAGAGCTCCAGCCGCATGTCTCATGGGTTCAGTATCAGCAAGATAACTTCTTGAATAAGTTGAAGGGGCTGCTTCCTCCCTCCTTGAAGGAAGGAGATATGGATCAATTGAAGGAAGGCCATATTGACGAGTGTAAATCGAATCATAAGTATTGCGTTCCAACCCACTAGCAGATATTGCTCTAGGAGGTGATATTTGATGTCTAGAATCAATACCGTAAACTGGATAATCTTTCCCATCAAAGTATACATGATCCGCGCGAACTATTTCTCTCTGTGCGTGTGTAGAGACATCGTCACTATATCTAGGCTCTAGATGTCTCAGTTGATAGTCCCTATCATGATCTCTGCTATATGTTTCTAAAGAAGGTCGAGACACAGGATCTAAATTTCTCCTCTCTGATCGGAGACCATATGTTCGATAGTCCTTTTCGCTTAGGTATAAATCACGAGGAACTTCCTCTCTATGTCTAGGTGCCTCTTCTCGATGTCGACCCCTTCCATGAGATGACAAATGGTATTTCCTGGCATCACCCTTGGACTTAGAGTTCCTAACCCGAATGTCTTTAGCTTCCCCATGAACATTTCTATCCCTAATTGGTACCTCCGCATGGGACCGAACAAGAGCAGAACTCGAGTGGAGTCCAATTGGTCGAAAAAGATCTGAGAGCTTCCTAACCTGAAAAATGAAATCCTAGAATGTCATCGCAAGCAAAAAGAATTAAGATTGCTATTGAAAAGTCAAAGCTAGTAGAAGAAACCCGACAGATCCACCTGTTTAACCGTGAGTTCAGCTTTGAACTTGTGCTTCTCATAATAGTTCTCTTGGATAGCCTTCTTGAAAATACTTTCAGGTAGTGGAAAACAATCCTTGTAAATATTGAACCGCACCTGAAATTTCAATTTTCGGATTGAGACAATATCCTTGCCAGATGAAAAGAATAGCTTTTGGAGTAGTTTATAATAACTAACAAAACTTGAACCTGAGCAGGGAAAGCCCCATTAAAAGCCTTTGGCTCAAGTTTCATGCCACCGGAAGAGGATGCTTTATAAATCCCATACAGAAGCCTGAGATCAAAATCGTAGAGAAAGAGCTTCAACCCAGGTTTAATTGCCAAGACAACATCCTTTTTGCCGGCAGAAACACCCATTACATTGTAGTTAAAACAATCCGGCTTCGTTTTTGCACTGCACATGAAAATCAGTCCTCCAAGATTTTCTTTATGTTTATCTTCTCTTTGACTCTTCTTCTCTCTATCCTCTTCTTTATTTTGATTCTTTGTGCTCTTATCTGAAGAACCAACCTTCTCCATGACTTTCCCTTTTATGCTATTTTTAGACTCAAACTTGTGTTTATGACTATTAGAAGTCTCTTCTCCCTTTTCAATATGCTTCTCTTTTGAGATACTTTTTTTAACATTTTCCTTTTGGTTAGGCTTCTCCGTATCCTCTACCTTCTTTTCACTACCTTCCCCATTTTCCTGCAACGAACTCTTGCTATTCTCCACTTTCTTTCTAGCCTGCACCTTAGGACTACTCTGAAGATTATTAGTCTTCTTTTGACTGTTGGCCGGAGATTTCTTTATAATTTTCCTTTTGACCTTCAAAACTTTGTTATTCTTCTTCGCCTTTGACTCTGGTTTGGAATTTTCAATGGGATTCTGAGGTTCAGCTGTTTCTTCCACTTCTTGATCTATAGGAACCTTTAACTCTGATTTGGAATTTTCGGTGGGATTTTGGGGTTCAAGTGTTTCTTCCACTTCTTGAGCAACAGGAACCTCTTTTTCCTTTTTGTCATCTTCCTGTTCAACCTGTGTCTCTTCCTCTTGAGCTACACGAACCACTTTTTCCTTTTTGTCATCTTCCTGTTCAACTTGTGCCTTTTTTCTCTTCGACACACCGCTAGCTGGGGATTTCTTTATAGTTTTCTTTTTGACCTTCAAAACTTTTACAATTTTCTTTTTACGCAACCCTTCTTCAATGCACTTTTCATCCGACTTCCCAACTTCAACAGTGTTCCTAACTTCAGCTACGGCTTCTTTCATGTCATCTGCTTGTTCTGCGGGAAAGTCTTCTTTCATTATGCTATCTTCTTGAACTGCCGAAGACCCTGCTCCTTTCCTCTTACCTTCGTGTTCGGTTGAGAACTCTTCTACATTCCCCCCAGCTTCCTGTACATTAGATATACCTATTTCCTTCTCACATTCAAGCAAAGCAGAATTTGCTTCCATATTTGAATCTTGTTTCATGATCTACTCACATAAACATAATGAGAGTCAAAATTGCAACAAAGTGTATTCCTTTTTGAAACTTTCTTATCATAAGTAAAAAAGAGATGCAAAAATCAAATGAAGAGTCTTTGATACAAATCAAGGGTGCGGTCATGCAAATCCATCACCAAATATAATGGGAATTGACTACTCTTTGGCAAGTGCTCTCAAAAACCCCTTGAGGCATGAACGTCACTAAGCACAACATTAGCGCGTTTGATAGGGAAGCACGGATAAGTTGAATTGGTATCAGACGTGTTTGAAATGGACATCCTCGAACATTTGTCAGACAAAATTGGTTATCCGTCTTCGATTTTTTTAGAAAAGAAAATTTGATTACATCCCATACACCCATGGGACACACTCAAACATGCAATTTTCTGATTGCTTAAAGTGAGGTCTCTCTCGTTAATCAAAATTAAAGCAGAGGCCACCCATTTATTATTTTTACTATGTTTTTAAAATAATAACAAAAACAAAACCCTATAAAACCCATGACTTTTTTTTTCTTGCGCAATAGTGAGCCTAGAGGACCATTACACAATAGTGAGCCTCTGAGCCCTTTTTTCCTTTTTCTTTTTCCTTTTCTTTTTCTTTGTTTCTTCTTTTTTATCTTTTCTTATTGCAATGCACTTCAAGCTTTTTAAAAGACTACACTTACAATAAGTTAAAAGGAGATCTGCAAGGAAAGTAAGAGGAATTTTTTTATTACAAACATTGATTGCAAACCAACGTCTGTGTTTCTGGAAAATTAAGGAATCAAAAGTCCTTTTAGCCAAAAAAAAAAAATAATCATAATCCAAAGAGATTACTTCAAGTGTTTCAAGAGTTTTTTTGGAGAAGGGAATATTAATAGAAGAACTAACGAGACTAGCATTTGTCTAGATTCCAAGAGAAAGGCGCTGTGTCATGTTGAGCCTTTCTTGTCCTCTTCATAAAATTTCAGTGAATATCTTAATGAAAAGGTTAAGAAGAGTGCTTTTTTTTTCACCATTGATGTTTCCTAGTCAACTTCTTTCATAGGAAGAGAAAATTTAGATGCTATTATCTTACAGTAGAGACAGTTGACAAACGTTCACAAATGATGAAAGAAGGCTTTATTCTAGAGGGAAATAGACCATACATAAACAAAAGCCAAGAACAACAGAAGGAATCCAAGAAAACTAGACAATATAAATATAAAATTACAAAAAGAGCAAAGGATTCCAATTGCTAAAATGAAAAAAAAAAAAAAAAAAAAAAAAAAATAAAAAAAACAAAAAAAAAAAATGATACAAATATCTAAAAAAAAAAAAAAAAAAAAAAAAAAATAAAAAAAACAAAAAAAAAAAATGATACAAATATCTAAAAAAAAAAAAAAAAAAAAAAAAAAATAAAAAAAACAAAAAAAAAAAATGATACAAATATCTAAAAAAAAAAAAAAAAAAAAAAAAAAGGGAAATCAGAAGAGGAAAAAACCTAATACGCCAAGCTCCAAACCTATAAACCACAAGATTATCGAGCAACGATAGGTTGTTCTAATCCAAATATGAAGCCCTAACATAATTTACTGGTAAACAATCACAAAGCCCTGAATTCTGAACCAGAAATTACGAGCAAAGAAACAAGCCAAAAGAAAGCACTCACACTAAAAATAAAGTTCCCATTACCGCAACAAAAACACCAAGACATTAGGTTCATCTCGTTTCCCTGACTCTCCCTCGGAAACCTAACGATGTTCGACAATAACTCGTAGACAGAGATACAAGAAGATGGAGAGTACCTGGGAAGCCGACGAAACTAGAGAGCGATCTGAGAAGAGAACCGATAATCTGGAAACGATGATCAATCTAGAAAAGGTAGGGCTTCGCGTTCCCTCCACTGTTGCTTAAATAAAGGCTAAATCATAATAATAATAATAATAATAATAATAATAAATAAAAAATAAAAAAGTTGCCTCTCAACTTGCACATCTTTTTTCCAAAAAATACTCCTAAAATTTTAAAAATTTCAAAAGGATACTTAAACTTTAAAAAATAGTTCAAAAATAATTTTACCAATAGTTTTCGTTTACGAAAATTGTTACAGTTTTGTTTCAAAATATCTTTAAACTTAAAAAAAAAAAAGTTAAAATACTTTCATCGTTAATATATGAACAATCACGGTTAATACCTCATTGAAAAAATAATTTTAAAATTTTTAAAAAAAGTTTTAAAATAGTCTTAGTGATCAATTTGTTTGAGGTTTGCTTGATTCGAAAGAAACCAATTTTAAAATAAAATTATATAATATCTTCATTTTTTTATATATACATACTTTCACTTTTATCTTATTTTTTAATTCTTACATCAAATTTTTCAACAGCGAAAATAAAAACTAAAATTTTAAGTTAAAATAAAAAAATCTCATAAAATTCCAAAAATAAAATCTCTCTTTAAAACATATCAAAATGATAAACAGTCAAATAAAGATGTATTGGCTTATTAAGACACATTCAACTACTAACATACAACTTTGTTAAAACATTTAAGTCCTAAAATTTATTGGTGGTTCTATTATTCTGTTTCTTCTCATTATGGTTCATATACCTAAGTGTGTGATTTTATTTGTCTTTTTAGATATACAAATGTCAAATATTTAACAAAAAGAGGAGTAGGAGAGTATTGAAGAAGAGAGAGGAGAAAACAAAGGAAAAATAGAGAAGTAATAAGGTATTAATGGTGTTTGATCATATAATACTAATGATATTTTTAAAATTTAGGAGTATTTTTTAAACTTTTGAAAATTCAGGGTATTTTTTACACAAAAAAAACTAACCATTTTCATGCAAAATTAACAATAAGGATATTTTAGAAGTTTAAGGGTGTTTTTGAAACTTCTAGAAGTTCAAGAGTAATTTAGCCACAAAATACAAATATAGAGATATTTATAATTTAGCCTTAAATAAATATGTAAGAGAAAATTAAGAGGGTCCAAAAGGTAAATGACAATGTTAGCCTTTTAACTCTTTCGATATTTTTTTTCTAACTTTAATGAAAATGTATTAAACTTTTAATGTTGCGTTTATGTAATATTCAAAAAAAATTAATTAATTTATCAAATATGGTTTTTTTTTTTTTTTAAGCAGATCAAATATGAATAGAAAATTATGTTTTTAAAAAAATTGTTTACTAAGATTTTTTAAAGAGAAATTTATATATTAAAGAGGGGCGAAAGTGCCCACCAAAAATCAATTATCTAAGTTAGAATTAACAACATCTAACAATAAAAGGGAAGAATAAGACTGAAAAAGCTTTTAACTAACAAAAATCACACTCGAAAACGTATATTAAAATTTTAAACCTTCATTATTGTGTTCAATATTTCTCTGAATTTAAAAGTACTACATAAATCAAATATCTATAATAGACAATTTCATAAATTTAAAAATTTATTGGACATAGAATTGAAAGTTAAAGACTTATTAGACAATTTCTAAAATTAAATAATCTAGGATAAAATATACTTCTAGTTCTTGAGGTTTCAGGTTAGCGTCTATTTGATCCCTAAAGTTTCAAAAGTTACATTTTAGTTTATGAGGTTTGGAAAATAGTTCTAAATGGACATTGAGTTAAATTTAACTGTTAGTTGACTAACGAAAAATGACGCGTCATGTTGATGTGACAAATTTTAAATGAGTTGGAGAATTTTATTAATTTTATATTAAAATTTTAGATTATATGGCTTTTTCATGGAAAATTACTACTTCTAACTCAAATGTTTTTTATGAGACAAAACCAACCCTTTTTCAAAAACTTCTTTTTCTAACCCATTTTCAACTTTTTAGAGTTTCAAAGGTAGGTCCCACGTGGTGAAATGGTGTTAATACCCAAAAATCATCTTCCTCACCACTTAAACCATCATTTTCTTCCCTAACCCTTGAGACCATCTTCTTCCTTAGAGTCTTTCTATCATTTGTGGTAAAACCACATTCTATGTGACTCGATTTCTAGAAACAAACTCACAAACCACATCCTATGTGCTTTTTGCTTACTATCATTTTTCCCGTTAGTTGAATGAGTTTACAGAAAAAGTGATAAAATGCTCAAATCTCATGAGTACACACTAACTTTTGGGACATTTGGGCATTCTATAACTTTTTTTATTAGAAACCTTACCAAAAAGTCACAAATGCCCAAATTTTCCCAAAATGTTTGAACTTGTGACTATTGTCTTGCTCGTCTCGCTTTCTCTGGTATCGTTTCGCTCTCTCTGGTATCGACTTGATAGTCTTGCTCTCACCTCAGAAACCATTTGTTCCTCCTTCGTCATTTCACATACCCATGACGTCAGCAAAAGGTTAATTAACATTTTTTTTTAAATGTGGGTCATTTGTCATTTTGGCCTCTTGATTGGGTTAGCCGTGCAAATTTCCCATTGTAATTTTGTAAGGGTTTGATTGTAAATGTTTTATTTGTATTAAAAAATTTGTAAGATTTTTTTTTATTATATCATTTTGACCATAGTTGGTTAACTAAACCCTGAAGTGAATAGTAGAAGTAGTTGAATTATGCTTATTTTGATGATGACGTTTGAATTTAACTTGATAAGTTTGATTTGTTTTTATTAATATGATATGGTTTTTTTTAATTATACATAACTAATAGATATGTTTTCAAAAATAGAAAAAATGTTGAAAATAATTACAAATATATGATAGACAACAGTAGACCTTCTATATTTATAAATAGTTTGATAATTTTTCTATTTATAATAATTTTACTAATTGCTATTGTTATTTGATATAAAATGTATATAAATAATTAATATGTGTTCTTGCACAAGGTAAAAGAGATAAAACTCTTTTTGTTTCTGGTAGTTTATAAGAAATTTTAATTTGAGTGATTTCTTAGGTTCTACAAACAAATAGAAATTTGAAGTTGTTTTCTTATCTTAAATCCTAAAATTTGAAATGTTTCTATTTGAAGTTTGATGTCAAACAAAACATTAATGATTAAGTTAGTCACTGTGAGTCAAATAAAATTGGGAGAGAACGAAGTTAACTCTAATATCTAAATCAAAGCAAACATAGTTAAACGATAATTGAGATCGAAGCTCATCCAAAATAATAAAATAAATAAAGAAATGTAGTACCGAACTGTGGAACAGCATATCATTAAATTAGGATAAAGCAACAATGACTAGTTGTGTCATTTACATCTTTTGAATTTGAAAAACTGCATCCAATCAATAGTTGTCAGTCTAAGATTAACCATAAATAGCAAGTCTAATCCTAGATTTTATAAGTGATTTTGACAAAATTCCACCACTTAGTAATCCTCAGTGGCAAATATAAATCATCAGATCCTTCTATTACTACAATACATGGGCTTAATCTCATTGCTTATCAACTGCTGATTCCGCGCCCTTGCCACCAAAAATTTCACTCAGACCTGTTTCTTCTTCTCCAGATTAGCAGCCACCAGTCGCTGTCGCTTCTGCCATGCCGGGATTTTACCTGGGAACATAAATCTCAACAGTCTTTCCCAAGAGTAACAGCACAAGAACATAAGAAGTGCCCAAGCCAGAAGCTTATCCCTCATTCCCACAGGCAATGGAACAAGTTTCAGCCAGTCATTGAGATCTCTAAACAAATCAGATGTAATAACGGTGAAAAAACCGACTGCAGCCAAGAGGGCGTATAAGAACGGCTTGTTTTCGGATACACTCTGGTTGAAGGGATGACCCATGTAGTTTACAGCAAAGGTTGCCACCTGAAGCATCATGCTTACCATGTATGAAACCGTGTTAACCAAGTTGGGATGAAAATCTGAGTCTGGCTCTATACATTCATCAGGCATGTGCTTTTCAGCTTCTTTAACCGAAGAAATCAAGAAACATAAGTGGATTGCAAATTGGCCCAACAGAGAAAGGAGAACGTAAGAGCAAAAGACGTGTGGATGGGGGCGTTCAGCTGAGAGTGTTGGAAGGGGCCGCGCATGTGAGATGAAGAGAAAAAAGGCTGCTGTGAATACTCCACTGATAGTGGCTTGAATATCGCCAAGCTTTACACCATCCAAATACATAACACTCAGTACGTAGGCAGTAGCGAGGCAGTTGAGACCAAGTATTTTGAACATCTGTAGAGTTGTCACTAGAGTACTTCGGCCTTGGCGAATAATGTCAGTAGTAGGAGCAACAGAGGCATGCTTTGCGGTGAATGGTGATGCCATGGATGCATCTCCAAGCTTGACAATAGGGGCAGAGCGCCCATCGCCCTCTTCATTTAACTCATCCATAAGTTTCTTTAGCTTCTGTCTTTGCATCTCTGCAGGTGTCCGCGGACGGTTACTTGCTTGCTCAGCAGCAGAATCCAGTTTTGCACCACCTTTGCTTTTTGAAGAACCTTCTCCACTTACAAGTGCTTTTCCTGATGATTCGGATGAAGGCTTAGACTTCTTTGACTTTGCAGACCGTACAGCCTCATCTTTAGATGCTTCTGAAGAAGAGTTGCCACTTTGAGGAGGAGGGACTGCGTTTAGGAGAGCAATTCCTACATGGGCCTGATAAACAAGGATACAATGATTGTTATAAAGGGAAGACATTGATCTCAAACATCCAAGCTAAATGTTCGAGCATAAAATCTATCTGCTGCTCCATATTAAATTTGTTAATGCACTAAAATATAAGTCAATAGACATCTTAAATCAAGACCTGCTTCAAAGCTCCAACATCGTTCGTTCCATCCCCACACATTAACGTCATTCTTCCAACTGTTTTGAAAGTTGTCAAAATGAGTTCTTTCTGCTCAGGAGCAACTCTTGCAAAAACCTAATAAAACAGTTCAAATGTGAGGCATCAAGTTGGCATCATTGCGAGAAACAATTTTTTACAAAAGAGAAAGATCGAGAACCTTAATGTATGGAATAACATCCAGCACAGTAGAGGTGCGTTGTAGCATTGCGATGCAGTCACCTCCAATACAAAGATCATATGTCTCCGATAAAGTTCCCACCTCTTTCTCTCTGAGGATACAAGGACAATGAAATCAAGTACATGTAAACACTGACATATGTAGGGTAGGGGGGGGGGGGGGGGGGGGGGGGG
>QLSR01000282.1:1070629-1082008 GCA_031780015.1 Citrullus colocynthis
GGGGGGGGGGGGGGGGGGGGGGGGGGGGGGGGGGGGGGGGGGGGGGCGAAGGAATGTAAATCAGCACGGTTGAGAAGCAGGGAAAAAAAGTAGAACCAAAATAAGGATTTGAATGCTAATAAATTTCACCTGTAGGGAACTGTCTGTGACTCATCTAGGGAAAGCCATTCATATTCTTCAGTTCCCTTCATTGAATTGAGAATTAAAATCTGCTTTGATGTAATATGAACTTGGCTAGCAACATGGCACGCTGTTAAAGCTTGGTCACCAGTAATCATTACCTAATACAACAGAAAAACATGTATTTCACACTTTCCACTTGCTTCAAATAAATGAGAATAAAAAATGAGCGCTACTGGAAGAGATTGAAGATGCAATTATTTAACATCATTTAACATAATTTATTTCCAACAACGAAAAGTGGACATAAGAAAGGAAAAAACATTGAAAAGAAAAATGAAGGAATACTAGGAAAGACAAAAAAGAAACAAGTCCCAAAACATGGGAGTCCACCCAGCTTTAAAAATGACTTCAGTCCAAAAGAACAAGACCAAGGTCATAATTACATAAAGGAGTCGTGACCAACACCGCAACAGCCACAAACTGAGAAGTAGATAGCAAATGTGGGAAATAAACTACCAACCAGATTGCCTATAAGACATAACGATGCCTACAAGATTGTCTTGATAAATCAATTGAGTTTACAGATACGTGACATACGTAGGGCAGGAGATCAAAGGAGGTAAAATTTCAGGGATCATAGAAAATTCTTCGGTCATGGTTAGAATCCAGATACATATTAAAAATTCAATGGACGTGGACTTGCAAATGGAGTTGAATCTATGTACCATCAGATAAATTAAGACAATCGTACACTTAGAATAGCTGTCATAAATTACCGTGGGTTGACATTCAGATTCTATTGAGTATTGAGAATATAACCATATAAGAATTAAGAACTAATAAAGTATATTTTTAGAAGTTTATAGTTTTCGGACGTCCAGAGTGTCTTGTCTAAGAGTGTCTTGTGTATCCAGTTAGACGCTTAATCCACAAAATCTGATTTCAAAGATCCACAGTTCAATTCTGAATTCCAAAGAGTACCATCGTCAGATATTTCACTTCTGAGTAAAGAAACTAAAGCATAACTCGGTTTCACACAGAACAAAATCACTTCATGATCCCCTGGTACTGATTAGTTCATATTATAGCTTATCATCATAGACACATAAAATGCAAAATGGAAAAAAGATTACTTGCTTACGAAATTGACAATGAAGCTCTTAAATCTCACTGATATAGTAAACCAATAAGTATTTTCTATAAGTTGCAATTAAGCAGAAATAATTAGGCTGGATAAACTGTACCAAGTCATGGGATGACCCTTTAAGCTCAGATAATACTGTAGCCGAATCTGCTCTAATTGGACAATTGAACACCTGGAATGTAATTGATGAACATTAAGCAATCGAAAATAGGGACGAAAAAGGAAAAGAAAAATAGCTCTAATTTCAAGTTGAATGTTACGTAAGAGTAAAAATTGGGAGAATGAATTATGGGTGGGGATAAGTACAAGTGGCTTTCAGAACGATTAACAAGAGAATATAATCAGACTAAAACTGAAACAAGAGAGGGCAAGTCTCTGATTACCGCAAAACCAGCAAATGTCAGGTCACTCTCTACCGTGTCCCTATCCAGGCCTCTAGCTTCACTAACCTTCAATATTGGAAAGAAATAAAAACCAGCCAAGTAAATGAAGCATTCATATAATGAAGTTATAGATTCATGTGCATTTCATTTCAAATAGTACTTAATATTGGTGACATTAACAACAATGAAGAAAACAATGACAATGATCTAAGGAACAAGAGTACAGACAAGGAGGCATACCCATGTTCTAAGAAATTAGGTCATTTATAAAAATAAACATTTTTGTTTCCTTCGTTTTTTAGTAATTAATTTATTTCTTGTTCAGTTCCAATAGATTTCCACCCTTCTTTCCATTGCACCTAAGTTCCCTTTTCAAATATATCTTTTGAAAAATAGTTTTGAACATTTTCTCTCTTACGTGTGTCACCCACCTAATGTCTTCCCCTTCATGTTCAAATATGGCCTTAACGTGTTCAAGATTTTAAAAGTAATTAAGATCAGAGATCTCAAATCACACGTCCAGCAAGTCTCCAGTACATGTCCCTGTGTGGGAAAACAGCAATGTGCTAAAAATAGTGTCCATGTTTCTGAGACAAAGATGGTGATAACGTCCATGACAATGATGATTATGGAATCCCAGTTGGAAAAATAACCATAACAGAAAAATGAAATGGTCAACTGTGACAATAACATGGATTACTATAATGGCAATAATGATGACAGTGAAAAGAAGCCATCTACAAAACAAATCAATAACTTTCAAAACAAGCATTAGTGTCTTTTCATTAAATCAATGAAAAGTTTTGTTTCCTTTATAAAAAAAATTATTTAAAAAAAAAAAAAAAGAGAGAGAGATCAAGCCATCTACAAAATAATGAACAGTCCTTTTATGTTTATATCTAGATGTGGTGGGGGGATGGGTCAGAATGTCTTACTGTCATGTCTGGAAGTGATTTATAAGCAAGAGCAAGGACACGGGAACCTTGTCGTGTATATTTCTTATATGTCTCAACATAAAATGAAGGTATATCAGTGAGCCTCTCCTGGATGGTTTCGGGGGCGCCCTGAAATGAAGAGACCAAGTTTATTTAGACTGGAGACGTTCAAACAATTATTCGCATCACAAATACACAAACTAGACATGCAACTCTGACTCTAGAATCTAAATACTTATCATCCAAATGTGTGCTACATGTGCCCCTACCATGTCCTAAAATGTCTGAAATTAAATAACAATAATATCAATGACTTTCATTTCGCCATTGTGTTCACCACATTACATTATTGATGAAAATATATGGGCATATATTGCAAGATAAGTGTAGATCTCCGACACTCTAAAAATAGTGTGTTTTTTTATTAACACTCTAAAAATAGTGTTCATATTTCATGAAAGTAAGTAAAACTATGAAACAAATAATTCATATGATATTCTCCCAAACCCGATTTCAAGATAAGCAAATTATCATGCCACACCTGTTCATTCTAGCCTCTCATTGAACTTTGGCAAGTGGGATTTTTTAAATTTTATGGCTCCAGAGAAATAGGAGAGTTTTAACGGGTTTATGAAATGTGGAAAGGAGGTTTGGGGAGTGAGCATAATGGGCATTCTAAGAGTTCAGTAGTTAATCTTTTATAATGCCTTCTTAAAACAAGAGCAGTTTTCTTGTAATCTTGCCTTTTATTTATTATTTTTTTTAAATCCATAATTTTATTAACCATCATGAGTTGGGCTAGTGGTAAAAAGGAGATAGTCTCAATAAATGATTAAGAGGTCAAGGGTTCATATGGTGACCATCTACCTAGGAATTAATTTTCTATAAGTTTCCTTGACACCCAAATGTTGTAGGGTCAGGCGGGTTGTCCCGTGAGATTAGTTGAGGTGCGCATAAACTAGCCTGAACACTTACGGATATTAAAAAAAAAAAAATCCATAATTTCAGTAATACAATGAAATGTATCAAAAGGGAGGAAGTCTTTCAAGTGTTCACATATGCAAGATTAAAACATATGGATAAGCGGGGTTTCTCTATGTGCCCAAAAGGTTCTATTGGTGATAGTTCTAATACCTCTTTCTGGAATGATGCTTGGCTTAGTTGCGGTGTCCTTTCATCTTTGTTTCCGAGACTTTTTCGCATTGCTCAGCAGTCAAAGGTTGTTGTGGCTAATGTTTGGACTTCTTCCTCTAGAGCTTGGGACTTAAATCTTCGTCGTAATCTTACTGAGTTAGAAATTGCAGAATGGCTACTTTATCGCATCACTTGGCTTCTGTCAGATTGTTCTCCTCTCCTGATTCTTGGATTTGGCCTTTGGATTCATCTGATTTTTACTGTTAAGTCTCTTATGGTTGACTTGGTGGGTGCATTGGATTCTATCTTATCTAATATTTATTCATTGATTTGAAAAGACTGTTATCCTAACAAGGTCAAAATCTTCCAGTGGGAGCTTCGTTAGGGTGCCATCAATACCGTTGATCATTTGCAACATCGATTTCTTTATATGTGTAATTCTCCCTCTTGGTGCATTATGTCTCGTCAACATGCCGAATCTCCCATCCATTTGTTTTTACAATGCCCGTATGCTGCCAATTTTTTGGATCTTGTTTTGTCTCCTTTTGGGTGGTCTTTCATTTGTCCTAATTCCATCTTATGATGCTTTGGCTTCCTCATTGGTGGGTCATCCTTTTGGTGATACCAAGAAGACGGTTTGCTTGGTTCTTGTGCGTGCTTTTTTCTGGCGATTGTGGGGCGAACAAAATAGCCAGCTTTTTAATGACTCTTTTTCCCTTTTCAATCGTTTATGGAATCAGTTTTCTTCACTGCTTTTTTTTTTTTTGTGCAAAATTAAGCACCCTTTCAATCATTTTAGCTTATCTTTTTAGTCAATAATTGACGTTCTCTAACATAATCACCTTTTGTTGTTTGGAGTTCACCCCTGCTTTCATTTATCAATGAAATTGTTTCTTTTACGAAAAAAAAAAAGCATGAATAGGTGGTACAAACACAAGGAGTGAAGGTTGCTAACTCGCTAGTCTAGTTAAATGGCGTGCCTTTTGTCTTGTCGTTTGTTGTCCTTTGTTTGGGCCATTCTATTTCAAACCCATTTATTATACTTTCATTCAATTTCGTGAAAGTTGGTTTCTTTGTTTAAATAATAATAATAATAATAATACAAATAAATACATAGATCTTTTTATATCTATAAATGTCCAAACCAGTTTGCGCGCATTTCGATTAATCTCACGAGACAACCCGCTTGACCCAACAATATGTGGGTGCCAAGAAAACAAATCCTAGGCTGGTGGTCACCATGGATTAAACCCAAAATAAACACATAAATCTAGCCTCTCATTTAAAAGATTGTTGCTCCAATATTTTGGCTGGTTTTTTTTTTTTTATTAGTTAACCGTTGTATATCCTTTCATATTCTCTATGAAAGTATGGTTTTTCATCCCAAAATGGGAAAGAGAGAAAGAAAAATACTAATCATGAAACAAGGTAAATACTAACTAGAAATAACAAGTCTAAGACGTATGATGGCCATGCAGAAAAAACAATCAGACCTTCACAAATGCAAAAAATTCCTCTTGAAGGCGCACAACAACTGCCATTCTCTTCAAATGTGAAGCAAAGTGGTGCCTCTGAACAATTTGGACAGCGTGGCCACTTCCCCTGCAAAAACAATTATATAATGAAAATAAAGAAAAACGCATAGCCAATGGAGAGTTAGATAATGACTATGATAACTGAATGAAAACAGCAGTAGCTGATGACAAAACTTAAAGCAGAAGCAGAAAATTTTGTTTGATAACCAAAAATAAATATTGAAGAATGAAGAGGATAACATAAATTGCTCATGTAACATGGAACGTGAACTCAATGTGTATAGATGACTGTTCTGAAAAATAAAGGCACGGGAATAAAGATTGCATGAAGTACAAAAGAAACATTTTATCTTCCTAAGAGGCTCTTGCACAGGCATATATAAAGGCTCTTGTACGTCCTTTTTCTGCACTTGTTGTATCCATCCCCCATCAGTGAGTTGGTCTTTGATGTTTTGTGAAGGATTAAGATTCCTAAGAAAATTAAGTTCTTTATGGAAGTTTTAATCGGTCGTATAAACTCTATGGATTGGTTCTCAAGAAAGATATCTACGTTAGTTGGCCCATTCTGTTGTATTCTTTGTTGAAAGGTGGAGAAAGAACTAGATCACCTTCTTTGGAGTTGTGAGGTTGTGAGATTTTCATGAAGTCGCTTTTTTTAGATGTTTGGTTTTGTGCTTGCTTGTCATAGGGATGTTAAGAAATTCAATTGGAGAGTTCCCCTCCATCCGCCTTTAGTGAGATCAACAGATTTTATGGTTTGCTGAAGTGTGTGCTTTGTTGTGAGATCTTTGGTGTGAGAAAAATAACAAAGTTTTAAGAGGTGTGGGGAGGAACCATAGTGACGTTTGGTCCTTGATGAGGCTCTATGTTTCTCTTTCGAAGCTTGTATCCCTTGAACATCTATTATTTTTCATTATATCAATAAGAAGTCGTTTCTTATAAAATAATAATAATAATAAATTGAAAAATTAGCAGTAGACCATAAATACAAAATAATTTTGTGTCTTATAGCCTCAAAGCAACCTCTTTTCCATTGTTATTTAGAACACCAAACCTTTCAATGAGTAAAAATAATGAAAGAACACAATAAGCATACAAAAAGAAGTCTAATCAAAAGGAGTCCAACTAAAACAAAAAAGAGCTCTAGTCAAGCAAAATAAGACCAACTAGGTAATTACAAGATACCTTATAAACCAAAAAGCCCAAAGTGAGGCAAAGAACCTAACAAGGGACCACAACTTCTCCTTAGGTCTCTCAATCTCCATAGAATTCTATTGTGCAGCTCAACCCAAAAGCCCCACAAATCGCACTAACCTCATCGAGCCACAAAAAGTGCCCCTTTATCACAAAGGAGGTGAAGAAGGGTTCTTCAATTAGACAGCTACACCCTTTAGGTCAAGCTAGATGAAAAATGAAACCAAAAAGAAGCCACTTTATACCGAAAACAGCGAAGTCACAACTCTGGAAAAGGTGGTCAAAATCCTCAATCAGCCTCTTGCAGAGAATACAACACCCTTTGGTCCTATCCTAACAAACCTAACGACTTCCTCAAAACACTGTTAGGATTTTCTTCACCTGCAAACAGAAAATTCCCAACAAAAGCTCCCAAGAACAGATCAAGGCTCTGATAGATAATATTATTTATGTACTAAAGGGAAATTCAACAGAGTTCATCACAAGAACAAACATCAAAGAAAGAAAAGATAGCAAGCAAGCAATTCCCAGCACTTTCTAGAGAGCTGGTAGTCCTCTCCCCTCAAGCCAAGCTTGATTCTATAATTCACAAGGCCTAGCTCACCCCCCAAAACCTCTCCTAAACCTCTCCCCCGACATGGTCCCCTCCATCTCTAACAAACTCCCTTGCTGTGGTCCCCTTCCAGCTCCCGAATCTCCAACCTCCACATTGCTAATTTCTCCTGTGTTTCCCCTTTTACCCTCCTCTTATATGGATGTATAATTTTGGGTATTAGAAACACAATCCAAGGTATTAACTCTTCCATGAAGAACCTGCTACACGAAGAATTGAACCTTCTTGAAAATCTAGACCTTCTATGGCAAGGAAAAGATTGAGAAGCTGGGTGGGAGAGGGTTCACAAGGCAAGAGAAGAAAGAGCTGCAAGAAAACCCATCATCAATATTCAGACCCAAAACAGGATGATTCCCACTCCCAAGGCTAACCACAGACACCCAATCAAAGATAAGAGGTCATAATATCCTTCGCTAACGGATCTAACAACGAGGGCAAAAAGCCAGAGAAAAAGAGAACACCCTTCTAGAGAAGAAGAGAACGGAAGCCATTATAATTCATATGGCCTCTCTTGGATGTATGATAACATAATCAAGGAAACAATATGATAACATAATCAAGGAAACAAAGAGCAGATAGGTCTATCCCCATCCACATGTCCTCCCCACTAAACACTAAACAAAAAGAGAGAAATAGAGAAGCCACCCAAAATATCTTCCCACGGATTTATTTCTGGAAGTGCCTTTTGAAACCCCATCTAAAATCCACTCAAAAGAATGAGGCCCATATTTGCTGGCAATAACCTTACACCAAATGGAATTTGCTGGAACCATTTAACCAATAGAGCCAAGTATCATGCCCTAAGGTTACCTAACCCTAACCCCCATGGTCCAATGGCTTGGATACCATCTCCAACCTCATTAAGAGAGAAGTCTTCCCCCATCCACCCCTTCCTCCCATAAGAAGCCTCTCGCGAACTTCTCCTAAGACTTACTAACCGTCATAGGGACCCTAAACAAAGAGAAAAAGAATAAGTTGAGATACCAGTCAAAATGGACCGGACGAGAGTAAGTCAGCCTCCTTTAGTACTAGTAAGCTTGGATATTAATATTTGAGCTAGGTGATCGCCAAAATTCAATTTATAACCTCAGATCAATTTAAATTTGTATCTTATCTCTTGACCGCTTGACCATGGCCCAATGTGCAACTAGTTACACGCTGAGGTAATACATGTAAACATAAAATTTTTTAATTATAACTTTAATCACATTACATAGGAGATCAGATTTAAACTAAAACTTCAATAAATTTAAGGAATCTTTCTACATTACAATTTACACGTATAAGTATACCGACACATAAATTCATATTTTTGCGGGTCCTTAAAAGAAAGGGGGGAGCATTACTTTCTGGGAATCGCTTTCTCATCAGATTTGTAAATCCAATCAACTCCCTTGAGAGCAGCCTTTTCAAGAGGATCCCCCACCTACAGAAAAGTGAAGACCAAATATAGTGCTCCCGGGTGCAATATTTTGTAAGGTGCATAGTCACAGAGCTTTTGTTCTCATAGATAGATATATCAAGGATTCAAGAATGAAGCTAGCTTACCAACTTGTTGTCCACAAACACCAATGCATGACAAGAAGCCAGAATTTCGACTGTACGCAAAGACACACCATTCATGTCAGTTTCCAAATGCTCCTTATCACTCAACCCAACTACTCCTCGAAACTCCTACAGGTGCCCAGAAAATGAAGAAGAATAAACATCTTGAATAATATTACATAATGGATAACTATTTTTGTATTTTGAGTTCAATATGAGCTAACCATGTCATCTGATGTCAATGTTCCAGTTTTATCGAAACAACAAATATCAACCTGCAGAAGAAGAAACAATATAAAATTTGATTACAAATACAGAGAGAGAGAGAAGTACTAACTTGCCATCCCAACAAAAACAGAATAAGAACGAGCTTACACAAGACAGATTTATGTATTACAGCTCTAAAAAGGCAATACATCAACACAAAGCAAAACCAAACTCAACAGATATCAGAGAACTACAAAAATAATATTGAAAAAATAATGAAAATTACAAGCATTACAAATTGTTGGCAATACGATTAAAAGAAAACATGAACAAGTCTTAAGTCTAAGACATACAACCGTTCGAAGGCAGTGGTAAACACCAAATTGAAGCCTTAAACTGCATCAAAGTCCAAGTCCTTGATAAGATTCCGATCTTGAAAGTGGAAGAAAAATAGTAACATTGAAATTGTATTACAATATAAAGAAAGAAAATATTACAATATCCAAGAATTTCAAGAGACCACAACTTTACCAAAATTGACCTCCAAATTTCTGTCTGCTTTCATCCCACTTACCCACTCCCCATTTATAACAACTCTTTCCTAACCAACTCCCTTAACTGATGTCTAATGACAAACATGCGCAGTTAGTATCTTAATAACTCTCCTAACATTTCCCAACTAATAGTCCTAATAGATAGACAGAGAGAGAATATTTGCAACTTAGTTAGGAGTTATCTACCATTGTGGCTCCAACATAACCTAGCATGCACACACCAAGAACTCAGAGGAGCACAACCATCTATCCCACACTTCCAAGCCACTCAAAATCGATCTCTCCCCTCTTCCAACAATTTAATATCAGCTGGTCCCACCACACATCCATGTCCAACGCCATTGACCATCTTCTTTGGGGATGTGCAGTCAATATCGTTTTACAAGAAATTTGAAGGAAACATGAATTTTCAATAACACAAGCGGCAACCATACAAAATTTTGGACATCATGCACTTCAATGACTCTTCTTGGTGTATGGCTTCCACTCTCTTTTGTATTTATGATATTTACCACCCAATTTTGTAATTCTTCTTTCATTAATGAATGTTTTGGTTTCTTATCAAAATAGGATATCTCCCAACGAACGCTTTATAATTTTGTGATGCCATGAAAACTGAAAGAAAGTTGTCTTTCTAGTTAATGCATCAAAGGCAGAATACAAAACAATGAATAGAAATATCATTTATATGATCTGAAAAATCGATTAACAATCTCATATTTTTAATGATGAAAGGAGTTTGCAAAAGAAGTGGTGAATATTCACCAAACAGGCAAAGGTAAACTACCTTTCCAGCAAATGGTATCCGGAAAGGCTCTGTACAAAATATTCCACGGCGTGCTAGAGCAATTAACGATGTATTAACTGCTATTGACAGTTCCATTGGTAGTTCAGGAGGAATAACAGAGGTGATTATAAGTGAGCAACTAAGGAAAAGCTTGTACTTGCTTCTCGTGGGATCTTCCAACCCCTGCATCAAAGAAACTATCTTCATCCTATATCATTGAGATCTACAAGTCAGAGCACAGAAAAGTATGTCACCTTACCTTTACAAGTACGTAACCAGCAGCTATAACTGCAAATACAACTAAGAACAAAATAAATAGGCCACTTTCCCAACTGTTAGCTGTAACCTACAATTGGAGCAAAAGGTATATACATATATATTATCAGATCTTGGACAAGAAGCATAGTATAAATTTCATTACAGTTGCAAACCAAAAAATGTCAAATTGGTTACCCTCTCTGTAGAAAACAAAATTGTGCGCATTAGTTTCCCTTGACTTGTTTCAAATCCAGTTCGCAAAACAACTGCTAGGCAGCCACCATCAGGGGTTCTAAGAGGAAAGGTCTGTCTCCACCCAACAAATGATAAAAGATGAAAACATTCACAAGATAGAAACTAAAGCCACCAGATTCCTTTCAATGAAACTACCTTATCCGGAGTATGCTGGAGTATTTTGGTCCCACCAAATAACACATGACTTTTGTCTCTCTTAGCTGATAACTTCTCCTCAATTCCTCTCCCAGTTATTGAAACCTGGGAAGGTAAGCTCTAGTTAATGTGGTCATGGAACATTGATATAAAATCTTTCAATGTCATTCTCAACCCTTATAAAGTACCCCACTGCAGGAACTTATTTAAATAACTCACTTCACATCAATGGTATTTAACAAAAGTTTGAAACTATTATCTAAATACTGTATGTTAAGTATTAAAAAAGAACCCCTAGCTGAAAATGCTTTCTTGTAATTTTGGGTTGGAATTTTTCACAATTATTCAGTACTTGAAGTTAATTCTTCTGGAATGCTTTCCTGTAATTTTAGGTTGTTGTAACTTGTAAGTATACATTACATTGTTTTAGCTTCAGGGGGCTATGCAATTATGTTTGTGGTAGAAAGTTTGCTATTTGGTACATTTTGGAGGCTGTAAGTATGCACTTCTTTTCTCTTTTTTTTCTTTTTTCTTTTTTTCTTTCTTTTTTTTTTTTTTGGGGGGGGGGGGGGGGGGG
>QLSR01000282.1:1082366-1139074 GCA_031780015.1 Citrullus colocynthis
GGGGGGGGGGGGGGGGGGGGGTATGCTTTTTCATAGAAAGATGGTGAAAAAGTAGAACGAACACACACAAAGAAAAATAAAAAATAAATAGATAAAAGGTGAAGCACCTTCCATTGTGGTGTAGACTCCCCAGTAAGAATGGCTTCATTAACAATAGTACTTCCAGCCAAAATAAGCATATCAGCAGGTACGGATTTATCTTCACCACTCTGACCAGAATCACGCCCTATGGAGACAACATCTCCTGGCAAAAGCTCAGTTCCAGGTAGCTTCACCCACCTAAGTTACACCATCACGCTTACATGTCAAGAACCAAAGTGGCCAAAAAAAAAAGGAAAAGTAGTCCAAGTAGTAGAAATGACATACTTTCCACAACGGTGCACCATTAAGGTCTGAGTATCCACTCTGACACGCCTTAACTCACTTAAGGTCTTTAACCGACTTTTTGCCATTGTTGACTCAAACATGAACAGCATAAACAGAGTAAACAGGCTGTAATACCAATACTCATCCAAACACCATAGTCCCACACAAAAAACCTAGGGGGAGGCAGAAAAGGTACAACCGTGTGAGAAATAATAAATGCCTCTCAAAATATATCAAGTGGTGGGGGTTGGGGGAGAAGAAAAGAGAAGGAAGGGAAATTATAAAGTAAACACAAAATTCCTTAGATAAAATAGAGTCAACCTGAAACACAAAAAATGGTTCCATACACTGCTCCTTCATTAATTTCTGAAACGTAGGTTGTGGATACTCGAATCTGTACAGCCAAAAACATTTAAAAAAGAAAGGAGCATTAAACAAATTATCAAACATACCAATTCTGTAACAAGGATCAGGTTCCACAAATCCAATTCTTCACCCATAGTCAAATGCAGTTAGTTTATTGCATTTTTGTGGATTATCATTATTCTTAAAATTTTGTATTTCAGGATACAAGTACAAAAAGAAAGAAAAGGGGAAAACCGAACAAAACAGCCCGGTATAAACAAAAGCTACTGCAAAAGGTACATTAGGAGCACTTTGTAGTAGTGTATAGCATATTACTTCCTGGTCGTGCTCAAATCACAATAAGTTCATTAATAACTATAGTCTACTTATGATGATTAATGATTAGAAGGCTCTTCTTTCACAGATCTTTTGGAAGAAACTTTCCTCAACCCCAGCCTCCAAGTTGTTTCTCTTTTGTTCTTAATACATCGTTTTTTGTCATAAATAAAAAATAAAAAAGAGGCACATAGTATAATATCAATTTGAAGCTGGGAATAATGACAGACTTTCTTCATGAATGTTTAAGATACCAGATACCTAAACACAAAATTTTGGTCAGAAGTAAGAGGCCTGGTCTCATAAAATTACCAAAAGCCCCTTCAATAATTCAAATACAATCCTCTTTTCTGAAACTTCTTTTGCAGTAGTAGTCCACAAAATGGCCTTCTTAGAGTATTCTTTCTAATCCAAAAGTATTTAGCAAAAAGCGGTTAACAGATCGTTTCCATGGAAAATGCCCTGAAATGATGTAGCAATCATAATCTCTCCATCCTCCCTGACATCAAAAGTCCAATGAAATCAAACTCTCAATTGATACTATTCAGGGTTTTCTCTGTGTAGCATATTCCTTTTAAATGATAGATATCCAGCAAACATTAAATGTAACAATGTATTGTGGAAACATTATCTTTGTTATCCCATGCACACCATTCAAACATGCAGCAGCGGATTGTAAAACATCCACGTTCAACAGATGCACAAAGAAATAATAATAAAAGTGAATTGCAAAAGAAAACCCACATATTGCGCCCCCATTTTTCAACAGCAGCTACAACTTTAGGCTCGGACCCATAGCCAGTATTCTTTAGATAATAACCAAAAGTTTCTTTTGTTGGGTAAGGAAGCTTGCAGAATGTCTCCTTCTCCTTTGAATAAATAAATCGTTGTTTCCTGAAATCAAAGTAGATCTCCTCAAGGTCAACTGCAGTTGCAGAACCTGCCAGCTGCAAAGCAGGGAGAAATTAGTGAACATAACAGATACTAGGCTGTTGAAAAAAACAATGTCAGAACCAGGATGCATGGAAGACTGTACGCCAAATGAAATAATTTTTCACTTTTTATGAAAATCCAACTTTCATTTTTCAATGAAAGAATATGCAATCCAATAAGTTACAATTAAAAAATATGCAATCAAATAAAATTGGAATAAGAACGATATAGAGAAGATTAGCAAGGCCCTTGCACAAGAATGACATGCACAAACAAATAAATAATCCGAACATAAAATGGAAATAAAAAATAAATAAATAAGGAAATTCCAAAACAAAAGGAACAAAAAAAAAAAAAAAAAAAAAAAAAAAAGAAGAGAGAAAAAAAGACAGAAAAAAGAAAAAAAAAAAAAAAAAAAGAAGAGAGAAAAAAAGACAGAAAAAAGAAAAAAAAAAAAAAAAAAATAAGGAAATTCCAAAACAAAAGGAACAAAAAAAAAAAAAAAAAGAAGAAGTAAACAACCTGCAAGAATTACACATGGGACAAGTGTCCTGGACTAAAGCCTATTCCATCCAAAATTCATAATTCTTAAATTTCTGTGTTCATGTGGAAGTAGAACTCACTCCCCCTTCAGCCAAACCAAACCACACAGAAGAATACAATAATGGAAATAATTTGCAACAGCCAGAAACGACATTTGTACTAATGAAGAGAGAAATAGTCACCATAATAAACAACAAGAAATCTGATAACGGTTGCTAGTTAGATCGAAAAATCATTTGTATTCTTATTTGTTCTAGTTATTTAGCTAGGTTAGTAGAAGGATCTTATCAGGATTTACCATACATTAGTTTGCTTTTATGATGTTAATTACAATCATTCATCTAACACCAACAATGGTACACATATATAAATGCTCGGTGATGAATATTTGTAACAAACTATCTTGACGTTTAATAAAAATAAAATAAAATTTAAAGAAAAATAAATAATAAGTTCGCTCATTTTTTGTAGTTCCACCATATAAAAAGTTTGCCCAAAGAGATTACAGAAATCCCTACAGCTCTGGATCAACACCTTAGAAAAGCAATCATTGAACTCTAATATATAATGCAAACTGTGGAGTGTACTCATGCAACCAAATCCATAATTATATACACCATACTTTGTCAGCAGTAAATATTTAAAATGCCTAATGTAAAAATTTAAATCAAGATCTTGAAATGCATACTTAAATGTTAAATCGCTTACAAGCTTACGAAAATGAAGTGAAACAATTTCTTTTGAGCCCGAAAATTTTGCTGGAACTATCTTGCATGTATCAGCATGGTAAATATCATTAACCTGCTTGTCAAAAAAGCACCGTACAAAGACATAAGATATTTACAAACTCATCTAGCACAGACTTCATTGCAATTAAATTTTAAGCCATAAAAAGAATATTAAAAGTATGATTAAAATATTAACCAATCAAGATGATCAAAAAAAAAGTATGAGAAAAGATATCCTTTTGAGCTTTAAAAATAGAAATTTCTAAGTGAATTAGTGAATGCGATAGAAAGCACGTCAACCATGGAGGTATTAGTTTTTCCTTTTTTTCTCTCTTTGATGAGAAATGATCAAAAATCATATTAACACCACAAAAGGAAATGACGAAACCTGCTCCTAAAGAATACTAACATGAAAAGACTTAAATCATATTAAGACTATAAATATAATTACAAAGAACACTGTGGTTTTAACTTCACGAAGGAGCCAAATGTTGTATGCTAAGACAAAAGAGCCCTCAATCCTCAGTATTCACCTTTAAACTCAAAAATTCTAAGGTTCCACTTCTTCCACTTTAATCAAAGTGTAGCTCTCACTGCACGCATCCAAAGGACCTAAGTGTTACCATCAAAATGCATCCCCATTCCCCAGCAAAATTTCCATCAGCAAATCATTAACCCTCTACGGTAAAACACATGGGAAGGCTAAAATAGTACAATGCATATGGGGAGGGGAAGAGAAGGGGTAAGAGTGAAGTAAAAACGACAACATCAGGGTCCTTGTTACTAAAATACTTATCCACAACTAACACAAATTAAGTGGTATAATAACAGTTGTTAATAAATGATGTAACTTGTTATTTAGAATCAGTTTGTTGTCCTTTCTTTAAGTTTTGGTTTAGAACTCTACGGTTTTCTTTTCAGTTCAGTTCTTTTGTTTAGTTACCCTGTAGTAACTTCGTTAGTTTAGGATGTATTGATGGTTTAGTATTTAAGCTAAAACCATCAGCTCTTTAATGGAGCATTGAGGTATTATTCAGAATTCAAAAACTCTCCCAACTTGATACACCAAGTATTTCGTTTAGGTACCATCTTACGTCGCTTCTTTTCAATTATTTCCTCCGCTTTAGTTGCCATTGCAATCGCATCTGTCAGTAGGCTAATTGATTGAAGGTCCATCTGCTCTTGGATGTCATCACGCAATCCATCCAGAAATCTTGCTATTTGATAATATTCACTTTTGCGGGTGCACCTGTTGATCCTCATTTACTTTTTTGGATATCTTGTCTCTTTGTAATTGAGTTATTGCTCTTTTCATTATATCAATGAAAAGTTCCGTTTCCGTTTCAAAAAAAAATAATAATAAGATAATGTTCACTTTCGGCTAAGTTGGTCCGAGCACTCAATCTATGAAATTCCTCGTGTAATCTGCAATATTATTATTCCCCTGTTTGCAATTTTTGATATTGTTGGTACAACATTTGTTCATAGTTTGCAGGTAGGAGACGAGTCTTATCATCTAAAGCATCCTTTGCCAATTCTTGATAGGCCTTTTTCCAAGTTATCTTCAATTTCCTTACAACTGTTCCCACCATGCCGAAGCCCCAAACCTCAATTTAAGGGTTACTAGTTTGACTTTTCTATGTTTTGGTGTGTCCATATAATCAAAAGATCTTTCGACGTTTTTAATCCAATCAAGAAATGCCTCAGTATCGCTCTTGCACCAAAAAATCAATCTTCATCTTACAATCTTGTTGATATCCTTCTCTTTCTTGATTAAAGTCTCTTCTTATAACTTGCCTTTGCTGTGGAAATCTCCTAATCAGTTTTTCGTCATCACTTGAAAATTCATAATATTGATCTTCTTCATATGCATCTTGATTTCTTGGAAGGTTGGCAATAGCTTGAATTCTTTCCATAGATGGGGAGCGTCATCTGTAATTCCTTCTTTCCTAATTTTGTAGAAAACCATTATAAAAATCCCCATTTCTTACATTGTTACTGTCATTATTTTCTTGCTCCGGTTGTGCGACAATAAGTTGCTCCTGTCGTTATGACACATTCCTCATCGTTCTCTGCAAATCTTCAATACTTGCTCACATTTCTACCACATTTCCTTCAACTAACAGTAAGCGTTCAATTGTCGTCTTTGGGGAGAGAACTTCTGGTGGGTTTTTAGTCTCGTCATCCCTTCCCCTATGATATTAGCTGCGTTTTACCATCCATGGAGTCCCCAAAATCTCAGGGCTCTGGTACCAAACTTGGTGTATTGAGTTGGGAGAGTTTTGAATTCTGAATAATACCTCAATGCTTCATTAAAGAGCTGATGGCTTTAGCTTAAATACTAAACCATCATAACATCTTAAACAAACAAAAGTTACCACATGGTAACTAAACAAAAGAACTCAAAGAACCGTAGAGTTCTAAACCAAAACTTAAAGAAAGGACAACAAACTGATTCTAATTAACAAGTTTCATCAATAAAGAAGTTACTTGGACGGATTGGAAGGGGAAATTTCTAAATAGGTTAAATTCTTAATCTGGAAATTTAATATAGCATATAGAATGATAGGCTATATAATTAACTGCATGTAAACATGGCTTTAGAACCAAGTTGTGTTGTATCTGCTTGAGAACTAGGAAGAATCAAGCTCAAATGATTTTGTTTGTTAATTAAGCAATAAGATTCAGACTCTCTCGTCCACTGTTTCAAACCTTCACGGTGACCAGCTAATCAAGAGCAATATCTCTCATAAGCTAATGCTGAAAATGTAATCAATTGGGGTCTATGGATAGAAATATATGAAAGAATATTCAATGGGAAAAGTACTCAATCAGGGAACAGGGATTCTGATCTCCAACAAGTAAATCTAAGTCAATCAGAGAAAATGGGTATTTTGTACACTACTACTGAGAGTCTAACTTTTGAATATGCACCCTCAAAACCAGTAGAAACATATTAAGAGTGATATTTTACAGCTACGCTGCACATATACAATTAGAGATGCTGCAGCGACCATATGACAAGTCTACGTCGCAAATGTAAGGGCAATGCATCAGCATCATCAAATGCAAGTACGAAATTAACGAGGGAAAAGAAAAGAATAGCACCTGACTGTACTGGACCAAACATTTGAAATCAACCGACCAAGCAGTGAAAAGCAAGATCAGAACATGAAGAGCCGCAAGTCCACCTAAAACAATGAAAGCATCCCCAAAGTCTATACTAGGAACAACAACGGCAAGCCAGGCCGCATAAAGAATGGCAAATGGCCACAGATCGAACCGCCATGCCCAGTGCTTCTTCCTCAACAAGTCAACTCTCTCGACCACCTTCCCGCCCACATGGAATCTCAACATCTTTTCTCAATTCAAAGATTCGCAAACGTGGACCATCTGGGTAATCAAGGAATAAGCGTAAATCGATCAGGTTGGGAGAAGAAAGTGAAAGGACGAATTGAATTGAATTGAACTGAGACGGAAAATTAATGGATCGGCATATACCAGAGAGATCGGCGCCGGCGGGGAAGCGATTGAATCCGCAGAACGGCTGGGTTTTTGTTTGGGAGAGATGAAGAGATGGTTTTGGATTTTCCTTACGGACCCGCCTTTAACCCACCCGTTTTCGTTAAACGGGCCTTGGTTCTTTCTTTTTTTTTTTTTTCTCTTTTTTTTTTTTTTCTTTTTTCTCTATACTTTTTCATTTGACTTTTATAAAAGCAACAATTTAGTTTATAAACTTTGATTTATAACGATTTCGTTTATGTATTTTTTATTTTATAACAATTTAGTTCCTGAATTTTAATATATAACGATTTAGTTATTATACTTATAAATTTATAACAATTTAGTCTTTAACATAAAAAAAATTCAAAATTAGATGTCAATTTTTATTATTTATGACATAAACTTTGTATTTTATAAAAATATTGAGTCTCTAATTAATTTTTTGGTTTATTTATGCAAGAAATCTCATTAAATCTTAACAATAATTACTATAATAAGGATTAAATTGTTACAATCTAAAGCATGGACTAAATTGTTACAAAATTAAAATTTTATGGACTAAATTATTACAAACTAAAATATAGGGACTAAATTATTACTTTTATGAAAGTTTAGGGACTAAATTGATTTTTAACCCTTTTTTTATTCAATTTTCTTTAATAAAATCATAAGTTAACTACCAAACGTAAGAGGGAGAGTACTAAATAAATTATATATCAATTTTGATGAAAAGCTTGCTAAATCGAGTCAAAATGAGCTTAGTTTAACTGGCATAAGTAAGTCATGACAACCAAAAAATTTGTGGTTTCAAGTACTCCACTCTATTGTACTCAAATATATATATTAATTGTATCAATTATACTCTACAATTTCAATTTTATCAAATTAGACGTCAAATTTAGAGTAGTTTTACACTTTTGACCATCTAATAAGTTATCGTATTGTAAAAAGAAAAAACAAAAAAATTTATATATTTTAATGAATTGTAAAATATGCCAATGTGAGCCTTACACAATTGACATAATGCATATACTCTCGACCATGAAATTAGAGGATTGAGTCTCTCTGCTCCAAATTGCATGCACGGTGTGAAATTGATAAAATTTCAGAGAAAACCAAATTGTAATTCCTTTTTCTTGTTAAAACTTGCGATTTATTTGTGCATCTGCTAGAAATATTTTTGTGCAAAGCCTTAATTAGTTGATTTTTAACATTGTGTTCGATTAATTGGTGAATTAGTGAAAACTAAATCGATTGTAAAATTTTTTTTTTAAAAAAAAAAAAACTTGATTAAGTTTAGCCAATTGTATGAAATCCAAATTGATATCACTCACAATTTTAGTAATTAAAAAATAATTTTAAAAAAAAACAAAAAAAAAAACATTTATTTGATGTATTAGGATAAGTTTGGTATCTAGTTTTTTTTTTTAAGTACAGCACTCTTGAATTAGTTTGGAGATTTAATCCTCAAACCAAAAAAAAAGTAGTGATGCTGAAATTGGGTTATTTAACCATGATCTGATTTCATATTTTCAAATTCACAAAATTGAATAGATTCAATGAATATTCTATTGATAAGTCTGTAATGTTTTGAATTGTATGATCTAAATAATGAAAATTTTGAAACATATTTTTGTTCATATATCCAAAATTTGAATTTTTTAAAATATAGAAATTTGGTCAATATATATTTTATGTTTTTAAACTCTTTTCATTTTGTTAAAATATAAATATGTATGACATGATACATTATAAGTTGTGTAACATTGTAAAATAATAATTATATAGTTAACACAAAATATTTCATAAATTATAGGCCACATTTTACTATAATTATAAATAAGTTGTCTCATTTTGTTACATTTGAAAAGAACCATTTTTTAAATTATGATCCAGTATATTTGATCATATACTACCGAACACACATTCAACAACATTAAAAACATAAATGGATTGTTTTTAAATGAATAACTAAATATACCAATAATTTTTAGTTTAAACTTACAAGTTTATTAAATTATATTTTAGTCTTAATAACATTTTGTAATGTGGAGGGAAAAATCAATTTGACCCTAGTCTTTCGATTCTATCCATTTATTTTAATTTCATCCAATTAGACCTTAAACTTAATTAAACACTGTAGGTTCACCAACTAATTTTAACAAAAACAAAGAGAAGTATACAAATTTTCATAAAATCCCTAATATCAATAAGATAAAACTTTGCCAGAAAATGTTTACTTGTTCACGAATTAACATTAAAAAGCTTTGTCAAAATTAATAAATTTGATAATAATAATAATAAATCTTTAATGTGGTCTTTCTCTTAAAAAAAAATTAAATTTCTTGTCATACAAATGTTGACATATGTTCTATAATTAATTGAATTCATAAGCAAGGACACATTTTTAAGAATATTTCAACAACTTACCAGCGGGTTATAAACGAGTCAAGTGGAGCATGCATGAAAAAAGTATGAACTATACTTCATTTATAGATGCTGCTTCTATTTATTCTCAATGAAACTCGCACTCATGCTCACACGTGTGCACACACCATTGTAAAGTATGAACTATAATTTATTTATATTATAAATGGGGAGAATCTTTATGTTCCGATTTTATCGCTCATTTTTATATATATAACAGTAATGCCCTTTAATCTTCTCACATCTCATGACAACTATTACATCGTAACAATATAATGCCCCTTTAAACTTACATCTCACACCTCATGGAATCTCAACCATATATTGAGATCGATTGTTTATAAAGTCTAAACAAACTTCCTATCAAATGAAGATGAACAAAAACTCTCTCAATAAACCTACAATTGGAGAAACAAATTAAGTTTCCTGGAAGCACCAAACCCTTTCGTAGTTCTTATGCTAATGGTTTTGCAAATTGATTAAGGGAAAAAGAAGAAAAGGAAAAGGCCACAAATAAGCTTCAAAAAAGAATAAGATGAAAGTAAACCTCCCTATTAAATCGAGAAAAGTAGAATTTTCTACTTTATCGATTGAAAAATATTGAAGGAAAAAATTTTTTCTATTTGACTTACAATTTAGTAATTTGAGAATTTTCTTAAATTTGTTTGTTTAATTTTAGATTTTGACTTTTTGAAAAGATTTGATTTAGAGGTTTATTATGTTGTAGACCTTTAGCCATTATGCATACTACAACTTTTTTAGATATATTTTGATTTTGATATACGAATTTTGTGAATTTATTTTAAAGTTTTTCAATTATCTTTTTCTATTATAGGTTTGTTTGTTCATTTTCTTCTTTTGGCGACAATATCATATATTTATTTGTTTATACTTTTCTATACATTTTTGGTTTATTCTTTCATTTTTTTTAATATTTTTTTTTCCTTCATGAAAAATTAATGTATCAAATGTCATCTATTTTAATTTATTTATTCTTTTCTAAATTTTTTAGTAACTTAGGGAAGAACATATTGGAACATGAGGATGAAAGATAAGGGAGAAGAAACAAAACAATCTCAAGCCAAACGTACGCATTCTCTCCCATTATTTTCTAAATTATCCATCTAATTTGCTTTATCCAATTGTGTAATTTTACTCCAAACTCAGGCAAGCATCTTTGGTAGGAATTCAATTTCACTCCAAATTCAACTTTGAATTAAGTAGCACAAATTCTACCAAAATTCATATTGGAGTTTATGTCAAGAAAGAGAATCAAAACTTTGTGTTAAATTCATGTTTTTATAGGTTGGCATAATCACAAAAGTATGTGTATTATTTCTTATTTAAGATTAATATTTTTTTTAAATTTCAAATGTAGCAAAATGAGCCAAACTATTTACAAATATAGAAAAATTTTGACTGTCTATCCGCGATAGACCGCGATAAACATCTATCGCTTGAACGATATACTACGATAGCAATACAAGTCTATCACAGTCTATCGCTAATAGACAATAAAAATTTTCTATATTTGTAAATAGTTTGATATTTTTCCTATTTATAATGATTTTCCAAAACTATACCCTTAAACTTTCAAGTGTAAGAATTGAACCCTCAAACAATGATAAATTTAAAAGGGGCACTTTCAAAAGAGAAAACAAAATACATTAATTAGGTCCATAGCTCTAACTTATTACTTTTGCAAAAATAACAAAAAAACAAGTCTAGCCCGCATGATACACCTAATACATTTGATACACCTGATACATGTAATACACTTGATAAACCTGATACACGTGATGCGTTTGATACACACTTGATACACTTTGATACACTACTATTTGAGGTCTAACATATCATTGATACACTCATGTCTTAGGTCTGATTCACTCATGTGTTACTTCAAGTATCTATTGATTGATGTTTGATACATTCATGTCTTTTCACTGCTCAATTTCTTAAAATTTTTTATTTCATTCCCGTTTTGTTACTTTTCCTCTCCCTAATTAATTTGGAAAAAAATTTTCAACCAATTAATTTGAAAAAAAGATGTACTTCAATTGATGATATATTAATGTTGAAATACAATACTAATATATGGTTAATATATTGCTAATAAATTTTATTAAAACTATGTTGATATACTTTATAATGATACACTCATTTATATTGTTGATACATGATAATTTGTAAAAAATACAAGTTATTGTATTTTTTATTTGGAATAATTATAGTAATATTGATGATAAACACATGATTTTGGCATTTGAATTATGTAATATTAATAATTTTGCGTTTACTATGTTTACAAAAGCATCTATTATGAAAATTATGAGTTTTTACCTTTTTGAACGCATGATAGAACTAAAAAAGAGCTAAAAATATTATAAGGAAAAAAATGTTGCCAAAATCATTGAGGTCATAATGTTTGAAGATCAACACGTCGAATACCCTGCGTTAAGAAGAAAAAGTAAATTTGAACACCTGGGCGGCAACTGTCATGTCAATATGCAAGTGGACAACTGACTTTACCAGATCATGACAGATCTAATGAACTGAAGACGCGAATAAGTCTGCGCAGCAGGGCATGAAGTTAAATGTGAAAGTGTCAAATCATCATGAGATTATTTTTTTGGACATCTCTAAATAGCCAATTGCACTTCATGTTTAAAACAAAGAGAAACACAGTGGCAAAAAAGCTACGCAAATTCTCCCTTAACCTCCATAGTTGTTGTCGGCCTTACACTATAATGCATGTGTTAATATTAAGTCAAATTTTCCTAATTTTAACCCAAGTATAAGTGCAAATTAGGTTTCTTGGTGAGTCCGAGGTCGGACGCAGGGATTTGTGCAAATTTCAAGTTTGCTTTAATTGTTATAGCTACTTGTGTAACAAGAGAATAAGAGAGATTGTGATGTGTTAAAGTAAAAAAGTTGTAGAAGACTATACTAAAAATTGATGAATCTGAAGGATGATGCGTCGCAGCAAAAAGTCAACAAAAGTGTGAATGTGAATGGAAAAAACAGGGTTGGGGAGTTGTTATTGCCTATCTTCAGAAACGCAGAGTTAACTATCTCATATTCTCAACTCTTAACCTGCACCTTTCTGTCTATGACGCATGTAAGAGTGGAAGGTTATTTCTATGTCTAGAAACACTTCTTAGCATTGCCTAATGATGTCCACAATCACTTACTTTCTCAAGCAGCTGATTATTACTACCTATTTCGATTAGCTAGATGGAAATAGGCAATAGATTTAATTACATTCAACAAGATGATACAGTCTAGTCGTTGGTTCTTAAACAGACAATAATATAATCCCCAACCCGCAAGAAATTTAGTTACTTATGGTTGATAACAAACAAGTGAATAAAGATAAGAGAATGATAAACATGGAAGATGTTTAGATTGATGAACTGAATCAAATGTCTCAAAGAGTACAATGCCTTGATACACCATGAAAACACAAGAAATTAAAGAACAGGACAGAAAGCATGAAAGGATGGTGGTTGATCAATCTCTTGAATTTGCTACAATGGTTGCTTGATGATTGTTGTTATGGTATGGATGGTTGAAAGGAAGATTGCTCTCTCGAGTTGCTTGTGTTGGGTTTTATGCCCTAAAACTAGTAGATTGTAAATGTAATTATTTAACCGTCATTAAATCATTAATAAAGAGTTATTGATGTGTTACTTCAATAAGCGTTATTGACTGTTTTTGTTTGTTTTGTCTTAATAGCCCTAAATCCAATAAACTAACATCCTAGGTTGTTTTATGAGTCTTAAACTATATGTGGGGACATATGGAGATCAATGTTCAAGATACTATAACACTCTACTTTTAAACCTATGCACTTAAGAGCTTATAAGGAAAAGAAGTAAGACAAGAGAGGTGGTATCAGATCACAAGTTTGTAGAGTTGACCGAGAAATGTTGCCAAAATAGGATTAAGTATGCGTTGAACTTAAAGGAAAGAGAGGTTTGTGCTTAAGTATTAGGTTAAGTATAAGCCGTAGATAGGTTTGGAAGATTTCATTGAGTGATCTCCGGATCTTGGAATTGAAGTAATTCTTAGAGTTAAGAATTCTTCTAAGTAGAATAACCAGACTAGGAGAACGCAACTATGCTTTTAAGCTTGGAAATATGATCTAAGGAAAAGAAAGGAAATCTCACCAAGTGATGGAAAGAGTTAAAAGCATAGCCGGGAATTAGTTGAGTTGGACGCATATTTGGTAAGTAAGAAACCATGTTGGATGCATGGTTAAGACTAAGAAAACGCATGATAAGGGTAACCATTGTGGAAAAGAAAATGGGTAAGTGTTGAAGTATTGTAAGGAAACCTGAGAGCTCGGGGGAAAGAGGTGAATGCATAGGAGGTAACCCGAGAGCTCGAGGAGAAAGAGGTGAACGCATAGGAGGTAATTAAGGAAGGAGGCTTAAATGGAACGTATGAGCAAGAGAACTAAAGTTGAGTAATGGTGCATTGGAAGGAAATCTAAGTCTCGGAAAGAAGGATAAAACGCATAAGGTGAAATCGAGGAAAGATGCTATTGTAATTTAAGGTAAATGCATGATTCCCATCAAGGGAGATTTTGTTGAGTCTTGGATAATTTAGAGGGTTGAGAAGTAAACCTAAAGGAAGGAAGCCGGAGATGGACGCATGCTAGATTTATCATTGAGAAAATGGCTAAAAATAAGGAAGAGGTTGGAAGCATAACCTTGGAATACAACTCAAAAATGCATAGAGACACAATTAAGGGATCCTTAAGGATGGAAGGAAGGTCATGGACGCATAGCAAAGTAGAGATAAACGCATGGAGTACAAACACATGAAGGAAGGTTTCGAGATGATTTTGATTAACAGAATAACAAGCATAGTCGGATGTTTATCACTCAAGAGAAGGGCTTGTAGCTAAGATATGGACATAAAGAATGAAGTGACAGATGCATGGTAGTATGCGATTGAGGCACAGGCGCATGGTAGTATGTAGTTGAGGCACAGACGAATAGTAGTATGCGATTGAAGCACAGACGCATGGTAGTATGCGATTGAGGCACAGACACAAGGTAGTATGCGGTTGAGGCACAGACACATAGTAGTATGCGGTTGAGGCACAGACGAACGGTAGTATGCGAGGGAGAACCCTGGTCAAAAGTAGGAAGGTCAAAAGGAAGAAAAGAGAATAAAGAAGCTAAACCTTAAAAAGAGAATTAAACGAACGCATAAGGGCATAAGTTGGATGCATGGATTCGTATCTCGGAACAAGTCGAACGCATAAGATGAGTTTATAAAGGTTACGTGATTTCATTTAGACTTAACACTTTATAAAGAGGAGGTGTCGGGTTGCATGTCGGATATGTCATGCAGCTTGACAGGTGGCAAACAAGTGGCAAATAGAGAGGAGAAATTGGATGAAAAGACCTTCACCCCAAAGCTATAAATAGAACCTTGAGGGAAAAGGAGCAGGGATGATCTTTAAGTCTGAATTCTTGATAGAAAGGAGGGAGAGAAGGCTGAAAAGAGTAATCCTTGCGTCCGTAGAAGGAGTCTGCGGCTAGGAGAAGAAGTATTCCTAGCTACCTTGCGTTCAACAAGTTATTGGTACTTGGGGAAACTGAATCGACTTTGCGTCCAACAGTGCTACCAGAAGGAGGAAATTGTCTGCCCTGCATTCAAGGTGAACCTTGCGTTCAAGATAAACCCTGCATTCAAGGAGATTTGTGCGTCCAAGGGGTGAAGCCATAAGAGTTTGTTGGAAGGTTGCACCTTGCGTTTAAGTGATCAGCTTTGCGTTCAAGGTGCAGGGTTGCGTCCAACCAAGCTGTCAAGAAGGAAAATCAATTACCTTGTGTTTCAGACTTGAAAACCCTGCGTCCAAGAAGCTCAGGAAAGAGAATTAGAAGAAAGAAAAGGGAACTTCCCTTAAGCAATTACTAAGCTTTGTGAGTGACACTTTCATTTTTCTAAATGATTTTAGTTAAAATGTTTAGCCAGACTTTCTTATTAAATGTAATTTTATGATGATTTGAAAAGCATGATGGCTGCTTATACTTGATTTTATGGCATGAAGTCATGTTTTATCTGTTTTCCAGAAGTTGTTGAAAAACATGTTATAAGATGCTATTTAATAAGAAATGCTTTGTTTTCCATGAAAGGTGTTTATAATGAATTGTTTATGCAAAACATACCTATTCCTAAAATGTTTTCTAAGGGACCCAATGCTGAGGGATATTGAGAAGGCATGTGGGCAACCCTGTGACTAGGGACCCAGTACCGATGGACTCGGAGAAGGTACTTAGGCATCCCGAGATATTACTATGTGCACATAGCGGTTGCGGACGTTGGGTGCGTTGAGTTTTGCTCTGCCTCGACTAAGGGAAATATTCGTTTTCGACGTTGGGTGCGTTAAGTCTTGCTTCGCCTCAATTAAGGGAAATTTTAAAACAGAAGAAGATTTGACGCGTATGTAGACTGTTTTATTTAAAAGACATGGCTTATGTTTTATCTCAAGGCTTAACAGGAGTTGTATACAAATGTTATGTTTGAGCATAATTTGATTTTTTTAGCTATCTTTTCTGAAATATGCTTTTAGAATGGTTATGACCTGAATCAGTATTTTACACGCATTATGTTATAATGTTTTATTTATGTTTGATTTTCGAGCCCAAGTTAATTTTACAAAACTAGTCACTTACTGGGCAACTCAGCTCATCCTTTCCTATTTTTTTTTTCTATTTTTCAGGTAGCGAGCGAGTTCGTGATGCTTAGCCTACACAAGAATCTTGTCTGGGCCGTCTTTAGTGTTTAGTAGTTGGACAGTGAACCTCACAGAGGAGTGAAGGTTGCTGTCCTCACACCTCCTCTCGAATTATTGAGGATAATCTGGGAAGGGGTGTGACAGATACAGTTTAAAGGGTTTATAGTATAGGGATAAAGCTGAGTACTTTATTTTGGTGACACTATGGATACAACCCACTTCGTATTTGATATAAACGCAATGATCTAACACGTTCGTGTAAGTGACATGCTAGTGGGGATATCTTATGCAATGAGTTTACATAAGACCGGACTACTAAATAGTAATCACTAGATGTAACTCCGTTGACTAATTAGGTTTCTATTTCAATAGGATGACCTAGGCAACTTAGTCTTAATCCTAAGTATTTTATGAACTCTTATCCACAAGGGATTGTCCTTTGATTTATATGGGTGAGAGTGGTCGTTTGCTAACTCAATATGCTTACCATCTTGCGGACAAGACCAAGTGGGGAGCTGGGGACATAATTATACAAGATGGAATTCACTCATTCCCATTTTTAGGGTAAGTAGATAAGTGTTCCCTTAAGTGATGTCTTCGAGACTTGAACAAAGGGCCCTACCTTCTCATTGGCCCGAGAGGGGTTTCTGTTTAATAGTTGGACCATAATCAGGTTGTCACACCCCCTCCCAGATTACCCTTTTTAACCTGAAAGGAGATGTGAAGACAACAAACTGCACCCCCTTTTGTGAGGTTCACTGCTCATCTGTACCTAACTATCCTATTGAAAACATGATTTAACATAACCGCTCATAGTACATAATTTTAAATTATAAAATATTCAGAACCACCAAGCCAATAATTACAATAACATGATAACTTATATTTACATAAACTGGTACTCCAACCTTGATCACGACTAAACTTAGATGACATATACATTATCCTAACTCATTCCCAACATATAACTAGTTATGTCTACATGCCACATACACTAGGTGATTTACACATACAACAATTATGATGAAAAGTATTTTCTGATGACTTGAAGCTTTAGCAGGGCGAGGTTTGAGTAGGCTAAGCACCGAGAACTCTTTTGCTACCTGAAGAACATAATTTATAGCATAATCTACATGCCAAAACGTGAGCTGGAAGCCCAGTGAGTGACATAATAATAAAAACATAACTTTAGAGTTAGACAAGCTTAATACTAGAAGAACATAATTTATAGCATAAAAATCATGCTTAGGTAATGAAGAAAATATAAGTCATGTCATTTGATTAAATAATACTAAAACTCATCAAATATTCATTTGCATTAAAAAATACCCTTAGTTGAGGCGAAGCAAACTCTACACACTCAACGTCAAAAACAAACCTTAGCTGATGTGGAGTAATCTCAACACAATAGTGTCACTACTCACTATGTGCACATAGGAACTATCTTGGGTTGCCCAAGTACCTTCTCCATGTCCTTCAGTACTGGGTCCCTAGGAAACTCAAATGCCTTCTCAACGTCCTTCAGCATTGAGTTATCTCATGTCATAGGGTTGCCCATATGCCTTTTCAACGTCCTCCAGCATTGGGTCCCTTAGAAAACATTTAGAAAAGAAGTATGCTTTGCATAAAAAGTACATCATAAAACGTTTCATGGAAAATCAGATCATTCCTCAATAAATAGCATCATTTAAACATGCTTTCTAAAAACTTGTGGAAAATAGATAAATCATGTTTTTCATGCCATAAAACCAAATAACACAGTATGCATACTTAACATTTAGCAAATCATCATCAAATCACATTTTATAAGAAATCACGGATAGACATTTTAAATAGAATCCTTTTAAGAAAATGAGTGTCACTCACAATCCGGACTTATTCCTCGGGGTTTATAGGCTTTTCAATCTCAATGTGACCTAAAATATCATTTATGAGCCATTAGACCCTCTTCTTGAAGTCCTTACACACATTATTTAACTAACTTCCATCCACATTGTCCATATCAAGCTTATTTTCCACCTTTTTTTTATCATTTCCACCATTTTAGGAACTATTTTGCATAATTCTCAAAATTTCCAAAAATATCCAAAAATCAGCTTAAAAGTCATATTTACCCATTTTAAGGCCAATTATTCAAGGAAATATCAATTAGATTCTAAAAATGTCCAAAATTACCCAAGATGACCGTGGGCACCCTTAATGGGCAGTAGGTGGGAAAGGGATTGCTGGCAGGGGCGTGGGCGCTAGCATTAGGGTGCTAGGCAGGGCGTGGCGTTGGCGTGTGGGGCATGTGCTGCACAGGGTGTGCGGGTGGAGGGGCACTGGTGATAGGCGTGGGTAGGCCCTTTAGACAGCCTCCAACTGACTTCGGCCAGCAGTCTCCTATTTTCAACCCGATTTTTCAGATCTCTAAAACACATTTTCCTTTCAAATAAAATTTAAATAAAAATTATCTGGCTCAAGGATAACCTCTTAACTTACTTATCAAGAAAATTGAGCTCCAAAAACTTTCTTGAGCAACCTTGAAAAATTCCTCAAAGCAAACTCGTCTGGTTTGCTCGGTTTCTGCGACAACCTTTAGTATTTTGAAGATTTCTCAAGCTTCCCGACCTCAAATCACTCCGGCAACCCTAGGTTGGATTCCTAACTCATAGAGCTTTCTCTAGTCCAAAATGACGAAAATGGCACGAGTGAATCAGAAGAACCAACATCGTAATTGAGCTGCTTGTTTAAAGTTCGAGCTGCTACCCAGTTCAACCAATCAGCTTTTGCTACACACCTACTTGCTTCAATGTCACTTCTTCTTTTTTCTTCTCATCCTAGCCATCAAATTTAAATATAACATCCCTTTAAATAATCATTTTAATTTAATTTAGTATTTATTTCTTAATTTTTCATTTCTCCTAAATTATTTCCAACTTGTTGACCTTTGAGATTTTCCTTCAACACTTAGCAAACTTTTTCCTCCTAAGTCCAGCCACACTTCCTTGTTCAACTACACTCTTATCTCCATTAAAAGTAAATGGAAGAAGAAAGTAATCATAGTTATTTAAACATGTACTTTAACTCCACCTACCTTCCTACTCATTCAAACCAACCCTAGCCAACCTTTAATTATGATTTTTATCTTTTGTTAAAGCAAAGGAAAATAGAGATTAGGGCTTACACAGGTTGTTCATTAGAGGAGCAATGGTACTTAAGGATTTAAAAGTAACCCAGGGGTAAAACAGTAATTTGACCCAACTGATGTTACAAACACTTTGTGAAGGACCAATTTGCTATTATTGTCTATATCCATGAACACAGAAATACATCTGCAGTGAGAAGAGTGCAGTTATGGGTCTTAAGTGGAGTGTATCAATAGTTAACGAATATTGATTAATGTGGTTAATGAGTTTAGTTGATTAATCTCACATCGTTGGAGCTTATAATCTGTAGGTCCATAAGGTCCCTTACTAGCTCACTACGGACCAATAAGGATCAACTATGTTAAAAGAAAATTTTGAAATGTTTTACGAAGGAAGATATTAATTGTATTGAATACAATTAATTGCATGATTTATTATAAATATTATTTGAATGTGATTCAAATGATAACTTTATAATATGGAGAATTAATTTATTTGACTATGATTTAAACAATTAATTATTTATTTGGATAAAATCCACATAAATAAATAGAGGGATAATTAATTAATTAATTTGAATTGACTTCAAATAATTAATTATTTAATTTGGATGAGATTCAAATTAAGGATTCTACAGAAAATAGATAGAGGGAGAATTAATTAATTGATTTGAATTGGATTCAAATAATTAATTATTTAATTTGGATGAGATCCAAATTAAAGATTCTGCAAAATAATAATAATAATAATAATAATAATAATAATAATAATAATAATAATAATAATAATAATAATAATAATAAGATTTAAATATTTTAAACCATTTAATATAAGATATTATTTAGTAGATATTTATTAATATTAGATATTATTAAATATTTAATTTAAAATTCCTGCAAAGAGGTTATCCTAATAGGATTAGGAGTAACCCATAAAGTTCCATAAATAGGGCTTTTAGGAGCCTTCATAGAACACACAATCTCTACGATTACTCTAAAAATCTTCTACTAATTCTCCCAAAGAAGCAGTCCTTGCCAGAGTCATAATGAGGAAGATCTCTTAGAAAAGGAAGACTACAAGGAGAAGACTATCAGTTCGAAAATTATATATTAGCAAAGGTATGATTCTTAACTTTTTCCTTACTTTTTGTATTTTTAGTTCTGATCACACGCTTTCGCCGAGATTCAATTCCCTACAGTTTGTCTCTGATTGCCTTCTGGAAAGAATTCTATTGTCACCCACGAAATTTTTCCAAGAATCTGCCTTTTTATAGAAGTTGCATTGTATCGCTTGTAGATTTGCATCATTGTAGGTTAATTTAATGCACTGCATCATTCTCGCTTAATTGCGTGATTCTCGGTGAAATTTGTATACGTTCCCTTTGCCTCAAATTGAGCAAATCAATTTCCAATTGTCTAATATCCCAGAATTTACGTCTGAGTCACAGCTACTTTGCGATACTTGATCTGACTGCGCTAACATTAAACTTGCATTTTTGAATCACATCATGCGTTTTAGAGGTAATTAACTTTAAAACATTTATCTTCATTAATTCAAGGGGATAAAACGCAAAGGGTGGTTTATCAATGAATTTAACTCACAATTACCGCATGATTTTCTAATTTGTCTTTATTATTCTAAAAGAAAGCTTATAATAACTTATATTTCTACAAGTTATCAATAGCCACCCTCCATTTCGAGCTCTCTTGTGAGAAGATTCTAGGAGTTTTCAGAATCGTCTCTCAGAGAGTGAGAATCCATCCCTATACACATTATGTCTTAATAGCCACCATCTCAAGCCTCCAAGAAGCAAGACATTGCCATTGACTACTTGACGAATTTTATTTCCATTCTTTCACTATGTTCATCCTTCTTCCTTGTATTTTGTTAATGCCATTCGAGAGATTTGTTTATTTTCTTAATACAAGTTTGATTGATGTTAATCCTCCATCTATACTCATCTCTAATACTTTACACCATGAATGTTTAAATGATTAATGGGTTAAGTGCATAAAGTTAGCATTTCCAAGATTTATTAAGTATGTTGTCATTTTGATTAGATGAGTACTTCAAACTTGCCTAAATTTGTCGAACAAATATATTTAAGTAAGTATAATCATCTGCTTGAGAGAGTATGTGATTAATCTTAGACATTTAACAAAAAAAAAAAAAAAAAAATTGGCTTTAGAGATAAAGTTCAAACTTTTGCATAAAGAACTCACCATGCATCTTAGAGATAAGATTAATGTGGTATCGAAGTATTGAGAGATGCGTTATCAATCCCGAGTATGGTAGCATAAAAACTTACTTAAGTAACACCTAGGAAAATGTTAGCTGGGTTATCTTAACCTTACTTTTTCTTACGAATCCATCTCTTCCACGCATGCTATTTGAACATATTCGTACCATCCATTTTCCATCTTGCATCATCACTCAACATGTGTATCCATCAATTCATTTTGTATAAAATTATTTTTTGTAGTTATTGTAGAGAACATCAAATACTTGTAATTATTGTGCAATTCAATGCATTAAACTAAAGAACGTTCTAAACACCAAAATATTACAAATCCCTGTTTTCGACCCTGAACTATCTAGGAAAACCTATCTAAACTTGCATTTGAGTTTTTATAGGAAAACTTGCGTGTTAATGTGTACATCTTTTGCAATTTTCAACGCAACATTAAGGTATTATGAGCATAACGCATCATACACACTTTAAATGCAACAATACATTTGACTAACATACTGCTGATATTTTTTATAATGATACTACTAATAAACTTTATTGATATATCATTGATATGCTTTATAATGATACACTCATTTATACTACTAATACACTTGACTGACATATTGTAAATATACTTTATAATGATACACATGTTTATATTATCAATACACTCTATTAATATATTGTTGATATGGTTTATAATGATACACACGTTAATACTATTGCTGCACTTGATCAATATATTGTTGATATACTTTTTAATGTTATACTCGTTTACACTATTGATACATTTGACTAACATATTGTCGATATACTTTATAATGATATAAATGTTTATACTGTTAATACACTTGACTAATATATTATTGATATATTTTACAATGATACACATTGATTGATACTAAATACTTGGTGATTGCTATCTTATTTATTATCTACCTTATGGGCACATGTTGAGCTTAAACTCAACTTTTAGGCTATCAAAAAGATGATGTTCATAGCAGTAGTTAAATCACTGTTGGCAGAACTGGTGACCACCCCAAAAAAGATGATATCTCTAGCAAGAGTTAGATCCTTATTGCAAATTATATTTAATGATAAAGTCGAAGCACAAGTTACTTGTTCAACTCTTGTAAAAAAATGGAAGCAAGTTATTTAAAAAAAGTATGAACAAAAGTGATGCAACAAAGAAGAAAAGAAGTAGAGGGAGAGAAATTCTTTATTTAAAAAAAAGTTAAAATTTACCACAAGAAAAAAAAAAAGAAAAAGAAAATATAGGGAATTAAAATAAAATAGAATAAGCTCAAATTCAAATTTTGTTCTTCGCAGGTTTTATTTTAGGTCAAAAAAGAAAAGAAAAGAAAAACTAGAAGAAAACAGAGTACAAGAAGAAAAAGAAGAAAAAATGGGAAAATTCAAGTTCTTAAGGAAAAAAGTACATAAAACTTCTTAAATTGTAATTCTAAAAAAAATCTTAAATTGTAAAAATATAGAAGAAGAAGAAAAAAAAGGTTTAATTTATTATAGGGCCATTTTGGAAAAACAAATAAATAAAATATCAAACCTAAAGATTTTCCCATATATGCAAAATTTGAAATGTTGAAAACGTGCTTGCAAAATCATATTCTTAAATCGCTACTCATTGCAAATTTCCAATTTACAAACCGAACCATCAAACTATTATAGATATAAAAATTAAATCTATTTTACTCAATATCTTTCTTATATGTGACATGTACACTAAAGAACAACCGAAAAAAAGAAAAGCAAATAATCATAAAATACAACAGCGATTCTCCTTGTTGATCATTTTCATTCTATCAACGACCAAAAAGAAATTAAAGAGACAAAGAAGAAATATGAAAGAGACGTTGATGATGTTAGTCGATATAATATTAAATCTATCATCACCTATACGTTTAACCTTTAGGGTCAATCGATGATTTAAGATGTGTAATCGATGATTTAAGATGTGGTATCAAAGGTAGTGGTCCAGAAGGTCTTGTGTTCAAACCTCTACGATGTTATTTTCTTCCCAATTAATATTGATTTCCACTTGTTGGGTCTTCTACATATTCCACAAGTGAGAGAAGTGTTAGACGATGTAATATTAAATCTATCATCACCCATTAACTTAAACTTTTAGGTCAATCAATAATTTAAGAATCAAGTAAAATGGACTTAATTTTTACATTTACGAGGGTACAATTGTTACTACCACTATCTCAGAAGTGACTTTTGCAATTTGCCCAATAATCATTTAAAATGATGTCTATAAAGAAGTAAAAATCATGTACTAAAAACCTGTAGATTCAACAGACATACATACCTCTTCAGTAAATAAACTCTGCAGGCTGGAATCGAGGTGCTTATCCTCCCAAAGCTGATTGATTGTGGCATTAACATTGCTTGTCCAAAACCCCTCATCTGATCCACATTTCACATACCAGTAATGTTCAGGTGTACTTACAACTCCACAAGAAAATGCTTTCATTTCAGGACATTTCTTCATAACCACTTTTTCCAAACATGGGAACTTAAAATTGCTTTTCTCAGAATGAAAGGTTGATAAATTGGGTAAGTTAAAGAGTTCCAAAATTTTCAATTGCCTGAAAACAATTTCGCCCTCTTTTTCTGCTTCACCTTTCGGAATTATAGTGCTCATCTTTTTGCATTCAGATAAATGTATCTTGCAGCTGCACCAGGGTGTTGGCTACTGATGAATCCATCAAATGAACCAATCCATGACAAGCAACTATTCTAATACACTTCAATTTGTGGAGAGAAAACGAGAATGGAAATAATGAATTTAATCGACTGCATTCCTCTACCTCGAGGACTTCTACATTGTGAAACGTTACTTGGAAGTTTGTTTTCCATAAATGTACAAGTTTGAGAAGTCTAAGGAGATTTACCTCAAAGGAGCAGATCTTCCAACTTGATTTTCCTCAGCAGTGAAAAATCCTTCATCTGGAAAGAGTTCAACCAGGAAGGAATCTATCACATGGAGTTCATCAACAATGAACATTAATTCAGCTAGTCCAAATGGTAAATTAGTCATTGAGATTGACCATTTATAATTATCTGAACCCAACAATGCAAGAGCTTTAAGCCTGGGAAACAAATCTCTGGGAGATTGACCATACCATAAGTCTCTCATTACCAATGTGCAGTCTAAAGTCAGAAATGAAACCTGGCAAGCAAAGTTGTGCAATTAGTTTGATACAGTTAAGATTGTTTTACACGCGCAATTTTGAGGTTTGGGCAATACGTCAATTTTGTCTTTAGGATTGAAAATTGTGCAATCTTACCACAAAGTATAAGAATTCATTTAATTTAGTCTTGAATTAATGCCTTCGGTCCTCCGTTATAATAGCTAATGGAGATGCTGACATGGTTGTGATGATTTATAATAAAAAATAGTTATTCGTCATTTTTGTTTAAAAAAAGAAAAAAGAACAACCTCTCCTTCCTCTCCCCCCTTCCCCTACCTCTCCCCTTCAACCCCCCCTCCAACATCACTGCCACCCCTTCGCTCCCTGTCACCATCACCGAGAGTATCATCTAGATCGCGAAGGCGAGGAATGGTTGTTTGACATCACTGGGCAGCAACGATGGGAGGGGAGGGAAACTTGACAAAATGATCCAAAAAATAAAAACTTTTACCTCTTTTTAAAAACTTATTTGTTATTAACCCTTTTGGTATGTGAAATACCACTTTTACCCTCAATATTAAATGCTCTCTTCCTTTGTAATACCTACGTTTCTTTTGCTCTTCCCTTCCAACAACAACAAAACGAAAATTTAAAGTCATTTAAAACTAAGATACTTTAACATTTTGCTTACTTTATAAGCATGGTTGGAAAAAACACGAAAAATCGTACAAACACGAGTGGTCATTTAGTTAAAATGAAGTTGTATTGACAAAAAAATGACAAAAACAAAATTATCATTAGCGCAGAAAAAGTATGTGATCACTGACATCAACGTATGCGATCGCTTACATCAACCTATGCGATCGTTGACATCGACATACGCGTTTGCTTACATCAGCCTATGCGATCACTTACATCAGCATATGCGATCGCTTAGTTTTTGTTTTCAATTTTGTTTTGGTCATATCTTCGTCAATACAACTCCGTATATGCTGATGTCAGCGATCGAATAGGCTGATATAAGCAATCGCGTATATTGATGTCAACGATCGCATAGGTTGATGTAAGCAATTGCATACGCTGATGTCAACGATCACATACTTTTTCTGCCCAAACGATAATTTTATTTTTGTCATTTCTTTGTCAATACAACTCTGTTTTAACTAAATGACCACTCGTTTTCATACGGTTTTTTGTGTTATTTCCAACCATGCTTATAAAGTAAACAAAATGTTAAAGTATCTTTAGTTTTATATGACTTTAAATTTTTGTTTTGTTGTTGTTGGAAGGGAAGAGTAAAAGAAATGTAGGTATTACAAAGGAAGAGAGCATTTGATATTGAGGATAAAAATGGTATTTCACATGTCAAAAGGGTTAATAACAAATAAGTTTCTAAAAAGAGGCCAGTAATGACAAAGTTTTTGCTTTTTGGGTCATTTTTGTTTCTACTTTTTTGAACAAAAAATAACATATAACCATTTTTATTATAAAAATGTCGCGTTATCACAACTAAATAGGGACCTTTAGGATCTACATTGATTGGTTTCCTAAACCTGGGATAAGATTGTATGATTTTGAAACCTAAGGATGAAATTGACCTATGAGGTTATTGCCTAAACCTCATGGACCAAAAATATAAATTACCCTATAATTTTTTAACATTCCAAGACACTCCATAATTTTTAGTCTAACGCCCAACCCAATAACTATGTGTTGAAATAATAACACACTATAGAATTGATCAAAACATTTAAGCTTACAGTAAGATGTAGAAGCATTACCTTAGGGAAGACAAACTGTATTTTGGTTGTCTCAAATCTTTCTTCCTTCACAAAGATCTGTTCCAATCCACAACGCTCGAAGACTAAGCTTTCTAGTAATTGAAGATTGGTAGTAAAGGAGGCTGGAAAAAGACTTTTCAGTTCAGGGCAACCTTCAACAGTGACACCAGCTATGTTTTGCAAGGTAACAAATTCTTGTGGATCTCTGTTCCAAACATTCTTCAATCTTGGTAGATCTTTTAAATCCAGGTATCTCAATTGGGTGGCAAATATATCTCCTTCCTTGGTATTTGACCAATGAATTTCAAATATCTCTTCAATCAATTCGCAGTTCTGTATCTCCAACTTCTCGAGACTCTTAAACATCCTTATTGTATTTGAAGGGAACACAATTCTAAGACTTTTACAACGAGTAAGTTGTATCCATTTGAGTTTGCTGAACGACTCCACTGTCAGACCATTATGCCATATGGTCTTCAATTTGTGCAAGCCACTAAGTACTAACGTTTCCAAACTCGGAAATGCAACCTGCAACACTCATAATTGGGTCGTCGAGAGCATATTCTTCTCTATGACAAGTTTATAATTAATACTTTTTTTGGATAAGAAACAATTAGATACAAAGGAGAAGCCCATAAAAAGATACAACAATAACCATGGGGACGGGAACAACAAATGAGTGTGTTAAAACAAAAAGATGAAAGTTGGATTGATGATGCAAGAAGTTCTCCCAACACCGGAAGGACTAAACAAACGAAGGGTCTGACCCAAACAAACCTACAATCCAAAGATGCACTTCACTATAAAGAAGAAAAAACCAAACCTTATGCTCCACAAGCGGTTCAAAAACCAATCATAACAAAAACCACACTGACTGAAACCAAGGAGGAGAAAACAGCCCTCTTGATGAAGAAAAAGTGCCAAGATGAAAGAGAGATAGCCCCGAGATCAAAAGTCATCGTGAACATGAGACTAATTATCCAAAAACACGCAGGGAAAGGCCCAAATCTTCATCTATCCCCATCAAGCCGACAAAGACCCCTCAATTTATATTGTGAAAACTCAATTTCTCACTTATATAGTAGAACTTAACACTGTAAACTCAGCGGCAATTTCACTTTGCAAGGATATAGCGTGATGTGGCATTCAAGAAAAGACATCAACCTTTGTACTTTTCCTAGCAAAAGTAGTAAAGCACAGTCCATATTTTCTTAGCATTTCACTCCAAACTCTGTTTTATATCGTTATTCTTATGAAGCTAAATTATAAAAAATATCCCTTGTGTTAAAGAAATGTTTGATCCTTCCAAAGTTTCAGTATTACATTTAACCTTTCATAAAGGTTTCAAAAGTACCCTTAAGTAGAAATCCTTTAGAATGTTAAATGGAAATACACTTCTCTAGATTTGATTTGAAAGAACGATATTCAGATGTGCCGACTTTTCGTTCAACATTCTGTTGGTTTTTCTACTCCAAAGGCAATTTTGTGATGTTTATGAAATGTCAGAAGTAATATTGCAACTTTTGAAGGAATAGGAATATTTTTTAAATAAATAGCAAAGTTCAGGGGTATGCTTTAATAATTTAGCCTTGTTACGATGATGTGAGACAAAATATGAAAAGAATACTCAAGGTTATTTTATATCAGACAAATACATTGGAAGCTCTAAACTAAAAAGAAATTATGCTATAGAATAGAAGACTAATTTCTGAATATTGAAGACCGTCCTGCCTTTCTCACAAAAAGAAAACAGAATGACATCAGGACAAAATCTATGAGATGTTCCATGTTATATGTATTTTCTTCCAATGTATTACGTGCATTCATTTCTGGGGAATTTCTGCATACCTGCCCATTGAAAAATGGGGTCCAATGTTGTACATCATACTGAATTATTTGGCTGGGCTGCTCCACTTTCAAGCAGAAACTTGTAAGCCAAGGTAAGCCAATTAAGGATAAGGAGGTTAATTTACTACACTCAAACTGGCTTGTCGCCTCATCTTCCACACCAACAATCGCCTCGATCATTTCACAGCCAGAAACATCTATCGTTTGAAGACTTGAAAGGCCACTCATGATGGATGACAAAAAGAGATTCCTCAATGCTTTACACTCCACCACTTTTATGATTTTCAGTTTATTAAAAGGAACAACTTTGATACACCCATGAATTGTATTCTCCAAGTTCATCATTCTATTAAGAGATAACATCTCCAAATTAGTGAGACCGTTAAGTGAAGCTTTTTCACCAATTAAATATCGTGTATCCAACATATCAAACAGGTGAAGATGCCTCAAAGGTGGTACATCATTTTCATCCAATTCAATAAGAACATCCTTTCCATGGACAACTTCTAAGTACAATTCTTCAGATCTACAGAGTAACCTTTTCATCACCTCACTAAAAATAATTTTTGAATCGACCTTCAGATACATCACTTTGGAGGTGTTAAATGTATATTCAGGCCATTCTGTACCAAGGACTATTTGAAATCTTTCTAATTTCAGATTTCCTAAAAACAGTTGTTTTGGTATAATGCTACTATCTGGAACACATAAATATAAAGTAGTAAGGGAAGTCAAAAACTGTAATTCCAAAAGGCTGGCATTCTGTTTTTGACTGGTCATCCTATCCTATTCCATCCAACAAAACTCCCTTCCATATCCAACTCTTCTAACTTTATCAATTTTGAGATCACATTAGGTGGAATCACCTCCAGCTCATAGCAATATTTTAAATCTAATGACTTGAGTTGTGTCAATTGGCCGATAGCTGGAGGTACTTCTTTGATTTTACATCCTCTAAAGCTGAGAATTTCAAGTTTCTTTAGCTCCTTGATCATGTCCATGTTCACCAACTCACAAAACCATAGACATAAAGTTTGAAGGTTCGCCAAGGAGTGGAATGATGACAGCGAAATCTGCAAATTATGCAACTCCAAAACTTTGAGTTTTACCAATTCCATTAAGAAAACTTCTGGCATCTGAATATTGGTTCCAAAAAAGTACCTCGAACTAGTACCAGCAGCTCAAGGTTTGGAAACATCAACTTCTGAGGAAGCTTGTGAAAGTTTTCAGTATTTATTAAGACTGCATTGTATTTTCTGAATGCCTCGTCTTCTATCCATTCAGTAGATCCTCGCCCATAACTCATTGTACACATCTTATCATCTCTTGATGCAATTGAAATAGCAACATTGCGAACAACATCATGCATCTTAACAAAATTTTCCCCTCAATCTGAATCCAGAAGTAAACTACTAGATTTGAGATCATCAACCAATTTAACCATTCTGTCTCTTGCATCAGCCAAAGAATGGAGACCCTGTAGCAATCTCAGACCAATAGCATAAATGAGCAATTTTTCCATTGTTAATGTCATAATCTTCAAGAAACATACTACAAAGTAGGAATAGCAACTTTGCTTCTTCACTTTCTACATACTTATAGCTTAGTTCAACTGAGGCATAAGCTTCTTTGCCCACCCCTTCATTTACTGCAGCAGGATTTTGCAGTTGTTTTAAGGCATCCCTCCATATCGGCAAAGATTTTCCACTCAATGCCTTCGCAACTGTACTGAGTGCAATTGGCAACCCTGCACATTCCTTCGCAACCTTGGATGCTACAGATTTCAAGACTGGAATTTCAAGTGATTCACCTACCATGCTTTTGAAGAAACTCCATGATTCTTCTTCACTAAGAAACTTTACCTCAAAATTATTACGAGTATACATTTTATTGTATAATACATTGTGATGTCTTGAAGTGATAAGTATCTTACATCCTCCATGATCTTCCCCGTAAGGAATTCCAATAGTTTCTAAATCAAGTCCCTCCCACATATCATCTAACACTATAAGGATCTTTTTCTCCTTCTTCAACCTCTTTTGTAATAGGGCTGCTCTTCCTTCAACACTTTCTTGTTGAAAAGACAAGCTTAGCATGTCACCGATTTTTGCCTGAATACTTCTAATATCTGGAGTCTGGCCTATAGTTACCATAACCACTTCATCAAGTAATCTGACCTCCCTAACTTGTCTTGAAATTTCTTTGACTAACATAGTTTTGCCAACACCACCCATCCCATACAATCCAACCATGCTGACTTTAGAATCCATCAGTGCCTCACCTCCTTCACAACGGATATTCTTGATCCAAAGGTTAGGAAACCTTTGATAGCTGAATTTCCCACCCCTGGTAGAACTCCACGATAGGAAACTTTGTCAAATTTTCCTTCCTCCTTCATCTTTTTGACATTGGATGCCTCTATCTTTGCTTTTTTGCTTAACCGGTACCGCTGGACAAAAACCAAGAATAAACCAATGCAGCATTTATTCTTTGTTTGGTTTTCATCTAAATGGGAAATCTCGATTTCATTGTTGAGCTTATCCACCTTGGTTAGCCATTCCTGAACGTCAACTTCTATATCATCAGCATTTCTTCTTGCTTCATCAACCATATTCTGCACCCTGCATCTGGTATCTTCTAGGGCTCTAAGTTGGTCCTCAAGATCCTTAACATTGTTTTGGTAGAAAATCAGATAACCCATCCAACGTCCAATGGGTTTAACTGTGTACTCAGCAGCTTTTGCAGCAACTGAAATAACAATCTCCATTCTTTTCTTCCTTTCAGCTTTTATGGAGGGCTCATACCAAGTATATGTAATTCAATGGAGAACGACAAAATAATGACAGTAGCAATGTATATGTTAGAATGCCTAGAGACGCATCTCATCTATAATCTGCATTATTCTCTCCAATAATAAATTGTTCTCCCTCTGTTCATGGATGTAGCTAACATACTGATAGTGAATCACATAAATCTCTGTATAAATTCTTTACTGTTAACGGTTTTCTATTTGTCCTTATTTGTCGATTCCATAATAATATATAAGGCAGAGGATTGACCATAGAACCGCACTGTTCTTCTGATGCAATTAAGGAAAACTCTTCTCGCCTGCAAACACACACACACACACCAAAAAACTGCAATTAGCTTCACAAATAGAGGAGCAATCAAGCAACGACTGACAGATGATCATCATTAGTTAAGGAGCTTGTTAATGGAGTGGTTACAAATAGGGTAAGCTAGAGGGATGCTAACTTGTTAAGTCAAAGAACTTGGAAGCACATATAAGATAGATATGTTTTATAACTACTAAATCTAAAAGCTTAAGCTAAAAGAAAATTTTGTCATATCAATAATTCAACAATCTCCTCACTTGTGGCAGTGAAATTCAATATTAGTTGGAAAAAAAATAATATAACAATGGCTTGAACAAATAACTTTCTACTCTAATACAATGTTAAATCACTACTAGGCAAGCTTAAGCTAATAGGTTATGGTGAATATATTTATATCAATAATTCAAAAAGAAATATGTACAGCAAATGCACCGTAAGAATTAGCAGAAAGCTGGGAGCACAGCAATGGAGTTACAAGTCACAACTGAGGAAGAGAAAGGAACGCAGGATAACAAATTTAAAATGAAATCCTAAAAACTGATCACAGATCGAGACCATGCAAGACATGCGTTACGCCTGGCAAACTGCAGTGGCTTTCTGGTGGAAAACGGATTTAGCAACTAGGAATTATTTTATCATTTTTACTTTTATTATTTATAAATAATAGGTAGCGTGGTGGGCCCATAATCCACAAGTCCCCTGGCTTTGATAGAAATGGTTAACAAATTTTACATTACGATTTTTTATGGTTATTCCAAACAAAAGTTCACTCCAGTTATTTGGAAAAGGTTTCATATCACCTATTAGCATACTCTTTATTATACTTGTAATTTTACAATAATATAATTTAAAACTCTCACGGGACAACCTGCTGACCCTACAACATTTAGGTGTCAAGGAAAGTAGGTGGCCACCATGGATTAAACCCTTGACCTCTTAGTCATCTATTGACACTATGTCTCCTTTTTACCACTAGGCCAACCCATGATGGTTCATGCATATCCATATTCTTCATAATGCCCACAATTTTACAAAAATATATTACTATAGTAATTTTAAATGAAACTAAAATAAACTATTATATTTTAATTGTGAATTAAAAAGAAATATAGGAAAAAGGAATTTACAAATGATATCCAATATAAGAATTTAAATCCTCAAATAAAATAAATGCAAAAAGAAAAAAAAAAAGTCAAAATGTATGTGTTAGAATATGTTATAATGAATTTTTTTTTTTTTGATTATAGAATTTGAAAAGATTAATTATAATGAATTATTTATTTTTGGTTTTGGAATTTGAAAATATTAATTAACAATATTGAATAAGTATAAAGAAATTAGGGGAAAATAACAAAACCTTCTAAATTCTTCCGGTAAAAAACAAAAGGTTGACTAAATTAATTAACACACACAAATATATATATTAAAAAGGTATAAAGTGGAGAAGTTCTTTTTTTTTTTTTTTCCAAAGGATATCGTATAGAAGTTAGAAAAAGGAAAAAAAGAAGAAGAAAAAACCCTCTAACTGTTTCGGTAGATAAAAAAACTGCAAAAGGGTTACTAAATTAGTTAACATATTAAACGAGTATAAGGAATTTTTTTAAAAAAATAACAAAACAAAGCTTTCCAAATTCTAGTCCAGAAAGTTAAATGCTTCCCACATTTCAAATCCATTAAATAACACATTATTTTCCAAACTTTAAACCTCTTAGAATTAGAATTAGAAATAGAGAATAATTAACATTGGAATAAAATAGTAAAAAACCCATGATCTCTTAGCCATTTATTAAGATTATGTCTCATTTTTTACCACTAGATCATGACGTACACATGATGGTTAATTATTAATTACTATAATTTTAATTCTAAACTAAACATTCAAAATAAAAACAATATTAATTACCTCTAAATTCATAACAATGAGTCTCAATGCATCTAGTTGTTGCCCTTCCTTATACTTACCAACATTTTTCTTTTGTAAATAACACTTGATTTGAAACTCTAATTATTCTGAAAAGGTTTTAGATCCTGTATTGACATATTCTCAATTATACCTGTAGTTATTGTGACGCCCCAAATTTTCAGGTATTTCTCCTCATTAAGTACCTTGAATTAATTGGATAATTGTTTGAATTTTGAGGTTAATAATTTAATTTAAAGAAATTTGGTAAGTTGAGAAAATTGATTTTCGGTGGTGGAGTTATTTATTAGGAGATTTTGGTTTTAATAAAGTGATTTAAAGGAGTGGTTGAAAAAGAAAAAAAAAAACACTTGATTTGGGGTGGGGGAAAAATATTAATTAAGTTGAGTTTTATTTAAGGAGAAGAAAAAGGGGAAAAAGGGGGGAAAATAAAATATGTTTATTTTGGAATTAAGGTTTGTCAAAGGATTAGGGAGGAGGGATTATTATTATATATTAAAGTAAGGTCTTGGTTGCTTGCCATTTTAAAAGAAAAAAAAAAAAGAAATTCCTTTCCTTCTTCTCCTTCTCCTTCATTCACCACTACCTTCCCCTTTTGCTTCCTTCTTCTCCTTCTCCTTCTCCTTCGTTCACCACCGCCTTCCCCCTTTGCTTCCTTCTTCCCGTCAACAGCAACAACCCTCTCCCTCTGCAGCCTCCTTTTTCTGTTGGCAACGCACGCGTCTTCACCGCCCTTACACATTCGTCAAGGGGGTTCGAACCGCAACAACAGCAAGGTCGGGTTTATTCTACCACTCGGCAGGAGGCCAAGAAATCTGACACCGTGGTGATAGGTACACTCCCAATTTTGGGCCATTATGCTTTGGTGTTATTCGATTTTGGCTCATCCCATTCTTTTATCGTCCATATTTGTGAAGCATGCCATGTTAGAGGTGGAACCATTGTATTATGTATTTGTCAGTGTCTACCTCGTCTGGGGAGATCATGTTGGCAAATGAAAAGATAAGAGCATGTCAGATAGAGATAGCAAACCATGCTTTAGATGTGACCTTGTTAGTCCTAAATATGCGGGATTTCGAAGTTATTTTGGGCATGGACTGGTTGGCTGCTAACCATGCCAGCATTAATTGTTCTCGTAAGGAGGTGATTTTCAACCCTCCTTCGGTAGCCAGTTTTAAGTTTAAAGGGGCTAAGACCTAGTCTTGTCCAAGATAATTTTAGCCATGAAGGCCTGTAAGTTATTGAACCAAAGGAGATTACCTTGATGTTTTTCTGAGGATCTCTTAAGCTTGCCACCGCATCGAGAGATAGATTTTGCAATCGAGTTAGAGCCAGGTACAGCGCCCATCTCGAAGGCTCCCTATAAAATGACCCCAGCAGAATTGAAAGAGCTCAAGATTCAGTTGCAAGAGTTGTTGGATAAAGGTTTTATTCACCCAAGTGTGCCGTTGTGGGGTGCACCAGTGTTGTTTGTGAAGAAGAAGGATGAGACGTTGCACCTTTGCATTGACTATAGGGAGTTGAACAAAGTCATTATCAAGAACAAGTACTCTCTTCCGAGGATTGATGACTTATTCGACCAGCTGTAAGGGGCGATGATTTTCTCAAAAATTGATCTTCGGTCGAGTTATTATCAACCAAGGATTAAAGATAGTGACATCCCTAAGACAACATTCCGTTCTAGATACGGGCACTATGAATTTATATTAATGTCGTTTGGCTTGACAAATGCCCTAGCAGTATTCATGGACTTGATAAACAGGGTGTTCAAGGACTTCCTCGACACTTTTGTGATGATCTTTATTGATGACATCTTGGTGTATTCCCGAACAAAGGCAGAGCAGAAAAAGCATTTATGGAAAGTTTTGGAGACTTTACGATCCAACAAGTTATATGCCAAGTTTTCCAAGTGTGAGTTTTGGCTGAAGTAGGTGTCCTTTCTAGGACACGTGGTGTCAAGGGATGGAGTTTTTGTCGACCCAGATTGAAGCAGTTACTACGTGGCCTCGTCCTACGATGGTCACTGAAGTGCGCAGTTTCTTAGGCTTAGTAGGCTATTACCGTCGTTTTGTAAAGGACTTCTCACGCATCGCCACTCCATTGACCCAATTAACTAGGAAGGGTACTCCTTTTGTGTGGAGTAAGGCTTGTGAGGAAAGCTTCCAAGACCTTAAGCAGAGACTGGTTCCTGCACCCGTGCTTATAGTACCAGATGGGTCAAGAGGTTTTGTGGTTTACAATAACGCCTCCAAGAAAGGGTTGGGGTGAGTGTTGATGCAACATGGTAAGGTGGTAACCTATACCTCCTGCCAGCTAAAGAACCATGAACGAAATTACCCAACTCATGACTTGGAGTTGGCAACGGTAGTTTTTGCTCTGAAGATTTGGAGACATTATTTATACGGCGAGAAGATACAGATCTTCATAGACCACAAGAGTCTAAAGTACTTCTTCACCTAGAAGGAGTTGAACATGAGACAGCAAAGGTGGTTAGAACAGGTAAAAGATTATGACGTGGAAAGTTTGTATCATCCAGACAAGGCAAATGTGGTGGCTGATGCGCTCAGTAGAAAGTAGTCCACTAGGCAGCACTAATCACTAGATAGACTCCGTTATGCAAGGACTTTGAGCAGGCATAAATTGCAGTATCTGTCGGAGAAGTCACCTCACAGTTGTTACAATTAACCGTTTGACCGACTTTGAGGTAGAAGCTTATCGATGCACAACAAGGTGATCCCTACCTTGCTGAGAAGTTTAACCAGATGCAGTCAAGTAAAGATAGTGATTTCTCTATATCGACAAAAAATAGTTTACATTACCAGAGACGCAAGTGCATACTTGCAAACAGTGAACTCAAGAACGAATTGTTGTCAGAAACTCACAACTCTCCTTTCTCGATACACCTTGGTAGTACCAAGATGTATCAGGACTTGAAACGTTGTTACTAGTGGCATAACATGAAAAGAGAGGTAGTATGTCAGTAAATGCTTAGTGTGCTAGCAGGTGAAAGCCCCGAGGCAGAAGCCAGCAGGTCTGTTGCAGCCCTTGAGTGTGCCAAAGTGGAAGTGGGAGAGTATATCCATGGATTTCATTGGGGGCTTACCGCGAACAGTGTTAGGCCACACAGTGATTTAGGTCATAATTGACAAACTTACCAAGTTGACACACTTTATCTCGGGCAAGCCTCCATTCTCAGTGAGTAAATGGGCGCATATCTATTTGAAGGAGGTGGTAAGGTTGCACGGAGTGCCAGTTTCTATAGTGTCTAACAGAGACCCACGTTTCACGTCTAAATTTTGGAAAAGTCTCTAATCAGCTCTAGGCACTTGGTTGGATTTCAGTACAGCTTTCCACCCACAAACTGATGGTCAGACAAAACGTTTGAACCAGACGTTGGAAGACATGTTACACGCTTATGCTTTGGATTTTCCAAGAAGTTAGGACTCTCCCTTACACCTCATGGAATTTGTCTACAACAACAACTATCAGGCTAGTATTGGCATGACACCGTTTGAAGCTTTGTATAGAAAATGTTGCATATCTCTAGTTTACTATGATGAAGTTGGAGAGCAGAGATTGTTAGGACCAGAGTTAATATAGATTTCGAATGAGCCTATTCAGAAAATCAGAGCACGAATGCAGACAACTCAGAGTAGGCAGGAGAGTTATGCCAATGTTAGGCATCAAGACCTGGAGTTTGAGGTGGGCGATAACATATTTCTAAAGGTAGCACCCATGAAGGGTGTCTTGAGGTTTGGATCATTTGAGATTCTAGAGCGGAATGGCCCTATGGCTTACCGCTTGGCATTGCCGCCGTCTCTTGATGCAGTTCACAATGTATTTCATGTCTCGATGTTGAGGAAGTACGTGGCAGCTCCTTCTCACATAGTGGACTATAAGCCTCTACAATTATGGGTGGAGTTAAGCTATGAGGAGGAGCCTATCTAAATCCTGGCAAAGGAAGTAAAGACCTTGCACAACAAAGAGATAGCACTCGTGATGGTCCTATGGCAAAATCAAGGAAGCAACGTGGGAGTGAGAGGATGAGATGAGATCGAGACATCCTGAGCTTTTTCAGAATTAGAACTTTCAAGGACGAAAGTTTCTCAAGGAGGGGAGAGTGCGACGCCGTAAATTTTCAGGTATTTCTCCTTATTAAGTCCCTTGAATTAATTGGATAATTGTTTGAATTTTGAGGTTAATAGGTTAATTTAGAGAAATTGGGTAAGTTGTTGAAGAAATTGATTTTGGGTGGTGAAATTATTTATTAGGAGATTTTGGTTTTAATAAAGTGGTTTAAAGGAGTGGTTGGAAAAGGAAAGAAAAAAAAACACTCGATTTGGGGTGAGGAAAAAACATTAATTAAGTTAAGTTTTATTTTAGGAGAAGAAAACGAAAAAGGAAAAAAAAAAAACACTCGATTTGGGGTGAGGGAAAAACATTAATTAAGTTGAGTTTTATTTGAGGAGAAGAAAAAGGAAAAAAAAGGGGGAAATAAAATATATATATTTTGGAATTAGGCTTTGTCAAAGGATTAGGGAGGAGGGATTATTATTATATATTAAAGTAGGGTCTCGATTGCGTGCCATGTTAAAAAGAAATTCCTTTCCTTCTCCTTCTCCTTCGTTTGCCACCACCTTCCCTCTTTGCTCCCTTCTTCCCGTCGACAGTAGCAACCATCTCCCTTTGCAACCTCCTTTTTCCACCGGCAACGCACGCGTCTTCGCCATCGTCTCGTCCGTCGTGTGGGTTCCGACCATTGTTGCTTCAATCGTCGCCACTAGCGTGGAAGCTCGTTTGTTGTGTCGGCCGTCCGCTACTGCTTCAATACCATCGCCATCGCCTCGGGTAGAGCCAACAGCCGCCACCACGTGGGTGGTTCGAAGTACCGCCGTTCGCCAGCCGCTACTACTGTTTGGGTGGTTCACGTCGAAATCTTGACTTTGTGGAATTTCTTTTGGGTAAGAATGTTGGCTCCTTTGGTTTTGTCTGTTTATCCACCTTGTTGGTGTAGCCTTTGATACCCCGGTGGTTCTTATATCCGTTTTCGAAGGGACTTTGGAATCAGAAGGAAGGTCAAAATTGGAGGAGTTAGTGGTGAGTTAAGGTTACTGTGTAATCAATGTAAATTATTTTGACTTTTTGCCCAAAAGGTTACAGTAACATCTGGATTTGTACCTAGGTTGGGAATCCAAGACTTTGCGTTTTTTTTTTTTTTTTTTTTGGCTTTGGTTGCTTTTAGGCGTATCCCCGAGGTAAGGGACTTACTACTGATGTCTGCGTCGATGCCTAGTTGCACTACTTACTGGAATGATGGTTACTCTATTGCTGGAATGTATTGACTAGATTATGGTTATTGTATTTATGGTTACTGGACTTACTGCCTAACTGCTATGGACTGGAAACTCGGGTTGATTATGTTAAACTAACTGCTATGGACTGGAAACTCTAGTTGATTATGTTAATGATGATTGTTTATGTTAACGGTGATTGTTATCATATTTATCAAGCCATGTACCCCTATTGACGTGAACTTTTGGGTCAGTAGTTCAGTGACTATGATTATGATTATAACTCGGTATCCCTCAGGATCACCACCTATGTTTATGACTATGACATTCGTGATCAATGCGTGCCTCTAGGTTCGCTACTTATGCCTATGCCTATATTTGATATATTGGTGCATATGATAAGAGGATAACAATTTCACCTAGTGGATACAGTAGTAGGTCACTTACTGAGTATTAATACTCACCCTTTTCTATGATCTTTTTCTCAAGTAAGGGTCGGGACAGACAGGCGCATGACAAGAGGAATCCGTGACCACGCCATGGGACTGTTTGTTGCTTCCGCGTATAGGCTCATGTTTTCTCTTCCTAGGGTATAGGGTCTGTTGTTGTTAGGCAAATTAAAGTATTTGACTATTTGTTTATTTAATCGTTCTTTTAATTCTTTGTTTCATGTAACTTATGACTGATTTTGATTTCATGTTTTGAGGGGACCCCGTTAAAACAGTTTTAATATCTTATTTGACGTAAATAAATCATTCAGATCAATTTTTATTATGGACAGATGTGCAATAAGTTTCAAAGTGCTTTACAAAATTATGCATGCTAGAGTAGCGTTTTGTCCGTTAGAAGGTTAGGTCATTACAGTTATACAATAATACATATCATTAGGAGTAACTTTAACATGAAACTAAACAAATTATTACAGTTCCAATTGTGGTCTATAATTTTTTAGAAAAACAACTTTACAAATGCAATGCCATGTCAATTTAAATCGTAAAATAAAATCGAAAGCAAAGAAAAAATGTTGAGATATACATTGAATCAATATCAAATTGCCATAAATTATTCAAAAAAAAAAAAAAACAAACAAACAAACAAACAAACAAACAAACAAACAAACAAACAAACAAACAAACAAACAGTCAGTGTTCTTCACTTACCAATGAGCTTCTTTCTAAATGTATGGAAATGTTTATAAGAAATGCTAGAGATAGAGATATATAGTAATGAATCATTAATTTTTTTTTTTGGGAAAATGATCTTTTTAGTCCCTAAGTTATGAACAACATGCATGTTTGGTCTTTGAGTTTTAAAAATATACTTTTTTATTCTCCAAATTTATAAGAATAGCTCTATTTGGTCCCTATGTTTTCAAAATCCACCTTTTTTATCACTAGGTTTTTAATAATAAGATTAAAAGGTCCCTCAAATAATTTTTTTATTATTATTTAAAATAATTATATGACATTTCAAATTAGAAGAATAATTTTTAAAAACCATTTCTTTTCAAAAACTATTTTTTTCTAATTTTAAATATCATATAATTATTTTTTAAAAATCAAATAAAAAAAACTTGAAGGACCTTCTCAATCTATTTTTAAAAACTTAGGATTGAAAAGATATTTTTTGAAAATTCAAGGATCAAATGGACCTATTCTTATAAATTTTTAGATTAAAAAGGTACATTTTTAAAACTCAAGGATCGAACGTACACATTATTTAAAACTTAGAGACTAAAAAGGTAATTTTCTTTTTTTTTTATGAAATTTGAAAAGATTAATTAACATATTTTAAAATATATAATTAAATTTCTTTTTTAAAAGAAATCCAAAACCTTCAAAACTCTTTCGATAAAAAAACGTTGCTAAATTAATTGACATGTTCAAAAGTATAAAAAAATTAGAAAAAAATAGTTTTTGAAAAGAAATGGTTTTTAAAAATTATTCTTCTAATTTGAAATGTCATATAATTATTTTAAATAATAATAAAAAAATTATTTGAGGGACCTTTTAATCTTATTATTAAAAACCTAGTGATAAAAAAGGTGGATTTTGAAAACATAGGGACCAAATAGAGCTATTCTTATAAATTTGGAGAATAAAAAAGTATATTTTTAAAACTCAAGGATCGAACGTACACATTATTTAAAACTTAGAGACTAAAAAGGTAATTTTCTTTTTTTTTATGAAATTTGAAAAGATTAATTAACATATTTTAAAATATATAATTAAATTTCTTTTTTAAAAGAAATCCAAAACCTTCAAAACTCTTTCGATAAAAAAACGTTGCTAAATTAATTGACATGTTCAAAAGTATAAAAAAATTAGAAAAAAAAAAGACCATATTAAAAAAGTATTAAAAAGAAGAAAAAAAAAAAAAGACAATTCCAAATTCCAGTATGAAAAACAAAACCTTTACCCAGGTTGAAAATCTTTTAAAACAACACATCATTTACTAATTTAAGCATTAAATAAGTAAACATTGATAAAGAGATGCATTTAAAATTAGAGAATTTAACATTTGGACAAGAAGCTACTTTCCAAGATAAGGCAGATAAGAGACGTTTTTTCCTTCTTTAATTCTTTTATCAAGGAAAGTGGAAAGGAACTAGATTAAAAAAATAACTGACAAATTTTAAAAACTACCTAAATTTATGGTGGGAGTGGTAATTACACCCTTCAACCTTCAATCGAAAAAATTTGGCCCTTAAACTCAAACAAAGGTTGAAATCAGACTCTTAAACTTATAGAGTAAAAGTTGAACTCCAAAGGATAAAAATTGAACCCTCAAATTTATATAATTGTTGCACTTTTTTCTCTTGCATAAATTTGAGAGTTATTGGTTTTTACAATGAAAACTTTGAGTTAAAGTTAAAACTACCACTATAGTATAAGGTGACTTTTGCAATTTGTTAAAATGATAAATAATAATAAAATCAAAGGAAACCCAAAAGTAGAGGCCTGAAAATCAGTCATCGAGAAGAAGCGATTGCACAGATGTGACAATCTTCCTCTTCAATGGAATAAACCTAATGTGATTAGAGATAATCATTCGAAAAGAGCACAAACTTTTCTTTTGCCATTTCTACGAGTGAAGAAGACAACGGAAATTATTCAGAAAAATAACAACGAACAGCAGAGAAATAAACAGGAATTTCAACGATAATCTATGGAAAATAGAAGATCAAGTAGTCGGTGAATCTCTATAGATACAAATGGAAGCACAATAATGGAGAAATTGAGTGTACCTGGATGCAGACATCGCCGAAGCGCAGGCGAAGTAGGGCTTCGTCAAAAACAATCTGAAAACGACTGATTAATCTGCTGAAGCTCGAAGAAGAGGAGGAACCTGAGTTGAAGCAAATCAGGAAAAGAAATCAAGAGCCGTCCATGGCTTAAAGTCAGATTTCAGGACAAAAAGCAATACTGTAACTCGTTGGCAAGATTTTTCTAGGAGAAATGAGCAAAGATGAGGAACACTAAGCAGAGTGTTTTTAGTATTTATACTTCCAAATTAGTATCTCTAATTTGATTAACCTTACATTATCCACTAGCAAATTAGATGTTTCGTTATTTTAACTTATTATGGGCTGTTTTCCTCTATATATATATATATAAAGCTAATTTAATTATAAATATAACAAAATGATATGTTAGGTGATATAATATTAAATTTGACTTTACTCGTTAACTTAAGTTTTTGAATCAATTAGCGATTTAACATGTGTCAAAGCAGGCAGTCTAGGAAGGAAAAGTCATGACCCAACAATCATATCAAAAATTTTCTATATTATTTCTATTTATTATTTAGCATAAAAGTATTATGTGGATCGAAGAACTTAATAAACTATAAATTACTAAATCATTTGATGATATGTCAAATAATAAATGAAAATAATAGATGCTACGGTAGTACTATAAAATATTTTGCATGCAACGACACTAAAGCAAAAAAATTATAGTATTATGGGAGTACAATATTCGTAGTCCCTCCAGCATACTTTTAAAAATAGGATGAGATCTATTGGCAAGAGTCCATTTATATTTATGAAACCAAATTTAGGTCACATTTACCCCAAGTGAGACGTAATAAATTAATGGTAATAGAAAAGTAGACCCCATTTGATTACATTTGGTATTGTGTAATTGTGTTCCATACCCATACTAACATATGGGGCTCACTTCTAAATTTGTAATAAAAAAGTGCAATCTATTTAAGGAACAAAGAATGATCCGTACCTTTATAGTCACTGTTATGATATTATTACAACATGAGAATCATAAAACCTATCATATTTACTGTTATCATTATCATGATCCTTACAGTTTGACTCTAAAAAAATGGTAAATGCAACGTATTTATATTTTTAACTAAACTTAATTAAAAGCAATTCAATTACCGTTTCACTTCTAATGCAACATTAATATAATTTATTACACAAATTTTCGTTACAAGTGAGTAAACATGGCCTTATAACTTATAATGTAGTTCACAACAAAAATAGTACTCCATATCTTCTCCGCCAATGTCGAACTCAAGTCCACTTTCAACATTATTACGTTGTATGACTTTTGGGTCTGACAAGGACCAGATCCAATTAATGTCCACTTCTAATATTATATTAATTTACAAATAAGGACAAATAATTCACCCTGTCTATTTGATTTCATTTTACAATACTTCACACTCAAATATTATATATTTTGGCATTTTCAAGAGAAAAAAATAATGAGGTCCCATTTATGTTTTTTTTTATATATAATTACTTATAATTATAATATTAAATTTGACATTTCTATGTTTTTATGAATTCAATACCGACATAACAAGTGGATCAATATCTTAATAATTGTATTGCAGAAAAAATTCATGAATCATAAAGAAAATCATAATATAAATAACAGACAACTTAACTTGTTTAAAAATTATAAAATGAAGATATTTTTTAATATGACAAAATTTTTGAAAATAATTATAAGTATAACAAAATTTTACTTTCTAGATCTATCGGTTTCTAAGAGATAAAATGTAAACTTTTGCTATATTTGTAAATATTTCAAAAGTTTTATCATTTAAAACAGTTTTCCTATAAACTACTTGTTTAGCATATAAATTTTTTTAATTTTTGTAGGTTTAAAACTTTATTTTAAGATTTTCTATTTTTATTATAGTATGCTTATTTACTATAATCCGATTAATTCTTAACAAATTAGTATTTGCAATTTATGAGGGTCGTTCTAGCTCTATACGAAATTCTTGATTAATAATAAGATAAATCAATTTTTGGGGAACTCCATAGATTTAGGGAATTGGTTACTATTCCCGAATCGCACAAAAGAGATAAAAAAAACAAGAAATATTGTAATGTAAGTAATTGATATCAAAAATAGACAACTCAAGACCTTTTTAATCTTTTAATTTACTTCCAAATAAACCGTGGTTAATTTTAAAATCTTCAAAAACTAAATTTTCTCTTTCTTGAAATTAATCAAAAATTAAATAAATGAAAAAAAATTATTACAAATAGAAAAAATATAGTACTATTTACATAATAGAAAAATGACAATGTTTATAAAAATGATTATTTCACAGTAAAAATTTTCTATATTTATAAATATTCTTTTATAACAGTAAAACTTTTTTATATTTATAAATATTCTTTTATAACATGTGGGTGGATTCAAGGTTAACATGTAGGGTGGATTCAAGGTTGACAAACAAAACTAAACTTGTATTGTTTGAAATTTGCATTAAAAATGGTACATTTTGTTAGGTAATTTTAAAATTTTAAAATAGATCTCTGTGAAATAATAATTCAATTGTAATGGTACTAATCATAATAACGACTATATAACTTTAACTTAATTTCTTATGAGTCCAAAATCACAAAAACCACAGAATCCACTTATTTTTTAAATCCCTCTACCTAATATATCATCAATTCAAAAGTTACACAAAAACATTTCTTAGAAGACCAAAAAGGCTCTACATAGAAGAACAACAAGCGAGACATCCCAATACAAAATAAAGATCAAAATTTCATAAAATTGGTCAAAATTAGCACATAGACGAACTCAGACACACAATCACAGAAAGAAAAAAGGAAAGTGAGAAGAGAAGACCAACATGAAAGCCAACATTTGGTCAACCATTCACCACTTATCTTCAAACATTAGTAAAAGCAGATGACATCATGTTATATTTATACCCAAAATCTGAATTGCATACTGAAAGCAGCAAACTTCCAGTGGCCAAAATCAAAATGTGCATCTTATTCACAACACACAGCGCGCTAGCTACCGATCTATCTACATAAGTAAGATATTTTCCTTTACACGTTTTCCTGCAATCCTCATCGCTCGCCGTCCTCCTCACACCTTACCCTTCAATGATGCAAAACGAATCCGAGCACAATGCAAATAAGTGCCACCATACAGATAAACAAAGGAGGAAAACCGACTTGATTGCTTGCCCTGCTCCTCCTACTCAGTTCCATCTGTGGAAATAGCGAGATGAAACACCAAGTTACGAGAAGTGGAGAGGAAAAGAAGTAGAAGTGAGAGAAATCATGAATGCAACTATTGAGGAACTAGCTGAAATTCAATATAGTAGTATACAAAAACTGGAAGCCTAAGTACAGTTCAGAATGAGTTTCTAAGAGTATAATGTCCAAAAGATCAAATATACGGAACTAAATAACAATATTTACTTTTGAGAATACACTAGTAAACAGAAGTGGTTTTCTTGTTGGATCCACTTAAAGCTACTCCTGCCCTTTATTTTTCCTTATTGGGACAACAGGTTTAGGCACCCTAATCCTTCTTTTATGCACTTGAGCACACTTCAAACTAATCTCTCTAAGAAGAGATCATCCATCCCAAAGTCAGTTCTGAGAGAATAACGATTTAAATTTTCAAGCGGGAAGTTTCAACCAAGTACCTAGAATACATCTCCAAACATTTTAAATACTTACCGTTGGGGACCCTTCCCTTTTGAATTTAGCAAGTCCCTAGCCTCTCTAATACTAGGGTAGGGTACCCTTGAGGTGACCAGGCTTGAATATTGCCATCAAATGGACATTATAGGAATCTAACATGGAAGAACATCCACTAACAGAAAAATATGGTGCGGAAGTTACCAATTTCGCCTTCAAGTTCTTTACTTCTTGAGCATTTAATCTTCTCGCCTCAGACAGCATCGAAATGGTACCTTGAGCCTATTAAACGATGTGACAAAAGAACATCATTACAATTGTATTGGATGGTCAATAAAAACTAAAATAATAAAGCAAATGGAGAAATGAGTATTAGGAAAGAAGTTTTTCCCATTTCCATCAACATTTCATTTTTGGGTACTGAGATTCCGATAAAATGAAGCCCTCACCTAACTCTTCCTCTAAGGAAAAGCATTGTGAACTCTGAAGGAAATACAAAAAGCAGATGATAACCAGCAACTGAGACCAAGTTTTAATAAATTTTAAGATTCAATCTGTAGCACAAAACCAAGCTCTCTAAATGCAGTGAAAAATAAAAATCAACCACAAAAGTCGCATAACTGAACATCCAACCGAAGGAGTCTTATAACCCATTTCTGGAAGACGGTTTAGTGACTTCAGGGAGTGCAATTCACAAAAGGGTAAGATGAATCTCATCAGGAGATAATGTTTGACAAACATAGTGCAGAACTTTCAAAGGACATAAAAGATCTCAATCATTTTTGGAACAGTGTTAATTTTTTGGCTTCTTTATGGAGCTTTCTTTATAATGGTATCAGAGATTCAGAACTAATTCTTCCTTTACATCCATGCCAACTGGGGTGATTTTCTTAATATTTTACTTGGTTTTTTTGTTAGGGAGAACTAATGTCATTTTCCCTCCATTTAATATTAATTTCCACTTGTTGGGTCATCTACAAATTTTCAAGCCCACAAGTGGATAGGAGTGTTAAAATGTCCATATAATTAAACTTACCATAACCCACTAATAACTTAAGCTTTTGGGTCAGTTGGTGATTTAACAATATCTCTTTTTGGAACAATTTCCAGTTTTTTATCTAAAAAATGTTTGAGGTCTTATATGTCACTGGTTCTTTCTACAAATCAATTGATATGATATTAGAGGTACATATACATGAGTTCATGGATAACAAATTGAACACGCATCAAAAAATTAAAACCAATCACAGCCGTATTTCTTGATTGAATTAGATAAGGATGAACAATCTCAATGATCAGATTCTCAATTATAGCTTAAAGGCAGCACAAGAACGAGGAAAACACAAAAGGCAGTAAAAAATCACCTCTCCAAGCTTTAATTCAATTTCATTCAGCTTTGATTTCATCTCATCAATGTCCTTAACTAACTTTAGCTGTTCAGCTTTTTTCAGTGTCACCGATTCTAATTCTGCTGCTTGCTTTATCTCAGCAGCCTTTTGTAATCTCGACATGCTATCGTTTAGCTCTAGGGTTTCATCCACATCCTCAGGAAACTGATGCACAAGAGAAAAACTTCAATTGTCTAGAAACTGAAAATCACAGAACGTATCAATTGACAATTCCACCAATCAAATTGAACAATGACAAAATCATGACACAGTCCAAGTTAACAGACTTCTCTACAATCTCCTACTACGACAATTTGTTTGTTTTTGTTTTCTAGATAAGAAACACTTTCTACTGGGATAGACAAAGGAACATAAGGCACCCTCCTCCCTAGGAAATGTGGAAGAGGTTACAAAGAGACCTCCAACAAGTTCTTAGATCAACAACAATTAGGCAGTAAAACATCAACTTTAATAAGGAAAATGTCGATAATCCCTCAGGAGCATATTTTTATAGAAAGAGAAAGAAGAAAAAATTTAACTCCATATAGATAAGAAAGTTCTTTTCTTACTTTTAGCACGAACGGTGGAGGTTGAATTGTAACAGTGTCTGGTACTGGATCCTCCAGATGTGAAGTTTCATAGGCTCCACACTCCAGGGCTCCATTTTGGACTCCTTTTTTTGGTGATTCAACACTCAACTCCTCCTCCTTTAATGCTCGATTTTGATCTCTCGGTTCTAATGCTTCACGGGGTAGCTCCTCCTTTGATATTCCATTTGGATCCTTAAGTCTTGAAGACTCGTGAGGCAGAACCTCCTCCCTGAATGCTCCATTTTGATCAGATGGTTTTAAAGTTTTAATGGTCCGCTCCACCCTCAATGCAACAAAATCATCTTTGAATCTTGAAGCCTCATGCGCCATCCCCTCATTCGATGGTCCATTCTGATCTCTTAGTGTTGAAGCCCCAGAAGAAAGTACCTCATCTGATGCACCATTTTGATCTTTCAGCTTTGGGGTTTCATTGGTGTCCATCCCATCTCTTAATGGTCCACTATGTTCGTTCAGTTTCATAACTTCATCCATGCTTGTGTCCAATGCTCCATCAAAAGGCGAGAGTATTGGGGAATTCAAGGGACTAAGGAGGGCCACTTTGAGCTTATCCTCTTCAATATATTTACCTCCATCCTTTGAGAACTGGAAACAAGAGTAAACAGTTAAAAACCCAAGGAATCAAATCTGAATGTATTATGCATCCACATAAACTTACCATATTTGCAGTGATGTCCTCTTCTGTTATCCCTGAAGGAACAATTGTGCTTTGAATTAAAAACTTGTCTTTACACAACATATCAGGTGGGGCAACCCGTTGAGCTTGCATTATAACTACATCAGAATCATAGAAGAAATGAACTTTTAAAAAGAGAGGGGGGAAAACAACAATAGTAATTCCAGCTTCCAGGTCTAGAATTCTTTTTTTTTAAAAAAAAAAAAAAAAAAAAAAAAAGAAGAAACAAAACAAAAACAAAAACAAAAACAAAAAAAACAGAAAAAGCCACAAGTATTACGGCAACACAATTATACAGTCTTCCTAAAAAACTTTATGGGAGAAAATATTTGTTAAATGCAGGACTGAATTATGTCATGATATTAGACATTCTTGAGTTTTTAATCCTCAAAACACTGAATGCTATGATTTCAAATTTCATGTTTATAATTTTCCAGACAGCCCTCATAATTGATTCAACAAAAGAAAGACACTGAGCAGATCAGATGTTGTAAATGTCAAGTCAAGTAATACAAGGAAGAATCAATTTCGTTGAAACTTGACTGTGTCATGGTAGTAACATCGTTACAAATATCTAGAAACACGATCTCCGGGGGCAGGGAGTCAATTGTCCCAGACTCCCAGGTGCCTAAACATGTTAGATGGAAATTATAGAGAACGTACCTGAAAATTCACATGTTGATTTTGGCAAAATTATCCCAACATTTGGTCGAACACAGTATTTCTTAGGGGATGTAGTTTTAACCTGCCAAACATTATAATATTATTACATATATCATATGATTATCAGAGAAACAAGAACTGAACAAAATGAAAAGAAGGTCGTTCATACTTTAAAGGCAACATGATGATTGGTGTTATTTGCTAGTTGAACTGTGCACGTACTTTGTTTCCTCAATTCAACTGAAAGCAGCAAGGTACTTTACTTCAATTCTTTTTCAAAAGCAAGCAATAATTAATAATACTAATGATGCACTTACATATGAATTGTAATTCCTTAGGCTGGATATGCAAGAGTTTCGTGCTCATGTCTCTTCCTCAAAATACACCAAATTCAAAAGTAATACTTCTGCATCCAAAGCCTGGGCAACCAATTATCCTGCATTCAGAAAAGTTATCTTCTTATAATAGTCGATAAACAATTTGAATTTGATTAAGAAGCAAATTGAAGGAAAGAAAATAAAAAATTAAAAAAAGTAAAAGGAAAGAAAGAAAGAAAGAAAGAAACATAGAATTATCTCGAGTATTTCATCATATAGTTACAGATCATAGAAGCTAATGACCACGTGCTTCTCATCCACCCTGTTATTAGCTAAAAGAAAATAACAATAAGTCCCATTGCCCCAATTTTTGAGAGAAAAAAATACTGGGTTCGATTTTCTATCAATCAGTCAACCACAAGAAAGTCAAACCAAACCCGTTTACGGTGAGGATCAGAGACTCACCGCTGAGCTTATTCCAAAACAGATCCTTCAAAACAAACACTACTCGAACCGTAAATCATTAGTCAACGAACAGAGTCACTCCAAACACCAATCTGATTGCAAATTCCGACCCATTTCCAAACTCAACAAACAAACACCAAAATCACTCAAATCCAGAACTCCAATAGTCAAGAAACCAGCAGAAATTCAGCAAAATACACACATACAGCGTTCTTAACAGGGTAACAGAAATTTCGAACAACAAAACAGCCAAACAAGAAGATTCTTCCACTAAGAATACAAGAAAAGAGGTGGAAAAAAACTTTTTTAAAAAAAGAAAAAAACTCACCAATTCCGCAGGAGCGGAAATAGAGAGACAAAGAGAAGTGGCGATGAACCGAAACTTTAGCGTGAAAATTCCGCTTTGAATAAATAAAACGCAATGGAATATTGAAATTGAAAGAGAGTCCAAAGATTTGGTGGAATTTACAATTACATATGAAGAGAGAAGAGAGAAACCCTTGAAAATTCTAGAAAGAGAGAGAGAGAGGAGGGTGAGAATGAATGATCTGTTTGGTGGAATGGAAGACTGCTGAATGAAAGCAAAGTAGAGAGGAAGGGAGAGAGAGAGGTAGTGTTAGTTGTACCGGCTGTGGTGTGATCTTAGCTTTGAGCCGGTGCGGCAGAATCCAATTCCCGTTTGAACTTCTTTTTTCAAATAATTTAACAAACTTGGCTCCAACTTCGAGGCTTTTACGCTTTTTTCTTTTTTTTGGAGTGTAATTCTATGGAATTTTCTCGATTTATTATTTAATAACTTTTTACTTAAATTATAACTTTTGTCTTTTTATTTATTTATTATTTATTTAAAAGAAAACTACCTTTTCAGTTTCATCTGGTTTTATTCATTGCATTATTAATTTAAAATAAAATTGTTTTTAAATATAGAAAAATGAACCAAAATATTTACAAATATAGCAAAATTTTACAAATTGCGATAGACTATGATATTTTGCTATTATTTGTAAACATTTGCAATAGTTTTGTCATTTAAAATAAATTTTCATAAAATAATTACTACGTGAAATTTTAATAGTGATGGAAAATAATGGAACTTAATTCATTATAATTATTTTAATTATTTTGTATTTATCAACATACATTAATACAAAAGACACAAAATGAGCGTTTAGTGAAAATCGAGGTTAAAAGTGTAAATTTTAAATTTAGAGACCAGATTGAAACAAAACTCAAATTTCAAATAGCAAAATTGTAACATTTTGAAATCTATGAACCAAGTAGAAACTAGATCCAAAACCTATGAACCAAAAGGATATTTTTTCCTATTTTTTTAACTGTAGATATAGTAGTCAAACCCAAATATTAGTACATATAGCACAATGTACAAAATTTTGCGAATGTATCAAAATGTAGATCCAATTCTCTAAAGTATATCATCAATAAATTATATAGATTTTACTATTTGGAATTCATTTAAAATGTTACTATACACCTAACTATTAGTCCTTAAAGTACTACTCGTTGCACTTACCCATTTTTTTAGTACAATAGGGTCCGAGAGATTTGAACAACACACTTTATCGTCTCTAACATACATAGATGTCAATTGAGCTATGCTTTTTTTGACTTATTTTATTTATTTATTAAAAAAATACATTGGTTGGTGCTAGCTTATGGGTTTAGTTTTTATTTCGCCATTTCAAAATATTACAATTTTTTTTTTTTTTTTTGTGGTTTCAAGTTTAATTCAAATTTAGGGTCTGTTTGGATAAATTGAATTCAAGTGTTTAATTTAAAAAACAAGTCATTTTAGAAAATTTTGGAATGTTTGGCAACTACTCGAAATAGATTTTGAAATGTATTTTAAACAAATTTTATCAAAAAGAATTTAAATTAACTTAAATTTTTTGAAAAACAATTTTTTCTCAAGTCAATTCAAACAGGCCCTTAATCTATAGAGATTCAAAATGTTACAATTTTATCTCGAGATTTGAGTTTTGTTTCGGTTTGGTCCTAAAGTTTTAAGATTTACATTTTTAACCTCGATTTTTTTTTTACTATATACTAACTAATAGTATTTAGTGTTAATGTCTATTAATTAATTTCAAAAAAATTAAAAGAATTATAAGTAACCATATTTTACTATACTTTTATCACTATTAAATTAATCTTAGAATTTCACTCCATAATTCTATTACATAAATCTATTGGCTGAAAATGAGTATTAAGTGAAAAATTAGGGTTAAAATTGTAAATTTTAAAATCTATAAACCAAGTTGAAACAAAATTAATCAAACCACGATCATAAAATTTTAACATTTTGAAACTTAGGAGCTGATCGAGGATAAAAAAAAATTGTTTCCTATTTTCAATATCTCATTTTGGTTCCAAATCTATGGTTGGATGTTCCAATTTTCACCTCCACAATATTGTTAAATTTAAAGAACAATAACTTTACATTGATCCATATCTACTTTACATACTTTTAAATCTAATAAATCTTGAAAGGTTAAAATACTATTTTGGTATTAGTAGTTAAAATTTAATCTTGTACTTTCATAAACGATAATTTTAATTCCAATCTCGTGCATGTTTGGAGTGATTTTAAATTTGTTAAAATTACTTTTGTCATGTTTAAAATTACTCCGAAACGCGTCTTTAATCACTCAATTTTTATTTAATATTTCACTGTATACTTTTAAATGCAATTTTTCTATCATCAAAATTAATTTTGAATAACTAAAAATATGTTTCATAATGGTTTTGAAAATGTCAAAAGTGATTTGAACCATTCTAGAATCACTCTCTTAACATGCCTTTATTTGGTTGGATGTTCCAATTTGTACTCCTCAATCATGTTGAATAATATATATATATATATATATTAGGAAAGTTATTATAAATAGAAAAAATATCAAACTATTTATAAATATAGCAAAATTTCACTTTCTATCCGTAATAGACCGCGATATACCCAGATAGACATCTATCCGCGTCTATCTGGTAAAGTGAAAAATGATAATCTGTATCTATCACAATCTATTACATATAGAAAATAAAACTTTGCTATATTTGTAATTATTTTCAACAAATTTTCTATTTTTTAAAACATCTCTTTTTTTTTATCAATTATGATACATTTTCAAATTTTATAAAAGAAATGCTGATAAAACTTTTTTTTTAAAAAAAAAAAAAACAATAAACTAACATTATTGACCATTTATAAAATTAGGTGGGAGTATATGACTAAATTTAAACATTTGAAAGTACAAATACTAAAATAGAATAAAATTAAAAGCAGATAGACCAAAATGATATTTTAACCCCTTATAGTTAATTTAGTTTTAAAATAATCTCTATATTATTTATTATTATTATTATTATTATTAATTTTAGATGATTTTGAGCTGGTTAGTAATAAATGAAATGAGGTAAAAACCAATATATAAATTGCTAATATAATGTGCCTGAATTTTATTTATTGAGGATATATAATGTGTCTGAATTGATTTACTTATGAAATTTATGTTTATTATAAATTTTTTTAAATGAATGGAGCTTATATCTAAATTAATGCAATTGTAGTGTTGATACAATTTTTATGATATATTTGACTTGGACCAAAAAATATTTATATTTAATAAAAAAAAAATTCAACTAATATAAGTTCTGATTTGCATCATATGGTAACTCTTTCTTAATCAAATGTGAAAGTAGTTGGCTAATATAAAAGTGTAGAGAAAATTTTCTATGGTATTTTACTTGACCAAACATATTTTTATTTAGTTAGATTTGTTTTTTCAACTATTCTACTTTTAATTATTACAAATTATATCATTTTATCTTAGTCTATAATAAATATCACGATTGATGTTAGTTGTGGTCTAAAAAAAAAAAAAAAAAAAAACAACAATTATTAATATCACACTGCATTGTTATTGTTAAAAAGCGATATATTTCCCTTAAAATATGATATATTTCAGAGATACCATAATTGTACCCAAATTATTCAAGTTATTAAAAGTAAACATTTAACTCCAAAATATATATGGTTATGCATTATTGTCCTATTTAACATTTGAGATAATTACAAAAAACATTATCATACTTTTCAAACAATTTTTGATATTCTAAAACTAAAATATATATATATATATATTAAAAATTAATTATGACACTCATAATGGATGGTTATTTGCGTGTCCATAATTATTCTGATGTTCTAAAATTTCAAATTTACTAAAAAATTAGATCTAAAATTCATTTAAATTTCCTAAATGCAAAGGTGAACATGGATATTGACTTTTCAAGCCATGCATATTTAAATTTGAGGTCCTAACAAATGGTATTAGGAGGTCTCATAGTGAAAATGTTCTCAAAACACGGTTTGACACAATTATTTATGCTTACGTTAGAGACCAATTTTATATTTTAAATGTAGAATTTAATTCAATGATATTTTAAATGTAGAATTTAATTTAATGAGAAAATATATAAAGATTTGATTTAAAGAAGTAGAGAATCAAACATGCCTATTGTTATTGAGATGGAGAGAACCATTTGTTTGAAAATCTTATCTAGTATTTTCAATCGATAATTTCAATAGTTTCATTAATAATAAAAATTCAATTCATCAATTCTATACCATTTACCTTTATTTTTATTGTAATTAAGAATAATTTTTCTATTTATTTGTTCTTTGCACAATTTTAAAATTCTAAGCATGTACTTAATTAATTTATACATGATTTGTTTCATTAACTTTATTAAAATTAAAATAATTTTACCTTATAAAGATAACATGAACCACATCAAATTTTAAAAATTTTTCTTGACATAATTGCAATCAAACTTTCTAAATGAAAAAAAAAAGGTTTTTTTTTTTAATTTAATTTTTAAATTCCTATGTGCTTGTTTTTCAATTTTGTTGAAGATAAAGCAATCTCTCTCTCTCTTCCATTTCATTTTAAGATTTATGATACAACAAAGTAACTCCCCTTTTGAATTACACAAAGTAATTCTGACCAACTTTTCTTGCTCTCAATCCATTTCCATGGGAAAAGGCTTTCCTTTTAAAAACAGAAAATTTGATAACTTGTAATGTTTATTGCGCACAATGGTGGGATATCAAAAAGTTACTTTACAAAAAGAATATTATATTTTAAAACACGTGCATGAGCATGCCCATTATTATTATTATTATTATTATTATTATTATTATTATTATTATTATTATTATTATTATAAGAGAGTTTAATTGAGATGCATATATGAAATCATGCATCTAAGAGTATAGCTTAGGAGTAATTGGAATCTTTGTAATACATTCTCTCCTATTAAATGTTATTATTTTTTTTAATCAAAACGTAAAAAATAATTCAAAATGTTTTTAGTACAATCATTTGCATATATATATATATATATATATTTTTTAAAAAATAATGTTAATTGTATATCTTCCTTTGTTGATGTTTTATTTTATTCATTAATGAATATGGTATATATCCTAGAAAAATACTTGTATTATTTTATAATACATTTTTTCTTATATTAAATTTTTGTACTATTTTATAATTACAATATTAAAAAAAGTTCAAACCAAATTTAGAATTTATTAAATTTGGTTTATATTTCATCACGGTAAGATTTGACATAACATCATTTCCTTGATTTTAGAATTTTTTATTTTTGAAAGATATTTTTTTTCCAATTAGTTATAAATTTATCACAATTTTTTTTTTATTTTTACATATTTTAGATTTGACTTAAAATTCAAAATTCCTAATTCTAGTGGATTGTATTTAATGCATAATTATTGTTGCAAATATTCATTTTCATATCTGTTTCATTTTTTATGGATATGTACGAAGCTTATTTCAAATATATACTAGGTTTATTCTAACTGTATTTAAAACTGGTAAAATTTTAAGGTTATTATATAATATATATTGCATATTTTAATTTTAGTCTCATTTTTATTAAGATATGTATATTCTACCTACTTTGTCTCATATATATATATATATATATATATATTTTAGATTGAGATAAATATTGCACACATTTATCATATATATATATATATATATATATATATATTGTACTAAGATGATTTAAAATAAACTTATATACATTTGAAATTGAAAATTAAATTTACAAATAAACCTCATATATACTATACACTATCTACAAATTAGAAAACAATGACTTTGACGGACTTTGAACGAACCTCGTGCACATGACGCTTAAACTTGTATGAAGACTTTAGAGACGACAGTTAGGAGGAGAGACCCACGAACACGAGGTGTGCGACTGACCTTTTCACGACAAAGAGAGTGGGAGAGGGGTTAGTGTTTTCAATTATATATTTATTTTTCAGATGATTTTCTTTAGGGTTGTTAATTTCAAATATAGCAAAATTAGCAAAAAAAAAAATATTTTTACAAATATAGAAAAATTTAATTGTTTATCAATGATAGATCGAGATATATTTTTATCAATCAAGCGATAGAAGTCTACTTGTAGTCTATTGTCAATAGACAGTTAAATTTTTCTATATTTGTAAATAGTTTGATATTTTTTCAATTTATAATAATTTTTTTTATATAATTTTCCTTCTTTTTTTAATGTTTAAATTATTTTTCATTTGTGATTTTTTTTTTTTTTTTTTAAATGGTCAAATCAATTATGTAGAGTACATATGACATTTGAGTCTAGTTTTCATAAAATATAGTAGCCCATTAGGCTATTTCATGAAGGAAAAAATGGTAGCTTTAGACTATTAATGAAATTAAGCCTATTTAAATATGCTATTAATGTAAAGATCCCTTTATATTATGTAAGTCCATCTTATAGCCAACTCATACTACAACATATTATCAATATGTGAATTTATTAACAACATTTTCACAACAAGGATTTAGGAAAGTCTTAAAGACTAAAATAGAAATACTAAAATAGTTTTATTTAAATTAAACCAAAATTTTCTTTTGAAAGTCGAAGAAAAAATAGTGAAATATTTAAAAAGATGCTTTAATTATGAAAAGGAAACAAAAGGAATATGGCAAAAAGGTTTCAAATGAAGCATTGGATTTCATCAACTCAGATCTGATTGAATTACCTTTTGGCTTTTGAGATGAATTCTTAGGGAAGAAAAAATTAAATAATCTTTTAAGCTGAAACTTTGTGATTGTCATCATGAAATATTGGTCCCACTCAACCACATTGAACGACCTTTTTTTTTTT
>QLSR01000282.1:1139284-1156120 GCA_031780015.1 Citrullus colocynthis
TTCTTAAATATATATATATATCTACTAACTTGCTTTAGTAATAAAAATAAAATTATTTCAAGATTTTACTTTTTAAAACCATACTCCTTTCTCTTTCTTTACAAAATTTCAATTTTTATTATCCAATCAACAACATTTAAACTTTGATTTTTCCTTTTAGTTTTAGTTTTGCATAAAATTTCATTATTATATGATAAGTTTGTTAATTGTTAGCCATTTACATGATGAGTAAATATCGATACTAATATATATCTTTTATCATTTTTGTGATAATTAGAGATGTTCTTATATTATTTTTATTACTGTTTTTTTCTTTTTTCACATTTTCATATTTTGGAAGAGAGAGAGAAAAACACAATTGGTTATCATTTTTTTTTTTTTAAAAAGGGATTATCATTAGTTTTTTTTTATTTTTATTTTTTTATTGTTCTTTATTTTTCATGGAGAAATGATATAAAGTTGCATTTGGTAACTCATTGACTGGATTTTGTTTTCTACATTTTATATTAAAAAAAGAGTTTCTACTTCACGTCTAATGTTTTAAAAAAAGACATTTTAAAAATAATATAGCCAAAAAAAAGAAGAAAAAAACTGTTTCTAAATAAACTAATTTTAAAAGTAAAAAGAAAGTAATCATTCAAAAGGTTCTCAGATATGAAATAACTCTACAGGATGTCTTTTCGGTAAAGAGTGCGTACATGTTGGGCTAAATTTAGCTTCGCTTGGAGAGGTTTAACCATCATCTGTATAGATGACAGTGGCATTATGGAATTTTCTTTGGAAAAGTAAATTACTGTCAAAGGTGATCTTGCAAAATATCATTCGTTGTAGGAGAAATCTTGTGGATAGGAGACTTGACCTTGACTTCGACCCAAGATATTCCTCGTGCGGTGGGGGGTTAGAGACGACGAAGCATTTGTTTTGGAGATGTAAGAAAGTGAGGGGTGTTCATTCCTTTCTTTTTGTTTCTAATGTTGCTTTTGCTTTGTGTGACAGGGATATGCAGGGTCTTTATTGAATCGGTTGGCATAGTTGTGCAGTATGGTGACTCAAGCGATCTTATGTTGTTGTTTGTTAGATTGTGACGAATTTGGACTCTTTAGAATCATGTGGTGTTTCGTGGTGGAAATGTCTCTATCTCTACACGAGTGGAGTCCATTCAGGTTTAGTAGCTGAGTTCTTAGGGCCAATAAGGTCAATAGTGGTTGCCAATGGGTCTGAACAATAGGCAGGTGTTTTGGCGGATGTGATTCCCCCTTGATGGATGCCTCCCCCTTTTCAAGTATTGTCGTTGTTTTGTGATGCAGGATGGAGACCGAAGGCTGGGCTAGGGGTTGTGGGTTGGGTGTTGCGAGACAATGGAGGGAGACTATGTGGCCCATGATGTAGGTATGTTTGTGGGGTGTATGATCCGTTGCTGATGGAGGTTTGGGCTATAGTTGATGGGTTGAAGATGATTGATTTGAGGGACTTATGCTTGATCACTTTGAAGTCTGATGGCCTGACTGCAGTGCAATATTGAAGGAGGAGGAGGTCAATTTGATTTTGGTGAGATCTTTTGTAGAAGAGATTCTGAAGGTTAGTAGGGTTGGATTATGTGTGAATTCAAACATATAAGTTGTTCCTAGAATCCAGTGGCAGACTCTTGGGTCAATTGTACAATCAATGAGACTTACTTAGAGGAAGATTTTCAAGCTTGGATCCGTTAAATTTCTGAGCCAAATTATGGTTGTACAAGTTTTTGTTAATGGTAAATTGTGATAGCTATATATATATATAATATTATATTTATGGTATTTATTTTTGCCTTTTATTGGAAGTTGACATTTGAAAGTTACTTTTTTAAGTCTACTTTCTAGCTTTTGAAATACTTTTTGAATGTAAGCCACATTTTCTTATTTATTATCTTTTGATAACTTATTTTTAATTCAAATGCCAATTTTTCCTTGCCAATATTGTACTAAAAAAACCAAAAAAAACCACACACAAAAAAAAAAAAAAAAACCCAACTGCAGTATAAAAAAAATACTGTTAATAAAGAAACATAATTTAGTTTTTACCGATTGAAACATAGTTGAACCGATCAAAATATTAAAAGTTGTTTTAAAATTTGTAGGTTTGAATTATCCTTGTTGTATATACCTCTGCATTATGATTGCAAGCTTGGACTTTCACTTCTATATAGTTTGATATTTAAAATATTTTGAGCGTTATTTTTAAATATAGAAAAATAAATTAAAATATTTATAAATGTAGCAAATTTCATTGTTTATTTACGATGGATCGCGATAGACTACTATCTGTGTATATATTTGTTATGATAATGTAGATAGTAGTCTATCATAACCTATTGCAGATAAATGGTGCTATTTTGCTATTATTTATAAATATTTTTAGCAGTTTTTTCATTTAAAATAATTTTTTTATATCTTGATCTCACATTTTTATTTATATGATTTAGTTTATATATATTTTTATAAATTAAATGTAATGGATGAATCGTTGAATTACAATTTTCATTAAAAACTATAACGAGGATGAAAATTCAAACGTTAAATCTAGAAAGGAAACTAGAAATATCTTAATTAGTTGGGCAACCAGATTAAAATCAAAATTTTCATTAGAAAACATCATTTTCATAAAATATAGATAAGTCATTGAAGTCAACAAACTTCAACAATTTCAAAATCAAATGCAATTTAATGATCAATTAATTTACATAAATCTCTTATTGTAATTGGGATTTTTAAGGTTACAAAAGTACTATTAAAACATTATGAAAACAAGTATATTAACTAAAACACAATAGAAAAAGAAAAGAGGAAAAAAAAAAAAAAAAAAAAAAGCAAGACACTAAAAGAAAGTGTTCTAAGTTTTAACCTTTGTTAATGAGATAAAATGAGGGGTTAGTGTTAGTGAACAAGTGGATGAAAATGAAGCAAACCAAATAGTTAGTTGAGAATTTAAGGAAGCTTGGAAAAAGGGAAACTCTAAAGTGTAGAGAGGCAGAGGAGTGGGTGAGACCAATAAAAGCTACTTTAGGTAATGGCCATTTATTTTGAGAAAATTAGTGGATAATTTGGTAACAAACAATCGATATGATTTTTCCCACCTAGTAAGCTCACAATTGGATTGTCTCAATTCCTATACCATTTTCTCAATCTTCCTTAATTCCCACCCTTTTAGCCACAGAATATCTATCTCTCTGTACAATAATAACATTAAATAGATTTTCATTAGTAATTATTTTAAATGATAAAATTGTTGAAAATATTTTTAAATAGTAAAAATCTCATTGTATATTTGTGGTAGATAATGATAGATGATAATAGTCTATTAATAACTACAATTGTTTATCAATACATTTTGTTATATTTGTAGATATTTTAGTTCCTTTTACTATATTTAAAAACAATGTACAAAATATCTAATGTCCAATTTAAGAAAAAAAGGTTAGTGAATTTTAGATACTATTATTTTTTAAGAATGACACAGTTATTAATTGAAATGATATTTCTAAGGTGTCGTTTCATAATCATTTAGTTTTTGAAAATTAAGCATATTTCCTCTCCATTTCTTACCATGATTTTCAAATTTCTTTAGTACAAAAATTGAATTCCTAGAAACTCCAAAAATAGATATAATTTTTTATTTATTATTATTATTTTTTTGTTTTTTGATCTTGACTTTATTTTTGAAAATACTAGCAAAAAGTAGGTATCAAAAGTAAGAAATTTAGGGGGAGAGGGATGTTTATAAATTTAATTTTTAAAAACCAAAAACAAAAAAATCAAATAATTACCAAAGAAGCTTAAATTAATCATCTTTTATTACTCTAAAAGAAAACATGAAAAACAACTTAACAATTATAACATTCATTAACTGAATTTTTTTGATATATAACAAAGAAAATTGCATGTTTTGAAATTGGCTTAAATTGGGTTATTAATTTCTGGAAAATTTATAAAAATAATAGAATACAAAAATACAATTGCACGAATTCATTCTTAGTCTTAAATTTGCAAAAACAAATAAAAACATCAAATAAATAACAAGTCACCCAACAACTACCTATCATATTTAAAGAAATTTACAATGTGTTATTCCTAAATCTCTAATATATATAGAGACACAAGCATAGTGACATATTAAAACTACATGTTCTATTAAACTGCTACAATTATTTTGTTTCGACTGAATAGAAAAATAAATCCAAAAGTTATGAAATTACTATCCATATGGGAAAGTTTTAAACTAAACTCTACTTCTAAAGACCGTCGAATATTTGGACCGACCATGTGAATTACTACACCTATTTGTAAAGACTATTGCACGACTGAGGGCATTTTAGGGATAAATCACATTTTGGATCACGTGTACAGAAAATGGACACAATATACAAGCCCATGGGCCATTTCTAAACAAGCCCATAACTTTCCAGGCCCACTAAATAGGCCCATAAGAAAGCTCCATTGGATCCTCCGTTCCGTACTTTGTCCATATTGTTCCTTCCGAAAAAAATAAATAATTAAATGAAGAGCCCCACAAACAAACTGCCTATTTAAGCTCTTGCAACGGCCAAGAACTTGCTCACTTTGCTATCTCCGTCTCATTTCCACTTTTTCGCCACTCCAAATTCTCTCTCAGTTCATCAATGGCTTCGATTACAGCTTCATCATTCTCTCTGCGATCTGCAGCTCCTCAATCGCGCCAAATCACTGTAAATTTTCAATTCTTTTCTCTCTTTTCCTCACTGCGTGCAATTTAATGGATCCGTTGTAAGATTTCATGTTTGTCATCTCTCGTTTTTTTCTGTAGAATCAATTGCCTCGGAACTGTTCTTAATTCTAACCCTTTTGATCTCGATTTTTCCGTCGATTTCTCTTTCAATGTCGTTAATTACGAAGTTTGGAGCATTGGTTTGAATCGGTGTTGTGATTGTATTGCATGGCTATCAAACGTATGGATGATGGACTTCGCATCACTTCTTTGATTCATAATGGTTTATATCTCTTTATCGTGTTATTTTACTTTAATTCGTGTTATTTCAGTACTGCTTTCAATTTCCTCCCTAATTTTCACGGCTGTCTGGGGCCGGAGGGGTAGAAGGGAATAGTTTTCGAACTATTTGCTCTTATCTCTCTTCAATTGCTTTCTAGGAAGTATCAGGACCAAAAAAGAGGCCAACAGACACAAATTACGGGCGATCTTGAAATTAATCCTTACACATATAATGGTTTACCGTTTAGTTATGAAGAACAGCCAACTTTGAAGTCCTTATGTTCTGAAAAATTTTCTGTATTACTGTATGTGTGTGTTACTGATCATTTGTTTATTTTTCTTTTTGAGTTTTCTCTCTGTTAAGAACTTGAGCTATATGAGACTAGATCATATATATGTTCTCTGCTGATCATTTTGGTGAACTGTTTCTTGGTAAGCAGGCAGTATCCAAGCTTTCTGGTTTGAAGAGGGTTTCGTTTTCTTACCAAGGGGGAAATGATTTCTCTTCTAGAAGATTACAGTCGCTTCGAATTGCATGTGCTGTAAGTTCTCTTTATTGCATGCTTTTCGGGACAATGCCGATGGCTTTTGCATTATGATGTTAACTGTGTGCGCTATGAAACAGGCAAAACCAGAGACAGTTGAAAAGGTTAGCAGAATAGTGAAGAAGCAATTGGCATTGCCAGATGACTCCACTGTTAATGGCGAGTCCAAATTTTCAACGCTTGGAGCTGATTCTCTTGACACGGTAAACTTGTGCTGTGCATGTTTAGAAAAACTTATACTTTGCATGTCTTTAACTATATGTTATTAAAATATTGGAAAAATTACTTTTTTACTCCCAAGTAAATTTCGAACAATAAGTGTATTTGGTCTATGAATTTTAAAAATGTACTTTTTTTTTTAGTCAATGAGTTTTTAAAAGTACGTCTAAAAGGTCCTCAGATTTTTTTTAAAAATTATTTTAAATAATTATATGACATTTTAAATTAGAAGAATAGTTTTTAAAAATCATTTCCCCTCTTAGATTATTATTTTTCTAATTTAAATATCATATACTTATTGTTTAATTATGGGGATTAAAAGATACATTTCTAAAATTCAGGCATATTATTCAAAATTTGAGGACTAAAAAAAGGTAATTTTTCTTAAAATATTTTACTAAAAACTTCAAACTTGAAAACATTTTAATTAAAAACTGTGTCAAAGTAGGTCGTTTAGCCTTTGTGGGAATGAACATAACTCAGCCCAAAACTAAAATGAGAGTAGGCCTCTAAGATTTTTTATTTGTTTTGAAAGTGTTTGAAACAAACAGACACCACAGACCATTACTTGTTATGCTATTATGGGATCATTTTTTCCGGCGTCTGTTTCCACAATCAAAATTAATATTGATACGAATTTTTCAATTTCACGTATATATACTTTTTCACAATTTTGAAATTTAAAGATAGAGAATTTTTTTTATTGATTTTAAATATAGGAAAATGAGCCCAAATATTTACGAAAAATTTTATTATGTATCGGTACCGACTATCCATTCTATTCCTAATAAATAGGGAATTTTTTTTTTTTATCCGTAAATAGTTTGATATATATTTTTTTCATTTATAATAATTTTCTAACTTTTTATGTTTTATATGTATAAAGTATGTCGGAGATATCTATTAATTTGATGAGGATTGTTGGTAAATGTTTTGGACCACCATTTTGAACTTGTAGGAAGATATGTTTGAATAGGTATTTTTTTTGAGGTTCTTTTTCCCTCCATCAATATATCTTTTACATATGTATCCATATAAATAGCGGTTTTAATTTTAGGTAATTAATTTTCTTTACAAGTAATAGTAGGTTGAGGCAAGGCAACACTTTTTTTTCTCTCGCTCTCCTTGAAAATAAAAGGTATGAATGCCATTTTAGTGATTTCTTTTTATTTAAAATTTAAACCTTCAACCGTTTAGTCGATTTTGGTCAAGGACATATGTTTAAACCAATTATCTAGCAGGCCCATGGGTACTATATTTTGTTTCACGTTCTCAATTTTTACATGAAAATGAATGTATATGGAAGAGAAATCATCATAATTAACGCTAGTGGAAGTTCTATTCTATGTTTTGAATACTAAATTTAGCATGCAACATGTGTGTGTGTGTGTGCGCGAGAGAGAACAGGTTGAGATCGTGATGGGACTTGAGGAAGAATTTGGGATAAGTGTGGAAGAGGAGAGCGCACAAAGCATCACAACCGTTCAAGAGGCTGCGGATCTGATCGAGGATCTCATCCTCAAAAAGAGTGCTTAAATATATATTCTATTCCCACTGCCTTGAGGAGGGAGGGTGAGCAAAACAATCCTCCCCCCTTTTACCTTTTTGCCCTTCTGTTTCTTTAATTTACTCGCACTGTCGATGTCATGTTGTCCCACTCGTATTTGAAAGAGGCTCTAGTCTTCGATCTCTCTCCCTTTTCTTAATCTACATTTTAATATGCTAATCAATGTATTAGGTCTTAAAATAATGATCTGACTTTTGTTTCCTTGTATTCTTGTTCTTGGGATTAAGATTTGAGAATTGAAACATGAACCCTAATCACATCCCATTTCAATATCTTTCCTCCCAAACGCTCCCTTAAATATTTTATTGTCTAATTTTGTTTATTTTTCATGATTTTTATTACAATAGTCGATACCTAAATGTTAATGATTTAATATAATTAGTACAATAGAGCTGTGGCAAATTGAATTTTATGACATATTTGTGAGTCTTTAAAATTGATTAAAAAATATATGCACAACCAAAGCGATACGACTCCAAAGTTGTCTAAGAACTCCTCAAAAAAAAAAAAAAAAAAAATAATGTTATAAATTAAATAGATATCTAATCACATTCTCCTATGATCAGTGACCTCCACTTCCTTCAGTATAGTTATGGTATTTTCCGACTCACAATTCTACGTACTCCTTTGTATGAGTTTAGTAAAAGTCTTAAATCACGAGGATTGAGAAATTAATTTGCTCTCAAGTTTTTCGTGTTCTCTACTTTATTCTCTTACTCTTAAGTGTTGCTCTTTTTCCCCTTGTATTCCAAGTGTTGCTTTTGTTATTTTCTTCTTGTTTCATAACAAATACAATATTTTTTTATTGGAGAGGATTCACACCTTCTTGTGCTAGGTATATAACAAGCGATAAAAAAGAGATAAAAAAGGAAAACTATATACATATATGGGATAAAAATACTCTTTTGTTCCATAGAAATTATCTTAAATGACAAAAATGTTGAATATATTTACAATTATTAGTAAAATACACAGTCTATCTGTGATAGATTACTATCTGTATATATCGTGACACAGATAATAGTCTATTACGATCTATCGTGGTCTATAACAAATAGATAGTGAAATTTTGTTATATTTATAAATATTTTGATTCTTTTCGTTATATTTGAAAAGAATCTTGATTTTTTCAGTTTAGTTTCTATTATTTTCTTTCCAAATGTGTATTCTAATGCATTGAATTAATTTATCATTATATCTTTAATATAACATGGGTATGTTTTATTATTTTTTGTTGATGAAAATTCTAACTCATTAATTGAATGGCAAGGGAACAAACTGTTGTAATCATTAAAGTATTACTATTTACTATATCATAATATAAATTAATTATTTAATGAATTAAATTAAAATAAATAAATATTTTTATAGTAAACATTAATTAAAAGTAGTATTAATAATTATAAATGCATTAGATACATTTTATTAAGTCTAATTAATATGAAACACGATGAGCGCATTGAAAATGTTTGAAATAAAATTTCATAAAGTAAAGTATAAATAAAGACATGACTTTCTAGGTTAGAGGTTTGATCTCTATTCTCCACAATTATTGGTATATTTATATTTTTTAATTTGAAACTATGTAGCATCTTTTAAAACATTGTGGAATTTTAAGATTTGATAACTATTAATTTTTTGTTTGTTGATTTTTTCAATAAAAAAATTTAACAATTCAAAACTAAGAGGATAAAATTTAACTATTAGAAATGAATGAGTTTAAACACTCTAAAGAAAATGATGTGTGGGAGAAGGAAAATTTTCATATATTTAATATAGGAAGTGCGGAGGTAAGAAATAAAAGTATAGTTATTGGGTAAAGAAATTTGTATTTGTTAAGATACGTGTATATGATTTTTCTTAAAAGTTAGTAATTATTAATTTATATTAGTTTTCTCTCAAGATAATTAATTAATTAGACTTTATTTTCATTTAACAACCCATTAAAAATATCAAATACATGATGGGTATTAAAAAATTAGGTAATTGCAATAAGTAATACTTTTAAAATTAATAATAAAATGTATGACAATATTTTTAAAAACTATAAATATAGCAAAAATTTATCTGTGATAAATATTGATAGAGAGTCAGCTTCTCATTAGTGATAAAGTCTTTTGAAAGTCTTTTGAAAGTTAGATTTAAAATTTGCTAGATAAATACATATTTTTTTACGTTATTCTGTATTTGTTAATATTTTAAATTTGATTACTAGATTTTTGCACCAGCAAATTTTCGATGAGTTTTAAGTTTCTTGGTAAATGATAAAGTGAAAGATCTTGGCGGGGAGAATAGTGAAAACAAAATAAGTGTGGGGACCGAAATGAAATTCGAGAAACATCAACGAACTAACCGTTCACAACCAAAAACCGCGGCACGTCCAAAAGAACAAACAAATTCCCATTGCACTTCTTTCCGTCGTCTTCTCAACGTCCTCCATGTTCGCATTGGACTCTTTCCATTTCGTTACTTACTTCGATCTTCCTCAACGATATTCTTCACAAAATCCATTTTCGCAATCATGGAGGTTTAATCCGGAGGAGTTTTATGTTTTCTCCAATGAGTTGTTCGTGAGTCGATTGCAACGGACGATCTGATTTTCGAATCCTCAGCTCAAGGATTACGAAGGTTTGGAAACTTTTGCGTCCTTATTTATTTCTTCCATTGTTCGAATTCTCTGAACTTTGTGATAGCCTACTTCGATTTCGATTTTGCAATGATTTTCATCCGTTTGAATTGTGTTCCCATTTCGTTCAATATCAGTGAAGCAGGTTTAGTTATCATTACGTTTTTGCAAGTTTCATCCCTCATTTCGTTAAACATTTAGGTTGTGTGAATTACAGGAGCTATGGATCGGATGAGACCAGTATATACTCGGCAGAAAAGTAACACTGGCACCCCACTGGCTCCAGCGTCGCCATTGGTGTCCCCGTTTCCCCACCATAACCGATCAGGTTCAACTGGAGTGGCAAATGCCAAGAGGGGACAGAACAATGCAGCGAAAGCTGCAGCGCAAAGGCTTGCTAAAGTGATGGCAAGTTCGGCTGATGATGAGGATGAAGAAGATGATCTTTCTTTTGATTACAGTTTGGCGAGTGGCACAGGAAGCATTGGACTAGCAAGTGGAAGATCAGTCAGAGCGCGCTCTCCTATGGTAACGTCGGTGTTAGTTACTAAATATTTGTTCAGGTTTGCGTGACATTGGGTTTGTGAATATAAATATGACCCATTGTGCTTATGTGTGTGACAGTTCAGGCATGAAGGTTAGTGGCCTCGACTGAGAATATGTTAGTTATTAATTTGGAATTTTTCTCCTTTCCAAACAGAAAAGCTATTTTGCCCTGCTTTACAATGGGCAAAACACAGAAATGTAAAGCCCTAATAGTAGTAAACACTTCACAACATCGCCCTAAGAAGGGACAAGTGCCATCTTATTTTTTATGCCAATTTATTGCACATATTTTTGTTTGTCAAAATTCGAGCATGGAAACAATTTAATTCAAGTCAACTCATAAAACCAATGAACTCTTTGAATTGATAAAGAGGGATTGTTTCTCGTCTGAATATGATCTAATTCTTATTTTATAGTATTTTGATTATTCATAAACTCCATTACTCAAATATTCTAAAAGTCAATTCATAATCTGGAGATCTTCTTGAGCTCTTAGATTGTGCAATTTGCCTATGTTTTTCTTTTACGACAGTTGCCCATTTGCACTATTCTATATGATCATTTTAGCCATCTGTGTTAGACTATTTATAAATGTTATTTCATGTTTTACTTGCAAGACTAATACATGCTTAAATTTTAAATATAGCAATCTGTTCGAACTATTCAAGAACAACCTACTTCAGGACATGTGGGATCGGGCGGTCGAGCATCTCAAACTGTGAACCCTACAGAGCAACCAATGTCGGGTCGTTCAACACTAGGACATCGACCAGCTCATTCTGATACTAATGTTGAACAGCCACCCATTACTCGCACTTCAACAGCTAGTCGGTCATCCCAGCTGGTCAACTCCATAGAACAACCTCCATCTACTCGTACAACATCAATTAGTCGTCCAAATTTAGGAGTCAAGACAGTACCATTGGTACCTTCTTCTGTATCCATATCACTTAAACCAACATTGCCAGTAACTCCCAAAGAGAGTCAATCTGATACTAGAACATCACTTAGACCAACCTTGCCGGTAACTCCAAAAGAGGGTCAATTTGATACTAGAACATCACATAGATCAACCTTGCCTGTAACTCCAAAAGAGGGTCAATTTGATATCAAAACATCACTTAGACCAACCTTGCCTGTAACCCCAAAAGAGGGTCAGTTTGATGCTAAAATATCACTTAGACCAAACTTTCCAGTAACTCCAACAGAGGGTCAGTTAGACACCAAAAGAGATAAGAGGTATTAGACAACTTATTTCTTATGTCATTATCACTACTATGCCTTTTTTTGCTACTATGTTAAAGTCAAACAGCGAAGTACCATTCTTATGGATAATTATCCCCCTACAACTTATTGTTAGATCACCGATTAAAATATGTAATCATCATGAGGACCTAATGCAAACAGTTTATGTTGATAGTATTTGTATTAAGAAAGCCCTATGATGATTGTTTACTCCAGGCACTGTGGCTTGTTTGGTTACCATAACATGTCGTACTTGTTATGAGTGTTTAGGATTTTGTCGCCTTGTAAATGTTTTAAAAAAAATTAAGAACTCTTATCTGGGAGTAGAAGCAATGCATCTTGTTATTATCAGAGAAATTGATTTCTATTACCTTCGAGTACGTGCTAAATTTTCATAGATTTAATTTTGCCACTAATATTTGCTATTCGAATGACTATTCCATGATTGTGTTTCTACCTTGAACAGGCTATCTTTGGATATGGGAAGCATGAACTTCAGAGAAACTAGCAACCAACCTTCCAGTTCTGCTCTACAGGATGAGGTATAGGGTACCTTTACAATCTATTTGATACCTGAGGTTGATCTTATTAAATTCATAAAAGATCAACACATCAATTGACTATCAACAACACTGATTTCATCTTCTTCTTTCTTCTCATTTATTTATTTTGATTTTGCAACGTCCAGTCAGAAAAATGTCTTTACCTGACCACTTTCATATGTTTCCCTGCTGACCCAGTTGGTTGGCTGGAAGAATCTAAATAATAGACTTGCTTTCACGTGAAATGTATTTGGCCATTCAATTCTAGAGGTCTACTTAGGGTCTAGCCTTTTTCTTGAAAGGAATTAAAATTTTGTGTTCTTGTGCTGAACTTTTATTTTATTATTAATTTAAGATCAAGTTAAAGTGCCTAGTTCCAACTTCTTTGACTGAATTTAGATATTAGGATACATGTATAAAGATTTGGCTCTTTTAAGATTATGCTGATGGTGGTGATGATATTGATGCAGCTTGATATGGTACAGGAGGAAAATGAGAGTTTACTTGAAAAGGTGATGCCGACAACTTTTCTGGTTTTTCTTGTGTGACAGTTATTGGCCGGTTCTTATAGAACTATTGTGTCCTAAGTTCAACAAGAACAATTTATACCTGTAATGGAACATTCTTCTTTTATAAAAGGCCCTATAAATTAAGAGTTCATTCGTGTTTTATATGGAAACTAGTTCAATGCCCATATTCCTTCTAAATTACTTAGTTCAGTCTGACTAATCAAATTCAAGCACAATACTAACTCCAGATAATGGGATAACATTGATGTAAAAGTGGCTTTTCATTTATATCATTTGGCATATATCTAATATGTGCCTCCCCAGCTTCGACTTGCAGAAGAAAGATGTGAGGAAGCAGAGGCTAGAGCCCGACAGCTTGAGAGTCAGGTAAAAGCAATTAGTTGGATTATAGTCTTCCACTATTTAGAATTGTTGTTTCACTTAAAAAACGTTTCTCATGACTATGGGAAAATTACCTTTTAGTCTCTCATTTTTCAGGAACGCTCTTTAACATATCTGATAACTTCCATTTACTCTTGTCTAATTCTCTTAATCATTTGTGATGCCATCGGACAATCTATAGAATAATTCATGCCATCCTGTGTTAGTAGTTCCCTTTTCCCCTTATCTTCTGGTTGTCTTGGTTAGTATTTATGGTGTTAGTAGTCATTGGAATTATATTTTCATTTGATATGATGTATGTTTCCCGCCATTAGCTAGGATTCTTTTAATGGTTTATGGAACAAGCAAGTCATCTATTTAAATGTTTTTAACGAGTTTCTTTCAGCTGAGACCCAGATAGAAAATTTTTGGAGTAGGTATCTTTCTGATGAAGCTAACCAGATTGGTTCTTTTCTTTTTTAACAGCATTGTTGCATAAGTATGCTATAGTCAATGTTGTGCTGCACTTCATAGTTGCAGCATAGGCGTTGGTGTATCAGTAAAGAAAATTCATATACGTTATAGTGATGGGAACATCTTAACATTGTCAAGTAATTATCAATCCCATCCAACGTACACATTTTTGAAGTATGCAAATGTGGTTTTTAGGTTGCAATGCTTGGAGAAGGTGTGACGCTGGAAGCCCGTCTTTTGAGCAGGCTAGCTCCTGACTTCTATTTCCAGTTTCGACTTGCATGCCACTTCAGTTTTCCTGTGATCTAACGATTCATTATTGTTTTGCTTCCAGGAAGGAGGCAGCTTTGCAGCAGAGAGAGGTTCGTTCTACTAAAACTGGAATCTTATCAAATTCGTTTTTACTGCATAATTTCAATATATGGGTAAATATTCAGCTGCTTCCATGGGAATGGAGACGGACTATCAGGTTACTATCCTTATATCCTTTTAAGTGGATAGAGTGGATCCGGGAGATATCACTGCTGAAGTCTCCTACATCCATTATTCTAAGTGCATCTATTATGCCAGTGTGATTCCCATTACCATTCCACACACTCAAGCTAGGATGTCCCAAAAGTACGTAACTTAGACCCCAGGGAACCATGATACATCAAGGATCAATGATAGTTGATAATGTGGATGCTTGTTTGCTGCCAGTGCTGCCTATTCCTGAAACTGTTTGATAATTTAAATCAAAGGAAATTTATTTAAAAGATCGAATCATCGACCTTTGAGATGTACTGCGTGTCCTTCCATAGTTCATACAGTGAATGTGTATATTAGGTGTTTCATATAAAGAAGCCTCTCCATCTGCCCTCCTGTTCATTCTAGTTTGATCCCCAAAGATTTCTTCCATGCAGTTTCAGAGCCTTCGCATCGTCTAAAAGCCAAATACCCTGCTTTTGAAGAGCTGGTTGGAAGGGTTCGAAAGAAAGGCTACTACTTGAAATGACATCATTTATACAAACTAGAGAACAATCATTCTATGTGATTAATTTCAGTAATTGACACTGTAAAAGAAAAATTAAGAAGTAAATAAGAAGAGAAATAGCTTGAAAAATAGTCCACGTATTAAGTGTTATAACTTATGATTTTTCTTTCTTGAAGCTAGGACAAACGGGTATCAAGTTGCAATAACTGTTTAATACTAAGATCATAGAGTTTTGAAGTAAGATCATGATTTGCATTGGAGAAAATAAGAAACCTGTAGTGATGTATAACACGTGCTTGAATTAAATTTCCTTGCTGTTCTAGTTTCATAATCATGATTTAACTAACTTGTTAGGTTAAATTATGAGTTTGGTTTTTCTGTCTATTTAATTCTTGTACTTCAAAAATAATTTCAAAAGGGTCTTTCACTTTTCTAGGTTGTGTCTATAAGTTTCAAGGATGTGTTTAATTTGTGAATGTGTTAACTTCATTAATTTAACGATTATACCATTAAATGTATAAACTTATTTGAAATTAGTTTATCATGTAATCCTTAAATAATGGAGTTAGCAATGGAATTTATTAGAAACTTTTTTGAGGTGCTAGAACCAAATAAACACAATTTTGAAAGTTTTGCAACTTACTAGAAACTTTTTGAAGTATAGACACAACTTCAAAAGTTTTGTGACCATACTTTGTTACTTACAGAGTCTGGCACTAAAAAAGTAATATTATCCTTCTCTTTTGGTGGTTGGTCTATTTATATTTAACAAAGGATTATGTCCTCAACACTAAGAAAGTTGTGTCCATCGGCTCCTTGCAGGCTGCTTTGAGAGTTGCGTCACAATCTCACGGGAGTAGAGGTACTCATCATATTGCTGCACTTAAAACTGAAGCAGAGGTATACAGAAGTTGAAACCTGTACAAACGAAACTAGTACCACTAATATGAGTGTTCTATTAAATTTGACCCGTAAGTATTTTGACTCAGACTGCAAGGGATGAGGCAACATCTGCTTTGGAGCACTTGCACGAAGCTGAGGCCGAGTTGCAGTCACTTAGGATTATGACCCATAGAATGATACTGACTAAAGAAGAAATGGTCTGCAGTTAAAGTTATATAGTTACTTCCTTTCTGGTCCTATCATAGGCATACTTGTCTAACATGCTTCTTCATGCTAGGAAGAGGTTGTTTTGAAGAGGTGTTGGCTTGCTCGATACTGGAGCTTATGCGTCCGTTACGGTGACCTTTTTTTCTCTGGAACTTGCATGATGCTAGTCTTAATGTTGTTTCAAAATTTGCATAAATTACAATATATATACGTAGATCCCATATTTTCTGTTGCAACATATAATCTGGTCCTAAGAGTGAGATTAGCAGCATAGAATCCTCTTTTCTTTGAAATAAAGCTGCAAGTTGAAAAGATAGATATGAGGCCATTTCTATAATTTGGTACTCATATTTTTTGATGTTACATGATCAACTATCAGGCAAGTAATGAAACTTAGAAGCCTTTTCAAAGATATTGTTTAAAATATTCCTCAAATAGGTACATGGCTTAAGAATCTGCTATGACTTGATTAGCATGATGATATTAATAAAGCCAGATATTAAGGGGCATCATGGGATGGTTATTCATAGGACTTGCCTAGATCCCAGTTGGAATAAGCAGCTTCTTTTCAATAGATTTGAATAGGCCTTTGGGCATGTTGAAGTTTTGGATCTGTAATCGATGTCCTTATATGTCAAAATTGTCTGTTCATTTTCCAGACACAGCGGTTCCCAGTCCAACTAGAACTATTATTAGCTTTCCGTTGAATAATGAATAATGAATATCTTCTGCCATTGGGCATCTAGAAGATATCAACCATCTCTGGACTAACTTAGCTATCAATAGGTTTATTATTTGTTTCTCTTAATATTATTATTAAAAACTTGGCAGGTATTCATGCTGAGGTAGCTGGAGCAAGATCTGAATACTGGTCATCGTTTACTTCAAGTCCTGTTGAAGTTGTTTTGGAAGCAGGAAAGAAAGCGAAAGAGGTGACAGGTAAAACTCTTGTAAAGGGATGGAAATGTTCAAGATCTCCCATTCCTTATTCCTATATTTGGTTTTTTTTTTTTTGGGGGGGGGGGGTGTGAATGATGTATGAAATCTTTTAACCTTTATGTTGATCATGTTCATTGATCGTGTTACACTTTTTTTTTT
>QLSR01000282.1:1156378-1195560 GCA_031780015.1 Citrullus colocynthis
TTTTTTTTTTTTTTTTTTTTTTGTCTAAATCTTTATTAGCAACCGATGATTTGGAGTTAAGAGATAATGAACGAGACTTGAATGAATTTTCCAGTGAGGCAAATGTCGAGAGCATGCTTTTAGTGGAGAGAGGTTTACGGGAGCTGGCCACATTGAAGGTTCCAGCTATACTCATACACTTTGAGATTCTTGCAATTTTTTTAAAATTTTTATTTAATGTCATATTCTAGATTTATACAACAAAACAAAGATTTCCAGGATAGTCTATCCAGTGGACTCCAGGAACTGGTCCTTTTGAAATTAAGAAATAAGTCCTAGACATCTACGCTAATGTAGAAAAAACTAATAAAAAAAGTACGAGAATATGTACCACAGAAGCTAAGCAAAAGAGAGAGGGCAGATAAAAATGAAACAAAAAGAACACACTCGGAACATGGCTCACTAAAAACCCAGCAAAAGAGAGAGGGAGGTTGGAATAACTTTTATGTCGGTTATTTAGTGCTAACAGCAAAGAAAATTTGAAAAGGAGAGAGGAACCAAATCCGAGGCCCTGGGCAGCAACAGATTGGTTCTGTTTTGAGTTCCAGCAGCATCTATTTTGCTCCCTTTTTCTGCAAGGAATAAATATAATATGCCTTTTCTAATGTTTGAACTTTCACCATAGTGAATATTGCATGAAATCTCTGACTCTTCACAAACGGAAGCAATTAAACATATTAATATAAAAATATTTTTTCTTAAAGTGTATTAACAGCACACCCCGTCATTTATATTCCAGTTTTTAATCAGTTCAAAATGACGTGTCACTTTGTTCATATTTTGTCTATAATTCTGTGCTTGAAAGGGATGAAATATAATATGCTTTTCTTATGCCTGAATTTGCATAAATTGAATATTTCATGAAATTCATGTGTGTCTAAACCTTCACACATGATAGCAATGGAACATATTAAAATATACTTATTTATATTCTGAAAATGTAAATCAGCACATCCCTGTCATTTGTATTTTGGTTTATTGAAAATGGTGTCACTTTGCTCATATCATTCCCGTATTTCTGTGCTTGTTCATAATGTAGCGAATATGGTATTTTGGGGGGAACATTAGGGTGAGAGATGCAACTCTCTTGGTTAGCATATTTGTACCGGGAAAGTTTATCACAGTACAAAAGTATCTGTACAGGGAAATAGAGTTTCCTATTGTCTAAGGTTCTTTCATTACCAATCCATATCTGTAAAATGATCAGGCATATAATTATATGTCTGGTCTTGTTTTTCTATCTTTAAGAATGCATCTTTGCACTCTCATGGTTTTTAAACTGGAATTATTTTTATATTACCAGACAATTTAACATGAATATACATTAGTGGAAAAAAACGTTTTTCTGTTATGTTGAGTATTTGAAATTCTAATCGCAAATGTAGTTTTCTTTCTAGTTATGGTTGATTCTGAAAACTGTCACTTGACTCACTTCTACTTGTGGTAGCTTGGTTATTATTATTTATTTTTTAATTCTTATGATTACAAGTTTCTAATGAAATTATTCTGAAGGTAGAGGACGCAGTGGCTCTTGCAATGGCTCGCGATCGACGTGCAAATTTGTTAAAACCAGGTGGGATCGGGAAATCATATGAAAAAAAACACTATTCAATGTATCAGTCGTCAATTTAAGCATGAGATAAATATTGAGAAGACAACACTCCAATGGACTTAGAACTGCATTTGGGGTTACATGAAGCTATATTGAACTTACTTCCAATCCATTTTAGTTCTAGAATGTTTATGCCAAAGTTCTAGATACATAATAACTAATTTCATGCATGCTTAATCTTTATTGATACTGGTTAGCATTTCTCTTCACTGATGTTCTTACATTGATATGTATGTATATTAGCCTACAGATGTTCGATTTTCCATTAATTAATGCTGTCGTAGACTTATGATATGGGATGTGAGAGTTAATATGTGCAGTCTAACAGTGTTTCCACTTTCTTGTTATTGGGTAGATGAAGCAAAGCTCCCTATTGAAGGACAATTTGAAGCATTTGGTACGTTAACTGAAAACACTTTGCCCTATTTTTTTTCTAGTTTTTTCTGGTCTAAGTTTGGTTTTTATTTAAGTAATGTGATGACTTGTAGCTTGACTTTGAGTACAACTCATTTAGTTGGTAGGAACTTATGATATTATACACAGGTTTGAAAAATGAAAATCAATATGTTAAGAGACGTGCAAATAAATTTGGTCCTTTCTTCTATATATTACACTAGTTTTCAGATTGATATTACTAACAGAAAATTTTCCACAGGTAACTAAGTTGAAGCATCGATCACATAATCCATTACAGGAAGTGTATATATGTTGACTTTGTTTCAAAGTAAAGTAAATCACAAGCACAAAAAATAGAGAAAATATTTACACCAGATTAACCTTCAGTGTAAGGAGGAAAACCACGAGATAACTCTGAAAAACTCTCAGTGTAAAATAGGTGACAACAGATTTTTTTCCTAGTCATAACTTGTGGATACAACAAGTCCCTAATCTTCCTGAATTATTTTGGTTCTTATTGCGACTTTGGCTTCTCTCCTGGTTTTCAGTGATAAGAGTTTATGATTGGCTTGTTTCGTTTTCCCTCTCTCACCCCTTCATTTAGAGAACTACTCTGGACAATACTTACATGAACCTTTCCATCGAATGAGTAACTTCTCAAAGAAACCACCAATAAATGTCCTATGGATACAGCAAGTTCCTGGTCCCCTCAATTATTTTGATTCTTGTTGCAACTTTTGCTTCTCCCTTAATTTTCATTGTTGAAAGCTTCTGATTGGCTTGTTGATTTGTCGTTTTCCCTCTCACCTTTTCGTTTGGAAAACTAGTCTTGACAATTACTCACGTTGAGCTTTCCATCAAGGGAGCATCTACTCAAAGAAACCACCAACGTTTCATTAATAACACCATTTTTAGCCCATTGTTTTAATGGATCGCCCCGGTGCCATCTTGGTTGGGATTGATACCAAGACCAAAACAAAAAAAATTCAACTTCTTTTTATGGCACGTTTTAACCCGTCAATTTTTTGCTTTTCCGATAACAATTTTGGCCCAGACAATGACTGGAAATTATTAAGAAACTGATACTTGATAAGAAACTGAATCATCTCTACTCTTCCATGAAAGAATGGTATATGTTATTTTTCTATTTCATCAAATCCATAATCCTTGCATGCTTACTTGGAATCCCATAATCAGGTCCAACACTATCAATGGCCTCTCTGAACAAGCCCTCATATTGTGTAAGAACATGGTATGTAAAGGAATTGCAGCCGATAAGTTCACATTTCCATTTGTCATCAAAGCTTCTACAACTTCCTTTGCCATTGACCTTGGAAAATTAATTCATGCATTTTTTATCTACTACGGGTTTTTACAAGGGACATTTGTGCAAAACAATCTGAGAGTTTTTTTTTTCCCCTAATCATCGTGCTGGCCAGGATCACTGCTGAAAAAGCACATAATTGATGGTTCAAATGTGCCATAAAAAGAAGTTAAAAGTTTTGTTTTTGCCTCGATATTGATCTCAACCGAGATTAAAATAATTAGCCTTAAAAGGTGTTATTTGTGATAGGTGAAAAACTTTTTGTGCTATTTTTAGCCATTATCCAAACTTGTGTATCTCATACTTCTCCTTTTCTCCAAAGTCACGCACACTCACACTGCTTCCCAGGCAAGTTTCTCAACACTCTCACTATGCTTTATCCAAAAACAAATGTAAAGAATTTAATGTCAAAGCTTTTCATTAATCGGCCATAATGGGCGTAGAATAATAGGCCCCATGTTTAGTCGGGAACCAACATTATCCATAAGCTACTGTGTTGTTGGAGATCCATAACATGATCATGACATTTTTGAAAAGTGATTGTTCGGAGCTCACTAAAGAATGAGAACATTTGTATTATTTGTGAACAGCACACCTCTCTAAAATGATTTATCATGACCAAGTTGAATTGCAAAAATGCTCTAGTTTTAAATCATAAGCAGTGAGAGGCTAACAATGAACTATTACTGATGTTTGTTTTCTTATATCTTTTAACACGATCCGGATATCTTACAAATGCTATGGATTTATTGTAGTTTTTTTAAGTTGCTTACTTTTTATACTGAAACTATAAATGAAACGAACTATTACTGATGTTTGTGGTTAATGAAATGCAATTACAGAATTAAGCCAAGAGGAGGCAGAGGATGTATCTTTTAAGCAGGTATATATTGAACTCCTCTATTTTTCGTGTGTGTGTGTTAAATTTCTTTTCAACATGTTGCATCTGTCAGGTTTCTTATTTTTTACGTGACTTAAGGGCTAAAATGGTTAGATAGTAGGAGTATGTGGGAGATACTGCGAACACAAAGTCATACTCGGACTTTCTTGTTTTCAGAACTTCTGATGGAAAAATTACGTTTGACATTGTGAAGAACTCCCTTTATGGATATTGACTCGGTCAATTGACCATTTAGCAAGAGTTGAAGCGTTATGGTAGATTGTGATTGATTGATAGACATTATGATTTTGGTTATAAGGAAAATGTGTTGGAATAGGTTATTATCAAATTACCCTTTAAAGGTTAAAAAATCAATTGCATGCACTATTGTATGGGTTTGCTTCTTTTAAAAATCACTTAAGAGATTGTTGTTTATTTATTTATTTATTTGTGATGTAGGCTTGGCTCACCTATTTCTGGAGGAGAGCAAAAAATGATGAACTTGAACCAGACATAGCAGATGAACGTCTAGAGTTCTGGATAAACCACAATAACAAATCCACTTCTCATGATGCCGTTGATGGTTCATTCTCTCTCTCACTCACTGCGTTCTTAATTTTTCTAGTTAAAATGTTCTCTATATCAATTTTGGGAGGAAGAGAACTTGTTATCCTAATTCTTGAATCAACTTTAACCACTTAATAGACACTAATTTAGGCAAGAACCTAAATTAAGAATAAAAAAAAACTGCGTACGTTTGCCAAAAGAGCCTCCAATGAAGGCTGCTGATGAAAACCTTGAGTAGGGCTACTCAAAGATATTTTGTTTCTTATGAGCTGAGTATGATCAATCTTAAACCAGTTGATATATTAGAATCGAGTATGTTTGATGTTATTGTGCCTTACCAGGATCAAGATCCAAATTAGCCTCCCTCGTCTCCACTGTAATGATTGGCAAAAGTTAGAAGTAATAAATTCTTAAAAATTTATTCTTGATTTTGGGAATGGCCATATTCCTTCGTAGGAACAGGTCATTACCATTTTCCATTCCCAAAATTCTTGGTTTTCTTTTACCCAGTACTTTCTCTTCATGACTCTAATCTTGTTATTATCAAAATAGAGAGCAACAAGACAACACAAACTAATCTAAAAGGTTTTTGAAGTATTTACCATATGACATAAATATGTAAATTAGATTTTTCTAGAACTACGTTGTCATATGTAAAATAAATATCTCAAAAGAAAAGATCTAGAAATATCCTAGACTTTCTTTAGGTTCAAAAAATTCTAGAGAATTCCTTTAAATAAGGATAATCTAAAAAATATGTTGAATACTCGTAGAATCCAATAACAACCTAGAAATCCTTTTACTTGGACTCAAAAGATGTGATGCATATAAAGAAGAGGTGTGACCTCATATGTGAGCCAAGAAAAGCAAGAGAGTTAAAAGAAAAACTTAGAGTGAAAAGTGAATGAATGTATCTTGAGAGAGTGAAAAGATATTCTCTCAAAAGTTTCCATCTTTATTATACCTTCTAAATAAAAGTTTATTTCTTCCAAAATTATTGTCTCTTTTTTTCTGCCAATTTCTTCAACAGCCATATGGGCTGTTTGTAATTTAAGTTGAATGGCAATTGGAAATTGGGATTTTGGTAAACAAAATCAATAATTACATTTGAATGGCTTTATTTTCATTTGAGTTTCGGGAATAATTTTCTCAAACACAATACTATAACTTTTATTAAGACCTCATAATTTCTCGTTTCGAATTAATTGCATTTTAATTGACATCATTCTTTCTTTCTTTTTAATAATAATTGTACATCATTGATCATTCTTAGATGTTTAGTGAATGGGACTTCTTCTTCTTCTTCTTTTTTGCTTTTTTGAAAGAACAAAAAAAAAAAAAAAAAAAAAATTTTTTTAAATTTTTTTTATTTAAAAATCACCCCAATAGGGGGTCTTTTTTTTTTTTTTTTTTTTTTTAAAAAAAAAAAAAAAAAAAAAAAAAAAGACTTTTGATACATTATTTGACTTCAATGATCACTCATATGGGATGTCTTTCTTTCTTTTCTTTTCATTTCCTTTTGCATCATATGGACAGTTGAGCGTGGCCTGATAGAGCTGAGGAAGCTAGGCATTGAAAACCAGCTATGGGAAAGATCTCGAAGAGGGCTAGAGGTGAACCCTAACCGCAAACCTCGTCAATCTGACTTTTGAAATTACAGTGCAGCTCCATTTCCATGGGAATTCTTCTCCTCAAAGCATCCGTCTGCATCCACCTGGTAATTTAATATATAAGGTTTAATTTATTGAAAAAATCAGGTCTAGGCAAGTAACTACCACAGGAATGAACTACTTTACATATATATACACACATAAAAATTTAAACCCTAGTTTAGAACTTTAGATTAATGGTTTTTACCGGCTTTCTGAATTGGTTGTGCTTGGGTTGAAAAAACACTTTTACCCCTAATGTAATAACTACTTTATTTTCAAATTTATAACCATTTAATCCTTATCAAAGATAAAGTTCTTGTAACAAACAATTTAATAAGTTTTTTAATTTACATAAATAAAAAATTTTAATATTTAATAATATTTTACCTACAATATGGATTAAAACATTACACATTCGTAAAGTAAATAGATTAAACAATTATTTAAAATTTAGGAATTAACTTGTTATAAATTTAAAAGTATAAAAGCTAGATTGTGTTACCACCTAAAATTTATGAACTAAATTGTTACTTCTATAAAAGTTTACAGCTAAAAGTATTCTTTAAACTTCAAACATGACTAAGATTGATATTGTCTATTTAAAATTTTATTGTAAGAAGTGTCTTGTTGATTTCTGTTTTAAACACTCCTTATAATTGTGCTTCGGAAAATCCTTTCTTAAAAAAAAAAAAAAAATTGTGTTCTGGTGCAGACAGATGGAAGACGCACAGAGTTCATATATTACACTCAATCCCTCCATTTTTCTCAACTGGTTTGTCATGAGAATGTTGGTGTTCTTGTGGATCATCAAAACTAATACTTTTAATTCCTCATTTGTTTTTTTTTTTTTTTAACTTATAAGTGTGGTCTTGCTTGACTGACCTTAAAAACTATGTAATGTAATAATGACACTACCAAATTAAGTAATAAGTTGCCTTTCCACTACAGTGCCAATTTTTAATTAATTTAAGAGTTGTTCTGTGTATATATATTTATTTATTTATTTTGAGTTTTAGAATAAAGACTGTTAGTTGAAAGAACATAGGTAAGTTATTAAGGTCTTTCTAGAATAATACATCAATATAGTTGGTCTATATTATAATGTTTCTTCTTAGAGATTGGAGGTTCAAAATTATTATTGTACAAAAAAAATGTTGCTTCCAAATACCTATAAATCATTATTTAAAGAAAACATTTCATTCATAACTTGTAACTGGGGAGAGATTATTGGAATAAAACTGTCACAAAATAATTGACAATTTTTTAAAAAATATATATTTTTTAAAATACCTTTAATTTATATTTAGTGATTATCGAAGGAAAGTTATCAAATCCATCTCCAACTTGACATTAAGATGCCATTAGTAAAGATGGATAACATTTGTGATTTTTCTAATGACAATTATTCTTGGTCTTTGTTCTTTAGTCAGTTTTGTTTATATTTTATTTTTTCTTTTGATTTTTAGACTTTTGTGTTTATTTTGTCATTAAACTTTCAAATTTGTACTATTTTACTCATTACAATGGTATCTAAATACCTTTTTATAAACAATCATTGTGATCCTTGGAGGAAAAAAAAGAAAAACTTTCTAGAAACGATCCAACTGTATTTACAACCTTCTCTACGAACTAGTTTAGTTCTTAAATCATTTATACCTCTATTAAAACAGTAATTAAAAGAAAATTATATTGACAAACCACTCTAAAAATAAACTAATATTCTAATGAAAAAAAAAAAAAAAACAACAAAGAGATTATTATGGAAAGATCCTTGTTTTGGTGGGTCGGTGGAATTAAAATCCTGAGTCCACACGTGGTGTCTTCTGGATTCGCAACGACGATTTCGAAATCATGATTTCATCCTTCGCCTTTTGCATGTTCGCTACCGATTCCTCCACCCTCCCATGCTTACAAATCTTGCGCCGCTTCATTCTTCTCTTCCTCTTCTCTTTCGACTACAGTGAAGCTGATCCTAGGTAATGTTTCTCTCCCATCTTTAGCTGATCCTACGAAGATAAATTATGCTTCACTGCTTTCCAGTTTCACGTGGTTGTTACGACTTACTAATTAAAATTCATCGCTGAGATTTGTATGGTTTTGATGGTGTGTTTGATATCATTTTCATTTCTCCTTACTTAGTGTTGAATAGAAAGAAAAATTCATGGCGATTTCTGGAATAATAACAGATCACGGATAGTTATCGGGTTTTTTTTAATACTTATTTTGGCATGTTGAAGTTCCAAAATACCAAAAGTTGTACTCGCCTACTTTCCAGTTTTCATGGTAGCCTAGCTGTGAGTTATAACTCATATGCTGTTGTTTTTTCAGTTCAATGTTCGCTGTTGGATATCGATTTCGCTCGTTTAATAGATAAGAGGGGGATTTCTAATGGTACAAGACCTTTTGTTAACTGTAGGTAAAAATGTTCAGTTTGAAAACTCAGGATCCAAATGCAATCTAAACCAAACTTCAGGAACCAAAAGTGTAAATTTTTAACATCCTCCCAACTCCCGCCTGGCCTCTTCTTGATTATTACATGTTGAACTGATGAGCCCCTTCATCAAACTGATGTAACAGTGTTTAACTGACCACACTTTGAACTTTTTTTAAGGATGTTGAACATTAGCATTGATCTTCTCACTCAAATTTGGCCACTGGGAATTATTTTTTGTGTCTTTCAGATGGTTCCATTTTGCTTTTATGCATTTGAATTGTTCGTTAACTTTTACTTTGATGAATATTTTTGAAAGTGAAATTTCCTTTAGTTGACTTTATTGATCAGTATCCAATTTTACCAGTTATTTCAGATGTTCTGATAACCTTCATTGGATTTGAGTCCAGTTAACACAAAACAATGGTGAAAGCTGTAGCTGTTCTTGAGAGCAATCAAGGAGTCAGTGGAACTGTCCTCTTTAGCCAAAATGGCAGTGGTAGCTCAAATCAGAGTTCGAAATTTAAAATTTAAATGCTTACAGATTCTTTGTTTTCTCTTTTTGTAGTTGTTGAAAAAGGAAAATATTTGGGAGATATTTTAGAATTTATCTCTTTCCTTATATATGTTTTCAATATTTTTTCCTTGTTTGAGTTTCTTATCTCTATTTATTCTTCCTCTTGTAATTCTTTGATTGTATCAAACAAATAAAGAAAAAGAGAAACTTCTATCGTGGTTTTTTCTCCCTAATCTAGGGTTTTCCACGTACACCTTTGTGTTATTTTTCTTTCTCTCTTTCAATAGTAGTTTTTAATTTTGTCCATATATTTTTCAGGTTCAACTACAGTTACAGGAAATATTTCTGGCCTTAAGGCAGGGCTTCATGGCTTCCATGTTCATGCCCTTGGGGACACAACAAATGGTTGCTTATCAGCTGGTACATTCTCATGATAACGCCCTCTTAGTTCTTTCAAGTTAGATACAGAGTGTCTATTGGAACTACTGGAACATTATAATTCCACTCGCAAGCAAATTGGTTGTGCAGGGCCACATTTCAACCCTGAAGGCAAAGACCATGGTGCCCCCAGTGATGAGAATCGTCATGTTGGTGATCTTGGAAATTTGGTTGCCGGTGATGATGGTCTGTTCAATGCTATTCCACACTTTTCATTTTCTCCCTGAAGTAAATTTGAGTAAACTCGAACCCAAACCATTAGCCCATCCAAAATGCATAATACTGGACTCCTTCAAGGAATCCAGTTTCCTCTCCACCCACCTATCAATTACAATATTTCAATAAATGTCACTGAATTTCATGTTAAAGCGCCCTTTCTTTTCCTTTTTGAGGATTAATTTGACACAACTGTTGTTACGTCTACTGTACAGGTACTGCTACTTTCACTATTATTGACAAGCAGGTTTGGACAATTTTATATTTATTTGGATTTTTCACCATCTCTCCTATCAACTAGTGAGCATTACGTATCTCTATGTGCAGATTTCCCTCGTTGGACCAAATTCCGTTCTTGGAAGGGCTATTGTTGTCCATGCAGATCCTGATGATCTTGGCAGGGGTAATTTTATATATCTTCAATGCTATATTTCTAATAAGAATCCCATACGTTTAGGACTAATCTAATCATTCAAAGATTTTAATGCTTGGCCTAAAGAAGTTAACCTACAATTGCATTAATTGTAACCATGCTTCACTATCACCTTGGTATTAATTTCATCTTCTTTGAATTCAGTGATATACTTTTGGGGTTCCTCCCATACTTCACTTTGTATGAGCATAACATCCATTTTCTTCACATTTTTATCACCTTTTTTTTTATTTTTTTATTTTTTATTTTTTTATTTTTTATTTTTTTATTTTTACTATTATGTGGGGTAGGGGGATCGAACCTCAGACGGAGGTTGGTAGTACATATTGATACCGGTTGACCTATGTTCATGTTGTTTTGTATCACCAATTTTACTTAATCTTAAACGAAGAGATTATTTAATGTGCTGGAAGTATCAATCTTTGAAATATATGTTTCATCTCTGCTTGTCAAGGAGGTGACATCATCAGGATGACCAAATAAAGAAATCTGAAGCATAATCTGTGAACTGTTATGATCTTTTCTGCAGGTCGAACCGAACTTAGCCTGACCACTGGCAATGCGGGTGAGAGAATATCCTGTGGTAAGTTACCGTATGATACTAATTTTCACATTGCTTTTGATTATGCTCTGCTATCCATACGATTTGAAAGAGGGGACACTCACAATATGTATCAGCCTCTCATGTTTACTTGTTCAAACCCACATTTTTTCTTTTAATCAAACTTTAAATTTTGATGTTGATAATACAAGTTCATGTCAGTTGGGTAATGGTCACGTTGGCTCAAACTTGCAATTTTCTCTATTGTGGATATAAAGTGTTATACTCTTCTAACAAACATACAGTTCTAAATAATGTGGCTCTTACACTTAACATAAATGTATAGTGACGTTATGTGACAAATTGAACAATATATGACGAATGAAGCTGGTTAGACATTAGTGTCTTTTTATGGTTAAAATGCCATTGTTTCGTTTCATTGTAGCCCCTTTGTTCGTTTTGTTAGTTTGTTGTTGATTTTCTCTTTAAAAAAAAGTTAATCATTATTATCATGAAAATTAGTATCATTATTTAACCAATGAAAGTGCAATTACTTTATGTATACACACGCCATGACTTTGCTGGTTTTAAAAGTGCTTTGCTATACAATATACTTTACGTGCATCTTTTTTAACTGGCACAAACAGAGTTGGCATCTTGCATATAATGATTGGGACTTTTTTTTTTTTTTTTTTTTTTTTAAAAATATTGGGTTTTTTTTTTTTTTTTTTTTTTTTTAAAAATATTGGGTTTTTTTTTTTTTTTTTTTTTTTTTAAAAATATTGGGTTTTTTTTTTTTTTTTTTTTTTTTTAAAAATATTGGGTTTTTTTTTTTTTTTTTTTTTTTTTAAAAATATTGGGTTTTTTTTTTTTTTTTTTTTTTTTTAAAAATATTGGGTTTTTTTTTTTTTTTTTTTTTTTTTAAAAATATTGGGTTTTTTTTTTTTTTTTTTTTTTTTTAAAAATATTGGGTTTTTTTTTTTTTTTTTTTTTTTTTAAAAATATTGGGTTTTTTTTTTTTTTTTTTTTTTTTTAAAAATATTGGGTTTTTTTTTTTTTTTTTTTTTTTTTAAAAATATTGGGTTTTTTTTTTTTTTTTTTTTTTTTTAAAAATATTGGGTTTTTTTTTTTTTTTTTTTTTTTTTAAAAATATTGGGTTTTTTTTTTTTTTTTTTTTTTTTTAATTTTGGTTTTTTTTTTTTTTTTTTTTTTTTTGTGGGTTGGGAAAAATATGCCATCAAATACTGGAGCATGAACTTTTTGGTCGGCATAAGGGATTTGTTATTGTGTTTCTCGCAGGCGTTATTGGGGTGCAAGAGTGATGATACACTTCGACTTGCATGGTCTGTAATGATTGATGAAGATGCAAAGCTGTATTTTAGTTTGGAACTTATATGTTGTAGTTAAAATAAGATAGCTTCGATCAAGCCTTGTATCATAAGTAAATTTTGAAGTAAATAAAATTAGAATTAAGCACCGGTGAACCAAATCTTTTTTCAAATATTAGGTTTCACACTCAGGTGAAATATGTTAGTCTGGAGCACTAAATTGAGAATAAACTTCTTTTAATAATAAATAATAATAATAATAAATAAATAAATAAATAAAAGACCAAGGGGGCGATTAGAATCTGAATTCAAACGGTACAAATACACTGAGAACTACTTTTTCCTAGTTTTCAGAGTTTGACTTGGTTTAAAGCCTCTTAAAAAGTAGCTACAACAAAAAGAAATCAAGTTGAAATTAAGTTTATAAGCTTGATGTTTAAAAACAAAATAGTCACATATAATAACAATGTCATAATTTAACCAACAATTGAGAAGATAAAATGACTTCTATCAATGAAGTTCCGCGTAGTGGCAAGATGATTTATCAAATCAATAACATAACTCAATGATCCGCAGTGGAGGGAGACAAAATTTTTCTGATACATAAATTCATAGGTCTTTTAATGGCTTTACCCCCTAGAGATTATACAACAGGATATATACATTTTATGGCAAAGCCGTCAAACCTACAGAGTCAGGTGAATATGGCACAAAAAGAAAAAAAACACACATTGATTAAGCTCGTCTCTTACTCAAACGCCAAGAGTTTGGTTCGTGATATCTGTCATAGAGTGGTTCAATCCGCTCTTGTCGCTTCCGCTTACTCATCTTTGTAGGATCTGCAACTTTGAAGAATCTTGGAGCTAATTCAACAAGCCATTTGGGATCTACGACTGTCACTTCACGCATGTATTCTTTCGTTGTCATGACCAGCTCGTGGTATATGACCCAGTCAGGTTGTCTTTGGAATAACGCACTGCTTGGGTGGATATAAACCGGTTGGTTCTCGACTAGGGTCCGATAACCCTCTTGAGGATCCTTTCTGGCTGCATGGAAAAAGAACCCTGCTGTAATCGCCTTCCTTATCTGTGTGAAGTTCTTGCCAGCACTCACCACATCCAATTTGTACCTAAAATTAAGCAAACGTGCATGAGTTACAAAGTGAGGAGATTCATAGGAACAGTAAGGTGTTAATATACAAGAGATCAATGGTAGTAAGATCCAATGATGATAGATGAGCAAACATGATCAAAGAGTAGTAGAAAAAATTAAAACACTAGCTAGAAGTTTCCTAGAATCCAAGATAAAGAATTTCCCCCTACTGGCGTTTCTTAAGTACAAGATGAAGCGAAGAGTCTTACAAGTTGATTTCACGAGCCCCCAATGGACAGAAATATAGTCAGTTACTACCACATACATAATTATGCATCTCAACAAAAATTCATTCAGTTACAACTTCCAACTTTTTTAACAAGAAGATGCCTAAGTCTAGTTCAGCCCGATTCTGTTCAGAAAAAACATAATTGTACTAGATTTCATTCCTATATGTCAACCATCTGGCTTTTTCCTTTTTAGGAACCAAGCTTTTGAGAAATGAAGGAATGCAGTGAAAGGCCAACTGGGGGGTGTCCAAACCTAAACTACTGAAAAGAACTCTAATCTAATAAATAAGACCAAGCTCATATTCACAAAAAGATCGTGCAAACAATGGCCACAATATAAACATTAAACCTAATAACCTCCTAAACCTCCCCACACAATCTCTCCACCTCCCTAAAGATCCTGTTGGCTCTGTTACTCCTCGCAAGCCAAATTCTCCACAAAACAATAAAAAACTACTATGCCACTAAACTTTGTTCTTCTCCCAATAGCACCACCTCCACCATAGAGCAACCATGTCTACTCCATACATGTGAACTGTTTGTTTAAACAAAATAGAGCTACGCATGCAAGACAAGACAACAATAAACAACCGCAGCTGAAGACAATAACTTAACAAAGATAATGATACTAAGAGGATACTAGAAGATCATACTTGTCCATAATTGAAAGAAGTTGTTTCCTCACATCCTGCGCTCTCCTCAAGGACCGAGACTGAACAAAGTTCTCAAAACACCAAGGCCCTGAAAAGTTTTTGGCTTTCCACGCCTCATAAACTGCAAGCAAAGTCAGATGATCTCCCTCTGGCTGGAAAAACTTTGCCCTCTTCTGATCAGCCTGGGCTTGTTTTTCCCTTGGCCTGTAAAAGATATTTCCAGTCTGAATCATTGCAATTATGGTCAAAATCTCGTCACTGCATCCAAGATCCACACTAGCTAGCAGCATCTTTGACAAAGGGGGATCTAAAGGAAATTCAGCCATTTTTCTACCCAACTTGGTCAGAAGTCCTTCCTCGTCAAGTGCTCCTAGACTGTAAAGTTGTTCCATTGCTGAAATTAGAGCTTGGGGTGAAGGTGGATCCATAAAATCAAATGACAGAAGATCATTTATCCCCATTGCTTTCATAGTAAGAGTAGTGTGACCAAGATTAATTCTCTGGATCTCTGGTATTGTAGTAGGAGACATCTCATTGCGATAAGCACTCTCAGTATAGAGGCGGTAACATTTTCCAGGTCCCGTTCGGCCAGCACGCCCTGCACGTTGTTTGGCTGATGCTTGTGAGATTGGTGTAATAACAAGAGAATCAAGCCCTTGCTTTGGGTTATATACATTCTGTTTAGCAAACCCAGGATCGATAACATAAAAGATTCCATCTATCGTCAATGAAGCCTCAGCAATGTTAGTTGCCACTACAACTTTCCTCTTACCAGGAGGGGCGGGTTCAAAAATTCTGGACTGCATTTCACTGGGCAAGGCACTATAGACTGGTAGAATAATTAACTCAGGAACATTTTTACCGAGTCCTTTCATTCTCTCGTATAGAGACTGACATGCAAAATCGATCTCCTCCTGACCAGTCAAGAATAGAAGGATGTCACCTTCAGGTTCTGTTAAGTGGATCTGCAAAACAGTGATTAATGCAGCATCTAGATAATCAGTTTCCGGCTGCTTAGTATAGAGGATCTCCACTGGGAAAGTTCTCCCAGGAATTGTAAAAATATTACAATTAAAGAAATATCCTGAAAACTTTTCGGCATCTAAAGTAGCAGATGTGACAATCAGTCGAAGGTCAGGTCTCCTTTTCACAAGTTGCTTCAGCAACCCAAAAAGAACATCAGTGAAGATTGTTCTCTCGTGAGCTTCATCAAGCATAATTACTGAGTACTGAGACAAGTTATCATCAATCAAAATCTCCCTAAGAAGCATACCATCAGTCATATACTTGATCACAGTATCAGGTCCAGTACAGTCCTCAAAACGAATTGCATATCCAACTTCCTCTCCTAAGCGACATCCAAACTCTTCAGCAACCCTCTTTGCGACAGACATTGCAGCCACCCTACGCGGTTGAGTACACCCAATTTTACCAGATGTTGTGTATCCAGCTTCAGCAAGATACTGAGTTACTTGGGTTGTCTTACCTGAACCAGTCTCACCAATGACAACAAGTACCTGATTATCATGAACAGCCTGAATAAGTTCTTTCTTTAGCTTGTAAATGGGTAAGCTCTGCCTCTGTTCCTGGATAGAGAGCTTTGACTTCTGCCCAAAACTAATATCTTTTCCATAGGCATCCTTCTTCCATTCAGGCATGTCATAGGCTGACAAGCCAACGCCCCGAAGCTCCTGTGCAAGATGCCTCTCCCCAGTCTCTGGCATAGGGTCTTCCCAAGGTCGATTAAGATCCTTTGGAATCGAATCGAGCATGGTCCTTTGCTGTTGCTCACGAACTTCTCTACGCTCCTTAATGAGTGCAGATTGAAGCGCAGCTGCCCGACTCAAAGACCCTTCTGGATTTTTGAATATCTTCACTGGCGACATGTCAATTGAGTATCTGCTCTGACCTTGCAGAAATGCAGGCTCATCTTCATTCAATTCAATCTCAAGCTCTTCTTCAGCACCCTCTTCTTGATATAGTAGCCCATCTCCCTCATCATCATAAGAGGGATATTCACTTAGACTTAAAACCCCAGATGCAATAAGTTGTTTGGCTTCCCATCTCTCAGGTGAGCTCATTCTCTTCAAAGGCCTGCGTGAAGGGACAGTAACATCATCTTCCACAATCTTAATTCCAGAAAGGCCAGTCCTAACTACTGGACCATCATCCTTCGTATCTGAAGGATTCATTCTAGGACCATCATCAGCATCTTTTTTCTTTAACGGAAGCAAATCCTTACCAGAATGCTGATCCACATCCCTCATAGAAAGGCTCAACTTTTGCCCTGAAACTGAAATGACCTTGACATAGACCTCTTGATCCCGCTTTACAACATCCTTGGCATTGCTAATTCTTCGAGTAGCAATCTGAGAAACATGAACCAGACCCTCCTTGCCTCTGAAATCACTCAGTTGGACAAAGCAACCCGTGTCCATCACTCTGGAAACTCTACCCTTGTAGACCTTGTATAATTCAGGTTCATGATCAACAGGCCGATGTCGCTCATTTTGTGTATGATTATCCCTGTCACCTCTCCAATTCCCATTGCCATCATCTGCATCCCCCCTGTAACTCTCATTTTCTTCATACCCATTTCTCCTATTTCGATCTCTCTGCCTTCCACTTCTCCGATAATCATCATTGCCATCATCATCACGATCCCTACCACCATGTCTCTCGCCCCTTTCATATCTATCATATCTATCGTGGTGGCTATCTCTATCCTTATCTCGATCCCAATCCCGATCCCGGTACCTATCTCTATCTCTATTTCTGTCTCTATCTCCGTCTCTTCTATCCCTATCCCTATCCCTACCTCTATCTCTATCTCTATCTCTTCCTCTGTCCCCTGCCCTCCCCCTGTATCGATCATCTTCTACCTCTCGGTCCCCACGCTTCTGGTGAGCCTCCAATTCAATCTCCTTCTCGAGCTCCTTAGCTCTCTCCCTATCATCGCCGATGGCCAGTGCCCGAAACTTGCCCTTCTTCCCATCTGATTCCTTCTCCTTCTTCAACTCCTTCTCATTGTCACCCTTCTGCGGAGGAAGAATCAGGTGAATGATCCTCAGGAGGGACCGAACAAAGTAATCGGGCATCTCAGCACCGTTCTCTTTCAATTTGGCATCAAACTCATCCACCGTCTCACAGCTCCGGCCCATCTCGGTTATGAACTCAGCAAGGACTTTATCTCCGAACCCTAAATGAGTTTCGAGCTCAGAACATACCTTGGAGACGAGGGATAAGTACTCGAGCTTCTTCAATCCATCATCGCCGTTAGCCGTGGAAGCAACCATCATCGACTTCGAGAGAAATAGCAAAATAAAATGAATCAAGAGAATCTAAAGATGAAACGATTGAGAGATTTTTAGGGTTTGTTGTAGAACCTGATTATAGGGGGAAATCAACTAAGCCCTAACCACCTGAAGTCGGAAGATGCACATCAAGCGTGGAAGCCCCCTCCGTTTCTCCGTTTACTTCTCATGCCGCGCCTTTATTATTGAATTTCTTTTTTTTCTTTTTTCCTTCGTTTTTCTTTTTTTCTTTTTCTATTTTTTTATTTTTATTTTTTTATTTATCAAATTGACTATGTTTTTAAAAAAAATTTAAAAAAAATCTATATAATATAGTAATGGAGATCTTTAGAGATCTGAAACTACAAATAGTCAGAATTATAATTGTCCAACATTTTTAAATAATTATGTTTTCTTTTATCAATATTCTTGAAGATATTAACAATATTTGAATAATTGTGTTTGTTCTGTAGGATTTCTACTCGGCAATATCTTAAATGTTTCAAGAATGGACTATTTATTAATTAATAAAAAATTTAATATAATTTCAATTTGTATTAAATATTTATTTTTATTAATTTATTCTTTTTTAAAATTAATATAATTTTATTAATTTGTTTGTTTTTTCAACCAAATATTATAAATTAATTTAAGATTTTTTTATCTAATAAATATTAATTTAAATTTAAATCGACTATCTCTTTAAAAATTAAAAAAAGCAACTACAATATAATGAAATAGAGGGAAATACATAGTTGACCGTATTTATTTTAATAAAATGAAAATAAAGAAGAGTGGATGCCCTCAACACAACAAGTCAAAAAACACAAGTTTTGAGAGCATCCAAAACTCTCGAGATGCCTTCCATAAAAACGTCTTAGGATGCCCAGAAATCTCTAGATAGTAATGCATCTTACATTACCACAAATCAAACACAATAATCTAGATGTCTATTTTATACGAATATTGGGTTCCCATGAAACAAACAACCCCCAAAATACATCTTTTAAATTCTTAAATTTTTTATTTTGTATGTCATTAAGTTTTTGAAATTGTTGGTTTTTTTTTTTTTTTTTTTTCCAAACCACCCACTTTTGATCTATAAGACTAAGACATCCTAGTTAGTTTCGGGTAGTATTCGTTGGATTGACAATTTGAATTTTGTTTTATCCTTTTAAATTAAATAAATATTTAATATACCATCTAAATTCATTTGAGAGTTGTTTTTTTTAGTTTTGTAATACAAATTGAAGTATGAAAATAACAATTTTTATGTTTTCAGTTTTTCTAGATTTTGAATTTTAAATTTTAAAATGTATGACTATATTAGAAAAATATTTGTTAATATGTTATTTTAAATTATAAACTTAATTCATCTTGAAAATGTCTGTTTTAAATTATATAATATTACAAAATAATAATTATACAAAAAGTTTAAAGAAAATTATTACAAATATAAAAAAAATCAAACTATTTACAAATATAATAAAGTTTTACTTTCTATGGTAGACATCTCGATAGACATCTATCACATTATTTTCAACCGTTTTTCTATTTTCAAATTTAAATTTAAAAATATGTTTATAAATTAATTATTAGTATTTTTATATTAAACTTGATATTTAGTGGACAGTTATGCCTCATTTTATGGTTTATAAATATAGTATTAAACATATTTAAAACAATATTTTAAATACAATCTAATTTATGATTTTTTTTAAAGAATAATAAATACATTACCTAGGTAACTTTCACTTTTGTGTCCTTTAAATCAAATTCAGCTCAACCACAAAATATTGAAGTTGGGTGGACTCGGGTTATATATATTCACAATGTTCATTTATTTATTTATTCATTGAATTTTCTTTTTTAATTAATAATAGATTTAGGTTAGTTCCTCAAACTATTTTTGAACGAACCAATAACTAACCCAACTAATAAAGTTTTCACCTAGTTGTCAACACAACCTAAATACATTGATATCCCAAACCAATTTGCGAGTTGAGTTAGGTTAACATTTTTTCCCTTCAGTCAATTTTCATTAATTAACCTACTAATTTTAAGGGAAAAAAAACACAATGTAAAAATCTTGGTAAACTCACTCATTTCAATAAAAATCAAGTTTAACACAAAATTAAGTTTTATCAATACATAAATTAACTACGGATAATATGGTAAAAATTCACCCAAAAAAAAAAAAAAAGAATTGAGATTTTAGGATAACAAGTTTTTTGAAGAGTATAATAGAGGGTGAAGGAAACCATACTACATACATATAATGGTAATTGATATAGACTTCATGTTATTTGAGCTAAACTCACTTTGACATTGTTGATACCTAAATTTGGTACGAACTATGAATTTGTAATTCTCAGAAGAAATCAAACGATCACTATGCACAATAGAAAAAAAACTTGCACTAGTGTGGTGCTTGGTCACCAACACTCCGAGGATCAAGTCAATAATGGTTCAGAGAGTTAGAGAGTCGAGAGTTCAAGGTGTATTGCAGTGTACCTCAAATGTCATAAGCTCTCTCGATTATATAGAAATAGGTTTTGTAACGGTCATTTGCTAATTAACTTATCGGGTAATTAACTAAACTGTTACGAATCGTCAGATTTATTTCACTAGTGATTAAAGCATGTGCAAAAGTAGAACACTTGGGCACAATTCTTACCTTCAAAGTGTCAGCCTCCTCAAGCTCTATGATTGTCCCTATGGGTCAGCTTGCATACTTAGGCATTATGGCTTTATGATCGTTCAATGGGTCGGTCTCCATACTTAGCTAAACAAACTTATAGTTTGATGCTCGACCCGATGGGTTAGTCTCCATACTTAGCTAAATAAACTTATGGTTTATTGGCCAACCTGGGTCGGTCTTCATACTTAGCCAAATAAATTTTTAGTTTGAAAGCCGACCCTATGGGTTAATCTTCATACTTAACTAAATAAAGTGGGTTAATCTTCATACTTAACTAAATAAAGTTATGGCTTGATGGCCGACCCTATGAGTTGATCTTCATACTAAGTCAGATAAACTTATGACTTAATGATCGACCCTCTGGGTTAGTCTCTATACTTAGCCAAATACGTAACTACTTTTTCACCCACAACAGACATCTTAACACATTTTGAGCCAACATAAACACATTTCAATTAACATAAAACTTATTCTTAACCTTGAGGTTAGGGATTCTCACACATTGGTAGTAATTATAATAATAATAATAAAGAACTTCTAGACGCTTGCAGTACATACATAGTCCTGAACTTTCATAATATCTTTTTCTCATCTTATCTGACAATAACAATAATTGCTATTCAAGGGGAAAAAACACCATATACATGTTTTCAAAATTTTATGTAAGACTAATAAAACTTTTTTTTTTAAGATTAAAATTAAGATCCATTAAAACTTGAAAGCACATGAACTTTGACTTGAACATATTGAGATGGTTAAGAGGAAGTTTTATTAAAAATATAATAGGTTCAAAGGTTCAGTGGTTTGAGCTCCTTTCACACAACTTCTGGTAATGAGTAGTTTAACTTTATTTAATCTGCAGCAATGAAAGGAGAAAAGTACTAATTAAGGAAGGGCATTTTAAGGGTCAGATTCTCTAAAAGCTCATCTCTTTAATGTGAAAAAATAGTCAGGTATGAAGCTGAAAATTACATACACAAGTATTGACAGAAAAAACTTAGTATGGAGGACCTTTAAATAACTCTAAGCTATGATTTGTGGGCTTATAAATACCTTAATCTACCTATTTAAGTTATACAGGTTCATAAACCCTGTGAACAATGGCAACTGTTCAGATCTGGAAAACATCTTCAAACCCCAGCCAAGGAGAAACTTTCTAAGTACTAGAAAAGTGTAATGCCCATATCAAGAGGAATATAGAATATGGGATGTTGAAAGAGTATACAGATCCTTTGCAGGGCTCTGACGAAAAACCGAAGCCGTTAATGCTTATGATACGTCGGTTAGACTTGTGATGAGTAAAAGCTCATTTCCTGTACAACAGGTCTGCAAAGATGAGAGAAAGACCATCACAATATTGCTGCCAAGCCAAGAGAATCGCCTTCATCCAATCTCGTCTCTGGAGCACTGACCGAACCACGTGCCTTCGCTGAAGGTAGGGAAGGAGAATTCAGTCGAGCTTGGAAACAATTTGAAATGACAGAGCAGAGAAAAGTTTATAGTAGTTACCTGATACATTAGTAATGGTATTTATACCTTTCTGAGCTGCTAGTGCCTTTAATTGGTTCCCAGTTGCCAATAAAAGCAAATTCTTCATATGCTGCTTTTGTTCTTTCGGCCTAAATGTCTTTGCCAAAGCTTCCTCAAAAGCAACCAAATCATGATGTTTAATGCAGGGGAGTGAGAGCAAGACCTAAAAGATTTTAAGAAACAGACTTAATATTTAGGACTGGAATGTGTTTCATTTGTTGGCATTACTACCAAATATAAGCTAGCAAATCAACCTAACCTGTCTAGGAGCTGGGTTTCTGTCAGAGAGAAATAGAAATATTTCACGACAGAGACCAACCAAATCAGAACTAAAGAAAGTATTCGACTCGAGAGTTAATCCTTGGATAATTGCTGAGAAGAGATCCCGGGAAACAAACTCATGGAGCTCCCCATCTTTTGTTGATATAGCTAAAAGAACTAAAGTAGAACAGAAGGAAGAAATTTTTGCCACGGCTTCACCATCCGTCCATGTAAATGCATCCACGCATATCCGTAGTGCTGAAATGGCTAAGCCTTTGTGCTTTAATAAGAAGCTGAAGGGAAAATAAAGAAAAACAATATACATACATCAGAGACAAACTTGTATATTAGAAGATGTACAGTTTGAGGAAGAATTGTGCTCAAAGTTTTTTTTGGTAAAAACATGATACCACACTTACCCAACCATGCAGTTTGATGAGAACTCATCCAAGTGTTTGGGAGATGAAATAACCGCACGATTCACATGTCCAGATTGCTCCAGAGAAGGAAGGCCTGGATTAAGCGGTGATGAAGCCATAACAGCAAGGAGTGAACATACTTCTCTGGTTAAATCTCGGAGTAGCTTTTCTTCCATAACTTCCACTTTCAAGTCAGTCTTCGAAGGGATTCCAAGGAGATCAGGGACGTTTGCTCTACCTTCATGTAGGAGACTGGACCAGGAAGAGTTCAGACGTTGCTGGGTATGTTGAATTAATGGCATCAGGAGCTTCTCCAGCCAGACATCCCACAAATGTGGAGGACAACCCTTAACCAGAGGAATAATAACCGCATGAACTAGCTGCCTCAAATGTCTGAATTCCATTGAGTGCACATTTTCCATTAGGGCAAGAGAGACAGAATGAATATCCAAGCAATTGAAAAACGATTCTCCGACAGTTGCTGATAAACCCAGGACGTTATACCTAAAATTATGTCAGACAAGTTAGCATTTGGTGCTAAATAAAGCCATCAAATGAACTTGAACACATACTCTGTAACATCATATTTTATCTAGAAAACAAAACTATTAAGGGAGAGGTGAAGTGTACGGAGGGCAAAGCCATTAAAAGCCAAAGGGGTACAAAAACTACCTTAATGGCATTGATAAAGGTAAAGGGATAATGACACATACTGTAACATTGAAATCCTAATTATCTTCTAAAACAGGCATTCGTCTAACACTACAATACTAGCGTACATCATTGCCTTCATCAGAAGCCTAACATTCAATAAAGATAAATGGAAGAACACAAGAGAATATGCTCAGGAGGTGATTTCAAGAAGAATAGAAATGTCTCTAATCCCAAAAAAAAAGACGAAGAATAGAAATATCATATGTGGCAAAAGATTCTCTTCTTTCTCCTCAAACGTCTCCTCCCAACCCCACTCCCTTCCACTGTGCTGATCATAGTCCACCAACAGTCATTTTGTCATTACCACCAGAATCATGCTGGGGATGGCCTCCGACCAAAATAAAGAATAAGACCTTTACTTGTTTCCTTCTTTCTTTCTTACATTATTATTTTTACTTTTGTGGAAACAGAATCGAGAGTGTTATACTTGATATGGTACAATAATATTTTTATATCTTATCTAGTTAAATAAACAAACAAAACAAAGTATAAGAAAGCAAGAACCATGAAGATTATGGAAAGAAAAATTATAAATTGCACAACCAAGAACAGACCAGAGATTTGACATATCATTACTCGTTACTTACCCACTATCTCTTATACATTTAAACCAATTACGAATATCAGTTTCACTAGGCTCTGAATGCCCCCCTCCCTTGCTCATGTCAGAGTGAGGATCATCTGTGACACTTAATGCACCTTTTGAAAGTTTAGGGTTTGCTTCACCAAGAAGACTGAATTTCTCAGTATCACTCAAAGTCATTGCAGCATTGACCTCTCCAGGTAATGTCTGGGATACAGCTGGACACCAAAGGGAATGTAAAGAACGGAGCAACTGCGTATCAAAGAGATGCTGATGGTTAACATTCGGTGCATGCAGTGAACTGTGGATTTTTTTTGGGAAAAAAAAATTCTGACAAAGGAACTGTGATTTGTCTTATAGATTTCAAATAGAAAAAGAAGAGGCAGGAATTCTTGATGTCCATGCATCATAGCCCACCCCACTACTACACGAGGAGACTGCACATGCCCAATGCAATATAGGAGACATCAAACGTTTTTTTTATTTTTTTATTTTTTTATTTTTATATATACTTATTAATAATTCTACTTGAAAACAAGGGGAACTTCTACCCAAACACAGAATTTCAAATGAAATCGTAAGAATTAGTGAGCAATAATCATAGAATTGTACTTTACTTTTAACAGGGGAGGTAGCATCCATGACAAATGGGAAGCCATGGGATGAGGAGAACTTATGGTTGAGTAGTTCGGCATATTTGGATGGGATTTTCTTGTTCCACTTCTCTTAAGTGCTTTTTCAAAAAACGTCACAGTGTGAAAAATTGACCACATTGTAGAGGGCTCAGAACAAAGACGAACCAAACCCAGGGGTTCAGACAAGTAATTATTTTGCCACTCAGGCTGTATCCACTGTTGGCTTAAAGGTTCCAGCAACCAAGCTAAAATTTCATGCTGCTGTCGAATTCTGCAACAGGTTTGTAGAAGTGGAATAATAGCATGATGTTAGACAAAAATTATATAAAATAGCCAGGACTATTTCAATAATTAAATAAATTTCCTAGGATCATTTCCGAATACTGAGTGATAATTTTCGTATAAAATAAGTGGCTACAATACTTTCAGCATAATTTATTATTTATAAAAAATAAAATAAATAAATAAATAAAATTTTAAAAAAATTTATTCTAACCAGAAGCCAATCACATTTATGGATACCATAGATACATTGACAATACAATATAAAATACATTTAGAACAGTCAGACAAGGTGAAACTTCTGATCTATGACAGAGCTGAATATGAAAATATTGTCAACCATAAAGTGCAGTCAGTTCAGATAAGTTGCTAATTACCCAGCAGTAGAAGCCATTACAAGAAATGCTTCACCCAGAAGATTATGCTCACCACGAAGCAAACGTCCTTCTCTTTGTAAATATCCCATAGAGTCAGCTATACCCTATTCAAGAAAAAAATGATAACATGAATGATGATAATTCCATTTCCCATCATAAGCTAAGCCTCTTGGTCATTTCAATTGATGCATGTGTAAGTTGTCTACATTTTTTAAGTTTTAAGATGCTTTTGCTATTGATTTACAAAAGAAAGATAAATAAAAGCCTTTTCTTCATATAAACCATGTTGAGAGCATGAGGCAAGAAGTTGAAGAGAAAACAAGGGTAGAAAAGAAAGCAGGGAAAGGCGAGTTCACTCTCATCAATACAGCAAATGTGAATCCGCATGTATGCTTGTCAATAATTGTGTGCATATGAGCACATGGGTGATAAATAAGACCATAGAGGGTAAGGAAACCTTCATATGGGGCAGAATACTTCTATCAGCAGCTTTTGCTATACGAATAAAAGATGTACAAATCTGTAACCTCGCTCTTGTAGAAGGATGCTGCCAAAAAGACGTGTGTTACAATTATCCAAGCATGTCCCTTTACACATACAATGTATAAGTTAATAAGAACCTTGATAGCAATGGGGAGTGATGTTAGGAGCTCAAATAACTTATTGATGACACTTGCAACAGCATCGGGAAAATATTTCAGAAAGGGACCCAAAGCGTCTAGATAGTGTGCAAGGACAATCACCAAGGCTGGCTCACTCCATTTTAATGAAAGAAGTTGCTGAATTAAACCTGGGGGTCAAAGAACCAATCAACTCAGAAGACCAAATTTGATCAAATATAAAGTGTTAATAGAACAAAAGGTTAATGACAAACCTTCAAAAATTCCACGCAATTGCAATTGAATTTCAGAACTGCCCGCACCAAATTCATCAAAAATAGTACTTACAACATTGTCAAGAGTTGATTGCATGCTTTCCAACAAAGCTATGTCCTGTATCAGAACAAATCTTACACTTAAACAAGAGTAGGTGTAACTCATACGCTCCACAGGGGAGTTAACTCGAAGTACTGTAATCAAACCTCACAAGGCATTTGTAAATGCGAAAGGCTTTTGATGATTGTGATAATTCGTTCAGCAACCTTATCACTGGTTATGACAGGCTTGTATGAAGCTAAAAATTTGATCAATTCCAACTGCATTGGGAAATTTTGCATCAGTATTAGAAATAATATTGAAACATTCTAACAAGAAACTACAACCGAATCCGGACGGATATTTGCTAAGAGCCATCAAAATAAATTCTCATCCAGAAAATAAAAATATCAACTTCATCAAGTAAACATAAACCCTCTCCTCCTCCTTGCATATATACAATTGAAAAGGTTCTAACATACACACGCAAACACAGAACTGCTCGCATCTTTTTTGGGGTAAGAGATAATTATATAACAAAACAGTAAGTAATAATACAATGAATGGATCCAACAATTTGTAACCCTCGAAAAGAAGCTTCATAGATGGAAAGGGTTCAACCTATCCAATGGCCATCACTTAACGCTTTGGAATTTGGAATTAAATTGCATTCAATTATATTACATGTCCTTATTTCTCATGCCTTCTAATGTTAGTCTTGGAGCGGTTGATGACGTCTTCCTTTTGAAAAGTGAAGGGGAAAAATCAATTGCTTAGTGAGATGGAGCTTAGTTTCGATGGCCCAAACTGCTGGCAGTCATACAATTGAAGCTTTAAATTGTAAAAACAAAACACTCATTGCTAAGTGGGGCTGGCGTTTAATTCACGAGCCAGATCCCTTCTGGCATAAGGTAATTGTTCGTATTCATGATTCCTCTATTTTTGAGAGGCATACGCATGAAAACTGCGATGATTTGGGAGAGTGGAATCATTTGCTGTTTTCAGTTTGGACAATGGCAGTCATACCTCTTTTTGGCATGTTCGTATTCGTGGATCCATGGTTAAATGATTCTCCTTCGAAGTCTAGCTTCCCTTGATTGTTTTCTTTATCTTTGTCGCCAGTGATTCGATTTCAGCAAATTGGAATTCTTCTATTTAGTCATGGAATAACATTTTTTGAAGGGTGCTAAAAGAAGAGGAATCAGTGATTTGTAATCTCTCTTGGTTGTCTTTCTTTGGGAACATTGGACCCATGAAGCGTATTTTCTGTGAAGTTATTAACCCGACATTTAACTTCTTCTTCTCCTTTGGAAGTAAGTCCCAAGAGAGTTAGCATTTTGATACGGATGATGCTGAATAGAGGTCTTAACCCTTCTGAGGTTCTTCAAAGAAAACTACCATATAATTGTATTTCGCCCTCAATTTGTTCATTGCGTTCTACTGATGGGGATTATCTCAACATATTCTCTTTAGTGGTCCCTATTCACGAGCCTGTTTGTACAAGCTTTTATCCATTTTTCATTTTCAGTGAGGTTTCTCCAATGTTTTCAAGGCTACTGTTCAACAGCTGCTGGTTGGTCTTGCTTTATCTTCCAAGACTATAATTGGTGGATTAATGTGGTTCAAGCACTATTATAAGAAATCTGATTAGAAAGAAATCAACAGGTTTTCTAAAACAAGGGTCTCATTTGTCCTTACTAACTTTACAGTTTTCTCTCAATTTTTTGTTTTCTTTTTTCACTTCGAGTTGTTTCATTTGAGCATCGTCTTTTTTCATAACATCAATATTTCATTTCTTGTTCAAAAATATTTTGTAATCATCCTAATTTGGAAAGAAATTTTAGAATTTTGTAAAAAAGTAAACTAAGAAACAAAAGCCCAAGTAAAGGGAAAGATACAATAAGGCTGAAAAAAAATGAACAAGATTCCAAATATCCTCCCCAAGAACCCTTAACTTCCTCAAAGATCATTTTCTTCCTTTCAAGCCAAATGTACCATAGGACAGCCAAAAAACTAGTCTGCCAAATGAAGCATCCTTTTTACCAAAACAGGGATTAAAGGATAATCTCCCTCAGCATATTGCAACAGATTTGAACCATTTCTCATTTGCATAGTAAACCAACACACAGGCAGCAACACAAAGGGGGAAGATCTCTGGATAACATTGTAGGAGCTAATTCTCCCATAAGAGACAAGCCATGGCCAAGCAAAAGAATTTCACCTTCTTAGGAATAGCTGTGACATATACCTTCCTCAGCCTTTAGGCTAAGATCAAATGTAGTATCTGTTCTTATCAGTTTAATATCTGATATGTGGGCCATTGGTCCACATGATATTAAATATATTTTCCTAAGGGGAGGGCCCACTAAGTAGCTTGCTACTGGGCCTCTCGTGCGTCACCCTAGCGTAGCACTAAAGCTTGGGTCTGGCGCACCCTTCAAAAAAAAAAAAAAAAAAAAAAAGGAGAGAGAATAGTTGTAAAATGGGTTGAGCCTCTTGTGAAAGATTTGTGAAAGATTTATATTCTGTCAATTGGATGGATCACTATCCTAAGAAAATAAATTTTCTTATGGGAGCTTAGTTTTGGTGCTATTAATATTGTTGATCATCTACAACGTCATATGTGCTATATGTCTATCTCTCCATCCTAGTGTCTCATGTGTCAAAGCCATTCTGAATCCCCTACTCATCTTTTTTTCCATTGTTCTTATGTATCTCATTTCTGGCATATTGTTTTGGAAGCTTTTGATTGGTCATTGGATTGTTCCAATAATATGTTTGACATTCTTGCATTTCTTTTGGTGGGGCATCCTTTTAATGGTACAAAGAAGACGGTTGGTTTGGTTGGCCATTATAATTTTGGACTTTATGGAGCGAGCGCAATAAACATCTTTTTAGAGTTTTTTCTTTCTTTCAGTTTTTGATAAGTTTATGGAGTTGGTTCTGTCTACAGCGTCCTATTGAGCTATTTAGTTTTTGTATAAAAATTTATAGAGAAACAGTCCAAAGTCATAGCAGCCAAATGCAATTAAACCCCAATGGATGGATCTAATCCCACTCCTTCAATGAAGAGAAAAGAAAATACAAATCTGAGTAGCTCATAATCAGACGGTCCTAAATTGAAAGTATCAGTACTGACTCTCCCAAAACCTAGGATGAAACTTTAAAAAATGGGAAAATTCTTTGCAAAGCGGTTGAAGAGAGTAGAAAAGAGTTCGCAAATAGTAATATCTCCAGAAAACGAATCTAAGTTTACACTGAAAGCGTGGAATAAGTCAAGAAATGTTCTTATAAAGTACAAGAATTACCATGAGTAAATATTACATTAAGCAATCATACATACCAGCTTTGATCGATATTGGCTGAAATCACCCTTTCCATCAAAATCATCACTCCACAACTCCAATCCCCCCAGCCAGGGTGCTACAACAGTGGAAACCTTTTCTTTCTTCAGCAGTCGCTTAAAAGATATATCAAGAATTACAGTACATATATCATCATTCATAAAACTTAAGATTGATCTTCTTTCATTATCAGGTGATGGAGAAACAGAGCCTTGGTGATTAGGGTTTGAAACATCTCCCGTTGAATGGGTTGTAACCTTCAACTTTGATACCAAATCCCTCATTAATGCCTATTGAGCACAAGAAAATGTACATGCTGAAATAAAGCCTTGTCTGCATAATATTGTAATATCAAGCATAAGAAAAACACTGTACAGTACAGACCTATACATACCAGCCAAAAGTGCAGGGATTGGAAATGAAGAGCTAATTTATCATGTTGGAAAAATCCCAGCATCTACGACAGGAAAAATATCCATAGTCAAGAAAGCATATTCCAATGAGCAAACTATTTATAAATCTCAAAATCCATTAAAAGCACAATTCTTTTATGTCAATGATATACTTTAGTTAGCCTGACCCAAGAAATGAAACCCCCTTGGGTTGCCTTGGGGTCAAGTGTTTCACATCCTTCAAGTCTGGGACTTAAAGTCTGGGGTTCTACGCTCAGGGAGCAACCAATCATAACTACCTGTTGAAGATAAAGTGGAAGCAGAATGCTGTCCCCTGATATACATTGCAAATTAGATGAACCCATGGATACGAGACTTTCACAAATGCATTCCATAAACTCAGATTCACTTTCATCAGCCAGACCGGAACTAGGAGGGCCTCTGATAAAAAATTCTCTAGAGATGTTCATCAATATCTCAAAAATATTTCTCATGGCAGAGTCATATTCAGTTGTATTAGTATCTGGAGATCTTTTCCTGCATTTTTACGTGCAAAATAGAATGGAAGTCAAGGGACTTGCTCAGAATTGTGCAGAACATGCATAACACTGCCACATACCTCGCAGAGACAAGCTTGAAAAATTCACAGGCATGCAGGCGAAAGTCAGGAGAACAAAGTAAGAAGCCACACCTGTTGAGACTGCATTCAGAACCAGATATACCAACGACGCCAACTCAGGTTCTACAAAGAACAAGATAAAAATATCATACCCACGTATTATACCATATTTAGCAAGATCAGGTAATGGCGCCCATTCAGTATAAGCATTAACAGCATTTAAGGCAGCAGTAACTGCGGCTGCATGCTGTTTTGCAACGTCCAGCCTTTGACTGCTTACTTCACTCAGGGCAGCTCCAAAGTGCCTCTCCATTAACTATTTAACAAAAAGAAATATCATACTAAATCTAAAATGAGCAAGTGTGTGAGTGTTAAGGGATGAAACATACTGTGTACAACAAAGAAAAAACTTCAGGCAAAGATTGAGTAAGCCCACGCAACAAGATTCTGCGCCGATCACCTGAAAATTCTTTGCAAGTTATTGAACCACCACTTCAAAATGTAAACAAAGAAGATAAAGCTTCAGAGGCAGAGACTTAGACCAGTACAAGTACGTATTACCAAATGTATAAATCATAATGCTACTCACGATCCTGTCAATAATAAAAAAAAATAATATAATAGAAGCACATGTACACTAATGAAAGTTCATGATGAACCTTCTAAATCTTCATAGTGAACTGCAATATCTTCAGGAAGCCACCTCAGCATCATTGAAACCAACTCAGCCTAAGATTAAATGAAAAAAAGAGTAATTAATTATATGAGTATAATTGTTGGAATCAAGGAAGAAGATATAATGTGCCTGAAGAACCTTTTTGTTTAAAGTAGAAATTTTTGAAGCAACAAATTATGGAACTTACATGTATAGGACCCTTACTAGACAGGGAAACCAAAGATGGGAACAATTCTTCCCATAAACTTAATCCCTCTCTTCTGACAATCTGTGAATCAGCAAAAAAAGAGCAATAACTAGTATGTAAGATGCTTTTCTATAAAACATGAAGGGGGAAAAAAAAGATTCATATGTGAGAAGTCACAAAACAAGTGAGGCAAACTGAGTATTAAGTATAACAAGAAAGCTAAGACCCAAAGTATCTTACAGAAACTGATAGACAGCACAAGAAGCATAACCCTTCCTTGCACATATCCCTCTTGCATATTCTACTGCCTTTTTTTTTTAAAGAAAGCTAAAAAGAAAAATGGCATAGAAAAAACAGCCCACAACAAAAGGAAGGCGGTGCCCCAACCAACTACAAAGAGGTCCCCAATCCAACAAAATCATACCCAAATCATAATTAAAAAGAGTCTATTAACAGACACCCACTTACTACTGTTAATTGACCTACTTGCTAGGATCTCATTGCCCCCATTTACAAAATGTACTCGCTGACAATGAATCTATCCACTTTTAACTCTCATGTATTTTTCCTACAAACCAATTACAGCTTCTCCTCCTTGTTCTTTTCACTTGCTTCCCCTATCTCTTCCACTACTTCTCTCTCTACATCCCCAGAGTAATCAATTTCTCTCTTCACTTGTTTCTGTACTATAGGCTCTATTATATACAGTGGGCTCTTCTTGTCTTTTCAAATATAAGCTTCCTCTTTCAAAAAGTGCAGCAATGTTTCTTTCCATTGTCGTAATCTTCTAAATTTCTTGCAGCACCATTCCTATCCTTGGTCCATGGCTTCCAATCTGTTACCGATCATCTTTCCTCTAGGCATACCAGGATAGAGCTCTAATATAAATGAGAACACAATAAACAGAATTCTATAGCGATATGTTGAGTAAGAGAAACTATACAAACTCCCTCAGACATTAGAGATTTGACTCTCCACAAAGCAATACCAAAACCACGCTGCTCCCTCTCACATCCCTCTTTAAATATATTATTTTGTTGGAGTATGGATGTAATATTAATTTTTTCATAGCCTATCAGCTTAAGTTTTTGGGTCAATCGATAATCTATATGGTATCAGAGCAAGAGGTTCTACGTTCGAAGTCATATAAAATCATTTCCTCCCCAAATAATACTGAATTTCAAATTTTCAAGCTACAAGTCGAGGGTAATGTTACAGTTTTGATATAATATTAAATTGATCATATCTCATTAGCTTAAGCTTTGGGGTTGATTGGTAATTTTATATATTTCTAGCCTATAAAGAAAGTAATACTACGTTATTCTTAGACGAGTTTACTTCATTTGATTTGTTTTGTGAAAATGAACAATACACCGCCTTTCCTTGGGGTGCATTACACAATTCTTTTTGTAAAACCCAGTGTTTCCTCATCATTTTAGATTGGAGATCGTTACTTGATAACCTTCTAAATAAGGCTTAGGGCTCTCTTATCCCTAAGGCATAATCTGCACAGATAACTTATTTTTATGCATCCTCATTTCTTTCTCCTTGCATGCATAATCCGCACAGATAACCTATCAAGCCTATAAGAAATCCTCCTCAATTTGAGTTGATTACAAACAGGGTGTAATTACTGAATGCCAACCAATGGAAGCCCAATAAGATACATGGAAGTGTATACAGATGCCATATAGGAGTAGATTTTTTCATTTATCAATGAAATCATTTCTTCTATTAAAAAAAAAATAATAATAATAAATAAATAAATAAATAAATAAAAACCTCCCGACTGCTTTCTTAATCACAGATTTCAAATCAAATCAGCTTCGGAACTTCAAAAATCCAATGCAAAAACTAGTACCGATAATTAAAAGTGATGTCCATGGAGATTTATATTTTCATTTTTCATTTTTTAAAATTGGATTCACAAAGATAATAATGACTTTAAATCCCAGAAACAACGGATGACCTTCCTATATCTTTCAACTGTCAATCCCGTTACACTGTAAATGATATATTAAGATCCTGTAGTTCCTAAAGAGCCAAACCTCAGCAACAAGAGCAGCTGATTGACTTTTCAAAGCCCATTCTTCACAAGGAGACGTGATTTCAGCCATAAGATCAATGCAAACATTTGCAAAATTTCTCTTCTCCATAGAATTCAATTCCTCCCACCGAAAACGAACCAAATGCTGCATAAAGATACAAAACAGATACAGCCAAAATAAATTTTTGAGATAAAATCAATCATTCAAATATGTAACAGTTGAAAGAATGATGGAAATCCAAAAAAGGGGATCTAGAGTTATGAATTACAAAACCAAAAATAAATACAGGCAAAATAAAATTCATTTAATCAACTTCAACCATAAATCTTTATATTTATATTCATATAGAAAATTAATTTAAGTATATTAGACGAGTCATGCTTGCAGGTCAAAACTACTTAGGACCACAGAGAATAACAAAAATTGGAACCAAAAACGCTTTCAGAAAAAGTTAAAGAGGTTTAATTCAGCTAAAAGCTATGCTTAAACCTGGAAAAGGGTTCCTTATACTCCGGTTCAATACAAAAAATTCAAACACAGATGACGAAATAAATATAAATTGTCCATCTAAAAAAAGCGTGCAAAGATTGGTGGAAAGGTCAACAGGCCGCCAATAGGGTACATGTTAGGCATTAAAGATGGAATCACAAACTTGTAGCATTTTATACGCTTGAAGCCGAATCTCAGAAGACCACTTATTTGTAACTAGAACAAGGGATGTGCTGGCCAAAATCCGTACAGCACCAGTTTTAATCTGCAAAAGTGAAGAAAAGCCTCAAAAACACAAGCATTTAAATGGAGGTCATTGTGAATCAGGAAACTAGTAACCAAATACAATAACATAATTTACAATCTATGAGGATTGCTTCTTTTTATAAAGCAACAACTTTCATTTTTCAATGAAAGAACAATCTATGAAGATTATAAAATTGATCGAAATAACTATGAGAACAAGAGAAGACAATAAAAGTCAATTCCGCTGCTCAAAATTTTATTTTCATGAAAAAGAGAAAACAACAAAGAGGTGAAAGAAACTTCTATTTAAGAATAAATAAAATAACCAACATATGATTTTGTTAAATGGAATCAACCAAGAGCTTAAGTTGATGGATTACACTAAGTTTAGTTATATCGATACTTCAATGCTCTCCTTCACTTGTGAGTTTAGAAATTTATAGAAGACCCAACAAGTAGATATCAATATCAATAGGGGAGGAAATAACATAGTCAGGTTCCACACATGACCTCCTCCCTTAATACTATGTTAATATAGTTTCATGAGGGAAGAAACTAAAATAAGATGCCCTGAAGATTCATCATAATTTTCCCTGAATAAGTAAGTGCTTTCATAAACGACTGCCTATATCAACGACTGCCTATATCTTGCAAAACTCATACTATAATAAGATTTTCAAAAGTTAATAAGCTTTGAAGATTCATCATAATTTGCCCTGAATAAGTAAGTGCTTTCATAAACCAGACAACGAACCACTGCCAATTCTCAAAACTCAGAATACAATAAGATTACTCCAAAGTAAGCATGCGATTGCATAACCCAGAAACCAACCACAACCAAAATTCATCAAAAACACAATTAAAACACCATCGTCAATCAACAGTATCTTATTCAACTAACATGAATTCCCACTCATGCATCAGAAAACCCAAAAGCAAAATAATTAGTAGCATTTTCTCACACCCATAAACTATGAAACAAGAAAAAAGCAAAGCATGATGAAGCTTACAGATTCTACATAGGAAAGAGCAGCTTTTCGAGCGTCTGGAGTGGAGCTCCAGTCGAGCGATACAGCAATGGCTTGGGCAACATTATTAGCCGTATTGTCGTCCATCAATTGCCGATGCTTCCTTTCCCAGTAGCTTTTTCCGATGCTTCTGCTACCTGGGTTTCACAGTGACAACCACAGAGAGAGAGAGAGAGAGAGAGAGAGAGAGAGAGAGAGAGAGAGAGAGGTTTGAAAGGATTGTTGAAGGGATTATTGAAGAATAACAAGTTTCTACAGAAATTTATGGACCCTGGTCGTCTTCTTCGCTCCGTAAAGACACTCACAAGGTACCTTTCCTTTATTCAACTTTCTTCAGTTTTCCTTCTCCCCTACTCTACCATAAATTTTTAACTCTCCAAAAGTATGCAGGTAAATTTTTGGTTAAAATATCATTTTTTCTTTATACATTCTAAGTTTTTTTCAACTTCAGTGCACTCATTAATAAATTTAACTTTTTAAAATTAATATTTTTCCAAAAAGAATTAAAGAATAATCATAATTTTCAGGTAAGAAACTACAAGAATATGTTTTCAAAATTAAAAAAAAAAAAAGAAAAAACTAATAACTATATCTATGGGTGAGAATATTGAAAAAGAAAAAATTGGACAGTTGTACAATATGTTATTATCGATTAAATATAAATATTAAATTAATTAATTAGTCCATCATTATCAACAATAAATATATAATTAATATCATAATGTTGGAATGCAAAAAGTTTTTTCCTATTTAAAAGAGTTTAATTTGTTAAAATTGGTAGAATTCAAGGCTGATAAGATTAATTGCCATCTTGCAAAGATTTGCTTTGAGATAAGATTCTTGACATCTTTCTCAAAGATGAATTTGCTTGTTGAATTCCTTGTTGATAAATTATTACAAATTTAAAAACACAGGGACTAAATCGTTACCAATTAATATTCCGGGGTGAAGTTGTTATTTTAATAAAAATTTAGGGACCAAAAGTGATTTTTAACCTTTTTGATTATTTAGCTAACTTTTTATAACCTTTCTAATCAAAATAGTCTAATTTGTATTTATTTTTACTTTTTTATTTCAAATTTCTTTAAAAGTTAAATTAAAAAATTTAGACTCTACCGTTTGGAGAAAATTAGAACTTATAAGTAGAATTTGGTCAAAATGCTCCTAAATAGTCTCTATGGTAGAAATTATTTACGAGAAGTTTATCAAACCATAGAGATTATTTATGAGGCTTTATCAAATCATAAACATTAAACTTTAACTAAAACTTAAATTCTAACTTTTTTTTAACTATAGGGATCAAATATATAATTTAATCTTCTTGAAAATATACTTATGTTAAATATATAACATTGTTAATTTCTTCTCGTTTAGTTTTATACAAACTTATTATCTTGTGTGTATCATCTTATTCAATTACCTTGTTATTTTATTTACTTGGATTTTTTTAGTACAATATAAAAATTTAAATATCCGAACTTGAAGAAATATATACTACTTATTTATGAGCTATGATCATTTTGGCTTTTATTCGCTTGGTTTACTCTTCTATGTTATATTGAGTTAAATATTCTTTTACTAATCTAATTAGTGTATTTGTTTTTTAAATTACAATAACTGAGAAGTATAAAAATTTAAATATTTAATTGAGAACGAATTACTTACCGCTAATGTGACCATTTTGATATCTAAAGTTTGGAATTTTAAAATCGAAGAATTTATAGAATTGAAATATCATCACTTCATAGGATTTTATACACCATGGAATAAGAGCTATTGAAATATTGTTTCACCAAATTCACACATCTTCTATTATAGTGACAGTAAGTTTTTACGGTAAAAAAATAAAAAAGGAAACTCAATCGTAATAACAAAATCAAAATTTTCTAAAATTAGGGACCATCACACTTTTTTATTTTTTTATTTTCATTTTTTTTCTTATTTATTTTTTTTTGGAGACCATCACACTTTTATTTCAATCAATTTAAATAAATTAAATAGATGCGTACTTTTTCAACTACATTCACAGTTCATTTTTTTAAAAAAAAAGAATTAATTCATGCCATTAATTCATTTAGCGTGAACCGAGTTTTCCTTTTTAGTAATACTTTGGTGCATCTGGGAATTTACCTATTTTTATGGATCTAAGTCATATCATATACATAAAAAATAAATTAAAATATTTCAAAAAATAAGCAAGGAGAATTTGACATGTGATAAATTATGATTGAACAATTTAGTGTGATGCAAAAAGAAAAGTGTTGCCCGATGTAGCTAAATATTTTTCTTTCCTTTTTAAATAAAAACAAGTACCATGCAAATGAAAGATTCGAGTTTCTACTAGAGGTTCAATTTTTATTAAATCAATAGGAGAATTCTTATCAACGCAATTCTTTCTATCAGCATATTATAGTTTTGATACTACAAATTTACACAGTAAATTCAAAATAAATGTTTAGGTACCATGCTTCAAATTTAAGCATTGCCTAATGCAGAGAAGAATATGATGGTAAAAGTTGCCCAAAAGATTGTGAATACCTCATGTTTAGAGAGGTCTATTTTATCTCATAGGAGAATCTAGGGAAAGAATATAGAGGATTTTCTCGGGGGTCAGGGACAAAGATTATATTTCCCAAACTCAAACTCCATCCTTCGCTCCTTTCTTTTTAATTCTTATATTATGTGTTTGTATATAAATATATTCAAATGTTTAAATTCAAATTGAAGATTTGTTTAGTTGAGACGATTTTCTATAATATTTAACTTAGCTTGTAATACTAAAATTTAGACTTTTAAAATTATGGTTGAACATTTTAACTATATTTTGGTTTATGAAATATGATTGTTTTTATTAGAATATTCAATAATTGTTTTCTTTAAATGAAAACTATACGGAAAAACCCCTATTTTTTTAGAAAGAGAAAAACCCTAATTTAACACATTTAGTTTTGGAATGTTTCAAAAATAGAAAAACTGTTGAAATAGATCGTGATACACTCAGATAAACATTTATCACTTTACTCAATAGATACAAATAAATGTATATTTCGCAAATAGTTTGATATTTTTCCTATTTATAATAATTTTCTATAGTTTTTTTTTGGTTGAAATTATAATTAATATTATTTATTTAAAAAAAAAAGGGACAACATTCCCATGAGACCCCAATCTTGACAATTTCTTCATGGAAAATCTCTACTCCAATCCCTGCCAAATTAGTGAACAGAATTTAAACGAGGGCGAGAACAAAGATTTCATTCAACAACTCTAACTCTAAGAGCATTCTCATCATTAAACGTGTAATAATAGTTGTGGATGCCAAATTTTAGATAGGAGAAATGCATTTGTGGTGCCGGTGCTTGCCACACACACTTCGATGTTTAAGCTAGAAAATTTGATAGTAGGACTCAAGTTCACCTCATATGAAATTATAATGATGTATTTATAGAGAAAGTTGATCTAAGTCGTTGCCTAGAGTTTTGAAGTCGTCTCATGATAATAAGATAACCTTCGGGTCAAGGGGTGTGCTCAGTTTCATGTTCGGCTAGGGTCGACCTCGACCTCGGTTGAGACCGAGCATCTCCCTTAGGCCATATTTTGGGCCCAAAAGATCTCTTCGTACACGTGCTAGACATACTTGCTTGGGTCAAGCCCAAGCGAACCCCTTATCCTTGGCCCAATTTGGTCTCAAATTGTCACTTTCAGCTATACCATTTTCTTTTCTTGATTATGTCATTTCTATTTGCGCTAGATGTCCATTATTTCCTTTTAGTCCAAAATCATTCCTAACAATAGATAAATTTTGTTCTTTGGATATCTAAGAACATTTTTTAAAGGAAGGATTGCTAACAACTTAAACATCATGTCAATAAAAATGTAAGTATCTCAACTTACGAAAAGTCCAAAAATAACAAAGTCATAGAAAAATAAAATCTATAATTAGTATTTCAAACATAAAAGTATTATATCATACTTATTTAAATGAATTACAAATTTTAATAATGTTCAGAAGAGAAAAAAAAAAAAAAAAAAAAA
>QLSR01000282.1:1195823-1241337 GCA_031780015.1 Citrullus colocynthis
AAAAAAAAAAAAAAAAAAAAAGTCCATTTATACCCCAAATTAATATTTGTATCAAATTAAACTATAAATTTTCTTGAGTTAATCAATTTCTTATAACTATTTTCACTTGATTAAAATCACCTAATAAAATTTATGAATTCAAATGATCCATCATTCACTGCACATCATGGACAATAAGAATGGAAAGATGAATCGAATAACAACAAGGTTCTCAAAAGCTGTTCTCTTCCATCTCATATCAATTTCAATTCAACCTCGGCCCCTCGAGAGAAACCAATTGACCACTTTCTTAAAATTTCTTTATTCAGAAACAGTATTTTATAAACTTCTCAAGAAAGTGGTCAGTTGTAAATATTATCCAACAAAGTGGTAGTACCAGAGAGAGCTCTTTCACAAAGATGGTTGGTTCTAGACACTTTATGCAATGATCTACCTTATATTTTGACAAAGAATGCAGCACCATGGCCAAGAAGCTTTTTTGATATTATTTATGTACTTACGTGCAAAAACACTCTGCAAACGAAGAACGAACGAGTACAAGTAAGAATGGAAGACCTTGCTGTTTCTAATGGAGGATAGAAACCACGGGGACTCTATGGAAGAAAGAGAGGCATTAGGATGTCCCATTTCTCATCAAAACCAGGTAAGTTCCTGCTGCAAGACACAGACCAGGCATGATCGACCTATGTACTCGGGATTTGTGGCACTTCTAAGTATATAGGCAGTGGACCGGTTCTGCTGCATGATTCATGAACTTACATGATGTAAAGTTCATGCTGCCTTCTTTCCTTTAACTGAAGATTGCTGTTCTTTTGCATCACCTCCCAAATGCTTCTGCCTTTGAGCACCGATGTTAGAAGACTGAACCAGTGGTCCCGACCAGGCTTGGTCCAGTTCGTTTGGATAGCCAAATGATGTGGAGCTAAATGGAACATCAGAAGGAATAACAGCTGGATCAATATGACGTGAATATCCCAATGTGAACCCGAGTGCCCCATCTTGATGTGGAGGGGGGAACTTTTCGCTCTTGCTCTTTGCATTTGCATGAGTAATTAGACGCCGTCTCTGTTTCAGAAGAACAGGCATGTCAGAAGTCGGAAAGAACAATCCTAGCTTTTTCAAAGCTATAGCTTAAGACTTGAAAATTAAGTCGAGGAAAATATCCAAAATTTCAATAGACCTTTGTCAACATGTAAAGACTTGATTGGAATGACTTTCTAACGGCCTAAAAAAGTGTTAGTGAAGAAAAAAAGTATTTTTAAGCTTTTAGATAGTTATTCCAAACCAGCCTTAAGCCATAGTACAGAGGTCGTAAAAGATTATAACTAAGTAAAATGCATAGAAAAAGAACTCCAATCAAGCTAAAAGCATTTAACATCCTTATACTTGATTTTCTATAAGTTTGCAAAAAGAATGTGGCATAAAAATTAAATTTAGAATATAGGTTGAGAAATTGAAGAGGCAAAAATTGTGTAGACCCACTCTTCTATCATACCTCAACTACACATACACATGAAGATAATATATTCTTTTTTCTCATAAGAAACACCAAGAGAATTGATACCAAAAAAGAACAAGAAAACCCTAAGTACTGGGTAGAGGGCACCCCTCCCAAAAACTTCACCATGAATGACTTCCAATAGTTGATAATCATGAAGAGCCTGTAATTAAAAAAGACTTGGGTAAAGATATCCACCAACCCACCGTATTTTGAACATGATAACAAAACAACTCAAAATGTTAAGACTAATCTTCAAAGGTTCTCGCATTTCCTTCCTTCCACGTATATGATATATGTCACAATAGATAAATATGTACCAACTGTACAAACAGTAAACCTATTTGTCCAGCCAGAGATGAAGAGGTACAGAACGATGCTATAGAAACCCTCCCCCCCCCCAGCCCCCCACCCGCACCCTGTCCCACTATTCGACCAGAATACTTTGTGTGTTTCAACATCAGCATTTACTATGCTTCCTGCTTGGAGGCTTGAATTCAAGGCTTTGAGAAACTTCCACAAATATCTCAATCCCTTAATACCAAAGGTCAATTTTTGGGGTGAAGTTTTGATAAAGTCTAATAGACTATTAAATCCCTTGAAATTGCTGTTCTTTTCGTTAAGAGTTTCACATTACTATCCCCTCCCCTATTTCCCAACCCTGCGACGACTATTTCCAAAAGAAATGTAAAACATACGTCATAAATGTCAAATAGAATACATATAAATACACATACATCAATATTTGATTGGAGTTCTGCATTGGCTCCTTGAACAGGAATGGCCCTACCAGCACGGTTACGTGTGTGTGTCTTCTTCACACGATCATTCTGCAATTTACTTGCTGCTCTTTGTCTGTACATCCATATGAAGTGATGCTTAAAAGAGCATACAAATGCACATATAAGCAGACCCACACTCTTAATACCCTATATTTAGAACAGCTAGTATGTTGCAATGCTCCTTCAGCATTTGCTATTGCTACAATTTATTAGAAGATTTACCATCCAAAATACGGGAGAAGAAGTACCTAACCTTTTCCGAAATGTTCTTATTCTACTGTGTTTTGTTTGAGATTTTTACAAGTCCTCATTCATTTTTCTCCATGGAAACTCAGTTTATTCTTAAAAAAAAAAGTAAATAATAGTCTCTAAATAATCATAGGTTAAACAATACTTTTAGTTAAGAAAGTAACAATTTAGTCCTTGAACTTTCATGCATAACAATATAGTTATGCATTTTTAAATTCGTAATGGTTGTTCCTAAACTTTCACATGTAACATTTTAGTTCCCATATTTTTCAGATTTGTTATAATTTAATCACCACTATGAAATTTTCCATCAAAATTATTTCTCAGTTTTTATTATAAAACGACCTCGTCTTTTTAGCTTATAAACACATTTGATCCCTAATCAGTTTATCAATCTACACATATAAGACACTTCATTAAATCCAAATAATATTCTTCACGATAAGGATTAAATTGTTACAAATTGAAGTTTAGGAAAAAATTGTCACAAAATTGAAAGTCAAGAACTAAATCATTATGAACTAAAGAGACTAAATTGTTACTCTCATGCAAATTCAGGGACCAAATCCACTTCTTAAACATAATTATATCACTTGTTTCTAACACCCAAGCATCAAGAATCAAGTCTTAATGAACTACCATAAACAACCAGAAACCTGAGAAAGATAGAAGTATTCAAAATTCAGACCTCCGAGCTTCATCATCCCGTCGTTTAGCATCCATCTCCTTACTAGGTGGATATTTGGGGAGGCTAGAAGGTTCACAAGCATAAGGTTCTGAAGTGAAAAACTGTAAAAGAATGTGAAATAATAGCATCAACATTTAGAATATGCTGCCATTATAAAAACGTGCAATTAAGAGTTCAAAGAGCTGAAATTTGAAGGAAGAAGCTATGGTATCGTGAAAATATGTTACCATCCATAAAAACAAATAGGAGAAACTTCACCTCGCTCTTCAATGCATCTGTAGCTGTCATTCTCTCAGCTGGGTCAATTGCAAGAAGTGTTTCTATAAGGGGAAATGATGATGGTGGGAAATCCTTAAAAGTCTCTTTTATACATCTCTTATAAGGTTCTCGGGGTCTAAATAAGGCTGCATTTGGCAACTTTGCCCTCTTTAAATATTCATCTGACGCTGAGCCACACAGCTTGAATATCTTATGTAGTTGCTCAACCTAGGAAGCAGTAGAAACATCAGATGCACAAATCTCCACTAAGATGTAAATAGAAGAGAATGTCAGTTCTCTAGGTGTGAATCATATATCAAAACTGTGAACTATCTATACATAACCAGGTACAATTGGGAACCGTTGCTAGATTTTGAGCAGCTCATACTAATCCTCTCAAGTATGAAGAATTTGAATCCTAGAAATTTTTTTCATTTTCTTTTTCTTTTTTTTTTCCCTTTTTTAAATGCATAATTATGCTTTTATTGAGGAAAAAAATTGAAAGAATACAAAGGCATACAAAAAAGAGAGCCTACACAAGACAGAGGCTACTTAGAAGATGGGCCTCCAATCAAGCAAAATAAAACTAAATTAATTATTACAGAAAATCTTCGTAAATAAAGACAATAATTTTAATCCTAAAGCTACAAGACAATCAATAAGTAAATAACTATGTACCAGGAAATGTTTTGACAATTCATGTATTTTTTTTAGAGAATAAAATGTGGAAATCGACTTTCATTAAGAAGATGAAAGAACAAAGAATCTGATCCATGCCAAGGTACTATTCTATCCTAAGAAGCACGGATGCCACAACATGGACATGCGTGACACACTTTTTTTAGAAAAATCTAGAATATGGACACACCAAAGACACATTTATTAAAATATAAAATTTTGAAAGTATATCATTTTTATATATGAAGGAAATTAAGAGTCAATAAGTTCATGCATTTATATGCTTAAAATTAATTTGATGCATTTCACTCTCAATTTATTATTTTCTCATGTGTATCCATATATCTATATATAGAAAAAGATATGATCATACTACTTAATGCACCAAGGTTCAATATTTTCTTTTAAGTGGAAAAACTTGACTTTCATAGTGCTATGTACAATTTCCTCTTAAACAAAAACAAGAAACACTGCTCCAACCATGATCAAGATCTGGCACTGTTTTGAAAACCTGCCCATAGCCCTAAACATAGTAAAAGCCAATCAGATCTAGTTGAAAGGTGACTTTGAAAAGAAGAATATGGAATATTGGGGGGAACCGGATAATTACCTCTGTACGGCCGGGCATTATGGCCCTCCCAGCTAATAACTCTGCTAAAATACAACCTGCACTCCAAAGGTCGATGCCTACACCATAGTGAGTTGCACCGAGTAGAAGCTCGGGGGATCGATACCATAAGGTTACAACACGATTAGTCAATGGGTGCTTGTGTTTTGGATCAAAGAAAGTAGCTAGTCCAAAGTCAGCAATCTTAAGCAACCCTTCACCATCAATAAGAAGATTCGAACCCTTAATATCGCGATGAAGCACCCTGTGGCTGTGACAATGCTCGAGTCCTGATAGAAGTTGTTGCATGAAACACTTAACCTACAACGTGAAACACTTTCAAAATAAAGAAAGATTACAATCCAGATCACTCTTGAAAATTAAATGTAAACATGAACTAACCTGAGCCTCTGTAAATTTGATAGATGGATTTGCAGCAAGACCAGCTAAATCATGCTCCATGTACTCAAACACGAGGTACAAACTACATGACATCCTTGATGTAACCAAACCCTCTAGCTTTACAACATTAGGATGATCTAGGCGTCGCAAAATGAGAATCTCTCTGGCCATAAATCTTACACTTTCTGGCTCTAAATTGTCAAAACGTACCTTCTTCAGTGCAACGACTTTACCAGTCAGTATATCTTTTGCTTTGTACACATTACTGTATGTTCCTTGTCCAATCTGTGCATAAGCATATGTAAATGATATTTAAATGATTGTTCAAGAGAGAGAGATAGACTAGTTCCATAGCATAAATGTAGTCTCTCTCTTGCACTATTACTAGGGGGCGGAGTGAAGAAGGAAGGCGAAGGGCCACTGTCCCCCTTAGTTTGTCTTATATTTTAAAAATTATATCTGAAAATTTTCTCTCTAATTTAACCCTAAAATCTTCAAAATTAAAAGATTATATATATAAAAGTTATAGTCAATTTTTTTTTGCTCTGCCCCTGCAGCATCCATCTCAATGATAGGGATAATCACCTCCCGATCTTTATTACAAGTTTACAACTGAACAGATACATGTAGACTTATAGCAGCAAAAGAACACAAAAGAAAATTAATTATTACACCATTGTTTTATCAAAAGGCAATTAGATTGTCAAATGATTCTCAAAGAGAAACGAAACACCTTATCAATCTTCTCAAATGTATCAGCCTTCCTCGGAATCCAACCACTGAGTGCCTCCCCACAAACTGCTGTGAGCCAAGAAGGCCATCCAGCAGCCACCTGCTCGCCCTGAGATTGCTTTGGCAAATTATTCAGCCTGAGGTTAGGTTTCAACTTTCTTCTCTGCTCTTTTGTCAAGGGCTGAGCCCCATGGCCATGCTCTTCCTCCTGAGCAACATCAACAACAGCCACACCAGCTTCTTTTCTTTCCAAATCATCACCACATTCAGAAATCTTCTCCTTCTTATTCTTGGAATCTGCCAAGTTTCTGGAAGCTACCTCTCGGCTAATTATACATCCCATTTCTCAAAATTAAGCCCCATTTCTCTTCTCCATGGCAAACAACAAAACCCCTTCTAAAGTTGATCTCTACAAACCCAGAAAATTTCAATTGATTGTCATTTAAACAAGCAAAAAGCTGCCAAATAACATATAGAGCAGCAACTCCACCAAAAAGAGAAAAAAAAAAAAAAAAAAAAAAAAAAAAGCCCAGTAACCTTTTCATAGAGAGAAAGCTGTCAGTAGTCAAATCGAAATCCACAACAACAATTATACTCAATTAGCTTTTGGAACAAAGGTAGAGAAAGACCTTTTTCGAGCTGTAACGAATTGGGTCGAGAATATTTCAGTCTTTTTCCTTCTGAAAGTCACAGCTACAGAAATAGGGTGAGAAGAAGCTCATGAAAGTGAATGAGCAGTAGACATAGATCTTCCCCAGGCTCTCAATGAGGCAAAGCCAACCGCCTCTCTGTATCTCTTTTTCTACTTCTTCTACTTCTCCTTCTCCTTCTTCTTCTACTTCTTCTTCTTCTTCTTCTTCTTCTCTCTCCAGTGGTGAAATTTGAGGTCGTTGGTGAACGAACCAAATGCAAGTGTCCAGGTAAAAATTAGTCTTCTGAATGTACAGAATTCTAATGAAATTTTGGAATTTATAAATTTTAGGCTACAATACCAATTTTCGTACCTGTAACAGAAATTACTGGAATCCAGCCAACTTTAAAATATAATGACTAAAATAGTAGTTTAACCTAAATTCTATGGAAGAATGGTTTAAAATAATAATTTGCATGAGCCAAAATCAAATATAAGGACTAAAATAGTAATTTAATCTAAATTCTATCGAAAAATAGTTTAAAATAATAATTTGCATAAGCCAAAACGAGCTTAGCTCAATAATTATAAGTATAACATTTCATTCTAGAGATGGAAGATTTGAAACCTCTAAACCCAATTGTTACACTAAAATAATAATGATAATAATAATTTGTAAGCAATTTTCATTTGGTAGTTTTAATAAATCCTAAATTTAATTCATTGTTATTCATTAGTACTTTCATCGTATACTTTAAAAACATAATCTCACATTATATTTTTTTATATAAAGATTATTTGTTATTTAACTATTTCAAGTGGCTAAGTTTAAGATTTATTATAAGTACATTAATTAAAATTGAACAACGACAAAATAGTATGAATTTATAAATTAGAAATTCATTCATAAATTTGAACTCAAATATGTTCAAGTTTAATATTTGCTACCAAAAAGAAAAAAAAAAAGTAATGTATACTCATTTTGTACATTTAAGAATTTAGATGGAGAATAAGTCTAGTTCCTCTTTCCAACACAAGTATAGACATAAAACTTATACTATGACTTATAGTTATGAGATCAGTTTACTCCCCTACATATTGTTCCAAAATAAATAAATATAAAAAATAAGATCGTGGGTTGATACATAATTCTTTTTATTTTATTTTCTTATTATACTTTCTAAGTTCAACAAAAGCAAGAATAAGAGTGTGACACTCTTTTAATTTTATTTCTATTTTATTTTTCAAATTTTGAAATACATTTTAGAATTTAAGTTTTTAATTCTTAAATTCTAGATTTTGTGTTTATTCTTTCAATTTTTTAAATTTACAGATCTACTATACATCAATTTAAATTTACGGATTTCAAAGGCTAAATTTATAATAGTTACATTTTAACATCACACTATTTTGTTTTCTTTTGTTTACATTCAAGAATGTGAAATATATATTTTTTTTCTTTTTATGACAATGTGAAACAATATTCTAATTACACCTTGATTTTATATTGTTTCAAGTCTCTCAAAGCTCTGGAGATTCCTTTTTTTTTTTTTTTCCTTTTTCTTTTTTTTTTTTAGATAATCGAAATATTCCATTTTAATTTCTCATCCCTCAATTATAGAAATTGCTTGTTATTACCATTTATTTATTTCACAAACCAAACCCCGACCAAATGACATTAAATTATGTAACAAGTCCACCTTCCAAGACTTTGAAATTATGAACTAGTTTTCTAATCAACAAAATAAAGAACAAATTTAACACCAAAAAAGTAATGATGGTATTAATAATATATAGTTCTGAATGATATAGTAAAATAGAAATTAATATTTACTGTATGAGACTATGCCTTGCCCTTTCAACCCAAGAAAGATGAGATTAGTTTAAGAAAATAATCTTGGATGGGAAACGTTCATATTTCAATAGTGAAGAGGCCCAAATGAAAATGGGAAAATAAAAAATAAATAAGTACACTTCCCATCCACCAAAAATTCAAGAGACCACACACTGCCATTATAGCTTAACAACATTTCAATCACAAATACCACATTCCCCTGTGGAAGAGTGAGTAATGCAAGAAGCTGTTCAACTAGAAGGAAGTTTTCTCCATGAAAATCAGAATCTGTAAGAAATTGGAGATTACATTAGAGTTATATCTTAAACTTTCTTAAACTTGAAAAGTGCAGGGATATAGAGCACCACCAACAACCAAATTTTACAGCCTATGCTAACAAAAATGGTTTCCTTCCATAACTTCAATCATCACTTTTCTTCTTCTTCTTCTTTTCTTTCTTCTTGCTTGGCTGTTCGGCTTCCTCTTCTTCCTCTTCTGCATGCTTTCTCTTCTTTTTCTTCTTTTCCTTTTCCTTTTCCTCACTACCATCTTGTACATCTTCAGCCTCTTTTGCTCGTTTCTTCTTTTTCTTCTTCTCGTCTTTCCCAACATTTTCAACTTCTGGTTTTGAATCATCCTCCATGACTGTTTCCTCTTCTTCTACCCTCTTCTTTTTCTTCTTTTTTTCTTTCTTCTCTTCGCCAGTTACTGGAGCCTCTGTTTCCTCCTCATAAGCCTTCTCAAGTTTTCCAAGGAGCGAATCGGCTGCGGGATTATACGTCTACATAAAACAAAAAAGTCAGTCATCTATACAAATAAATGGTCAGAGTACAGACTTTTGAAATTGCAATCAGACCTTGGCAGCAGTTATCAAGCCACCGACGCTCTTCTTTCGGTCCTTGTCATAGGCCTCGATTTTAGGTTTGCCTTTAGCTGACCCAGCAACACGTCCCAACTCTCTGCCCTCAAGGCTCCTCAACCTTGCTTCCAGCTGAGTAAACATCGTGATTCAGATACTTGTTCCAATAGATCTTTAAAGACATAAGTGAAGAAGATACTCAGGAAAAATACCTTGGCACGGTTTTCAAGTCCCATGGAGTTATCTTGGCCATCACCCAAAGCATCACACCTAATTGCCAATGCAGTTTTAGCAGCAAGAGACCGAGAAATTTTTCCTTTGAGCTTTGGAGCTGCTTGACCAATTAAGGATGCATGGTAGATAAGACCATACTTCGGAGTTGCATGCTTTGTTTTCAGAGCTCTGAACAGAGCCTTCTCAGCTCCAAGAATTTGCACCGTGCTTCCAGGCTGCTTAGCAAGGTTAAGTAAACTGCCACCATGGGCAATTAGGCGGGCTCCAACGAGCTCTCCGACGAGTGCAGTCAAATTAGGAGCAATTGTGTTCATTCTACTTTTTAGATAATCGTACAGTTGGGCTCTGTATTCAGAAAGAGAGAGGACCTGGTCACAAAGCTCTCTAATATTTATCAAGTCAAGTTCACTAACTTCAGTTCCCATTGATATCATAGATGCCTCCTTCAGCTCACTTTCAACCTCCTCTGGCAGTATCTATAATGAAATATGCATGAAAAAAATTAACATTTGGAAACAAAAATGTATAAGATACAGATGATGTTCAAGACTTATTTGAGTTTGAACTTTGAAGAATAGGTAGACTAGACATTAACCAATGACATGCAACAAGATACAGATGATATCAAACTTGAACAAAGCATATATATATATACATACCTCAGAGAAATCAAGCTTGGCCGCATTGTCACGATTGCCCATTAATTTCACTGTCTTGGCATATTGTATGTTATCCTGAATAATTTTGGCAAGCTCTGGAAAATGCCAGCCATACCACTCCCTAACCCGCATTGCATAAGTATTCAACTCCTTGTCGAGATCATCAAGCAATCCAATAGCTTGTATGATCATTGTATCCACCTGAAAATAGGATCAAACATGAATCGTGACATTTTTGTAAAATGTGCATTAAAAATGTCAACAATAGACATCAACAAAAAGGCAGCAGCCATCAATCACAAATCTGAAAAAGAACAAACCTTGTCAGCGCTGAATTTCAGTTTATACCTAGACAAACTATGAGACAATCCCAAGCTCATTGGTGCCAAATCTTGAACAGCTAGGCCAGAAATGAGTTCGTTCAATTGATTTCTTAAACCTCTAATCAACTCCATAACAGAATTGTTATGCACACAATCTATTTGCTGGATGAAAAAAAGTACATAATACTCAATAAGATTGAATAACTTTCATGAGGAATCAGTAAAAAATCATTTGTAGAATAAGCACAGCAGCATACCAGCTTCTCTTTAATTATATTTCCAAGTTTAGAATCAGCCACACCCAAGGTTTCCCCATCACAGTTGGCTCGTAAAAACTTCCGCAAACCTTTGCTAGGTTTGCTGTCAATCAACAATGTGGTTGCTTCCAAGGCTTCTGACATGTTCTCGAACTTAGAAAAAGCCTTCAGCTTCACCACCTGGTATTATCAAAATGTTAAAACCCTAGCAATAGATAAGAAGGGGAAGCAAGCAAGCAAAAATATGAACAGGAAAGTGCACAAATTGACATGTTAAGGAACCCCATGTCTAAGAACACCTGTAACATATCAATAGAGAGAGATTACCTGTCTAGCAGATTCTGCATTGGAGAAGTCCTTCCACAAATCCTACATGCAAAGTAGTTTGAAAATTATGATCCAGATAGACATAACGAAAACAACGCGTATATGCATTCATTTATGATCTTTAACCAAGTCGACGGTGGATTCTCAGCTTCACTCAAGCTTTATTACGAAAATTAGGCAATAATCAGATTGAAAGCCACAATAAACCACAAAGAGTAGCTATTTTTACACATCCACCTTCAAGTAAAACAAACCCACAAACAGTAGTTCTCATGCATCACATACCTCAACTTTGGAGAGTTTCCCTTCATCCAAAACTTTAAACAGGGCAAAGCCCGCCGAGGTCTCGAACAATACAAGCATATTGACGGCCTCCCCAAAACACCTGCAAAATGCAAAACCATTCCCATTGAACGTTAGTCATACTGTTCGCTTAAAACCCCAAAACCCAAACCAAAGATAAATCCACAGTTCCTTCCACTTTAAAACAGTATACACCGATATAATTCCAGCACCACTTGGGCAATCACAACATACTCTTTGTAAATCCAATTCCTATAGTCACATTAGGTTAGCCAGCGAAAGAGATCATTATCCTATTTTAAGACGACAAAACTGCACCTCCTCGGGCCACTCTAGAAGCAACCCACCAAACTTCACGGCTACGGCTACCAATCAAACTTACCCATTAACGAAACTCAAAAGTTAGAAGCCATGAAAAGACAGAGAGAGAGAGAGATTTTGCAGTACCTTCACAGAGTTTTGCGTTGGGCGAGGGTGCAGAAAGAGAGAGGCAGAGAGGAAGGGAGCGAGAACTAGGGTTTAATACCAAGAAGGGTTTGGGAGAAACGTTATATACAAATTTATATAGCGGTGTTTTAGAGCGGCTGAGAGGGTTTTACTGGCTGAAGCTTTGTCGTCAGGGGTACTTTAGGTATTTAAGAAAATTATTAGGGCTATTGACGTCCATTCTTGGCAAATATGTCAAGTGAGAGTTTTTAAGTTCAATAATAAAGAGGGGGTGGGAACTCCAATTTTGACATTTTGACGAGTGTATTAAAGTGTTTGGGTGAGGGTAAGGAGTTAGTTAACTCGTTGTTTAAGAAGCTAATTTTATATGTCACACATATTTTATACTCATGTCCAATAGTGCACTCAGCCCTCATTACCACCAATGTCGCTCTTGTCACTTTTGGCGGCCAACTCCGGCTACTTACACCAGGGGTCGATTCTAGCAAATTCCTCCAACGGGCAACTCTGGTGATTTTCGCCAGTGGCCAACTCCAACCCCCACCAGTAATGTCTAACTTTGGCAACCTTCGATGACGAGCACCTCCACGAACTCCGATGACCATTATTTTGAATTATTAGTTCATAGTATTTTATACTTGTTCTTTATAGTAACTTGACATTAATAAAAACATTTTTAACATATAACAAACCAAACAAAACTTATATATAAAAACACTAGTGTTTTATTTCAAATAATCTTTATCAAAAGTGTTTAAATGAAAATGACTTTTTGGAAATATTTTTTTCCAAGTTAATTCAAACAAAATATTGTATGATGACAGAAAGATAAGTATGAATTAGAGTTTGGGAGGCGAAAGGAAGTTGTTGAACATATCTATCATATAGAGGATTTAGATGGACGTTTATATAATTTTTGTGTAAATGGACTTGATCATTTGTTCATATATAATTTCTTTGTATCATATAACTGATCCGGAGAATATGACCTTTATTACATATTTTTTATGTAACATGACCATTAATAGAGTCATTATAGTACAATTACATTTTGAGAATATTTTACTTACCATATAAATCCAAATTTGTTTTGTTCCATCGAATTCAATATAATTTTGTCCAACTTAACTTGAAACGTTATATGCACAAATTTGTAAAACCATTGCTTAATTTTTTTTTATTTTTTTTAATTGAAATGCATGATAAAAGAATAAACCTTAAACCCCATTTTCCAAAACTCTCAACATTACATGTGTACTTTGAAAAAGAAAGAAAAAAAAAACAATAAAACAAAGTGCAATCCATAGTTTATAAGAAAAAAAAATATATTGGATAAAAAAGTTTTCGAACAAAAAAAAATTACCATAAAAATAGATATTTATACTCGAAAAAAACTGTACTAGATACCCATGACATATAAACTCAACACCCCAAACACCTATTACATAGACATGTGAACTCAACTCAGTGCATCAAACAGCTACTCTATGTTGTGACTAATTAGAGTTATGCTCGGAAGAGAAAATAGTCTTATTTTCAAAGTATTGGAGCGGAAGTTCAAACTTTTTAACTTTGTTTTCTAAGTTTTTTTTCGAGGAAGGTATATATTTTTCCAATTCATTAAAGGCCGAAGACCTAGAACCTTCAACATTCAAGTGTTGTATGGACCACTTAAACTATGTACGTGTCGATTCAATACATTGCAGTTATACAACTTATAGTTATTAAATAATATTATTGACAAGCTTAAAAAAAATATTATTGATATTGAATATTATGTCATGAGATTAAAGATTGATTTGAATAATAAAAATGAAATCAATTCGTCTATGATATAAAAGAGGATTGTGCATAGTGCTAAGTTACACGTCTTGACACTCAAATTAGTATCAAATTTGTGAAATGCCTAAGACATTAAAAGAGTATACATATTTTAAATATACCTTTTTCACGCCATCTTATTCTTTTATATTATAGAGGTGCTCTGCTGAAAACAAGGAAAATGAGATTCCACGTCATTTCTTTCTTATAATTTTGTGAATGCTCTAGATTAAAAGAAATGTATGAGAAAACGTGTGGAATCTATACTGTTTAACTTAACCCACGTACAAATCATAATCTTCCAAAAGCTAACATCACTTGATCACTTTAGCTCAGGCAGACTATGCTCGGCTAAGGCACAAATGTCTTGGCCCATTTGGGTCATTGTCCAAGTCCCATGCATGTTTTGTGTCTTATCCAGCCCACGGGTAGAGATCATGATTGTTGTTGGTTCTTTTGGGCTATTGGCCCATTGAATCACCTCTTCTTTTATAGTAAAGTCATTCTACTTGGACCCTAGGTCTCGAGTGGGGGTCGGATGACCCATTTGGATTGACTTTAAAAAATTTAATTTTATTTAAGCTCTTTTGATAAAGATTGTTTGAAATATACTCAAAAATCTATTTTGAACTCGGTTGTCAAATATTCTAATTTTTTTCCAAAATGACTTATTTTTTTAAATTAAGTATTTGAAAATGTATTCCAAACACACCCATAGTCTTCACTCTAAAGTCGGGTTTGTGAGAGCGATTTGATATTTTCGTTCATAATAATGTGCATTTTTTACTTTGTCCATAAAAATACGATTCTTTTATTCTTGATTTTTTTTCAAAATAATGTTTTTTTAATAAATATTGAGAAAAATAGGTCGGGGGAAAAGAAATCCAAAAAATGGGGTAGTGAAATCGTGGACCCGATCCACGAGTACGCAAAATCATGGTCTGAGTCCGTAATTTCCCTGCCACCTTGACGCCAAAGATTGCATGCATGTTGACCGAACTCGTGGACCGGGTCCACAATTACCGAAATTGTGGATAGGGTCCATGACTTCCCTTCCCTATTTCTTCCAGCCATTTTTCTCTCTTCAAATATCATGGTTGCTCCTCTTGCCGGTTTTCTCTCTCTCCTCCAGCAATCTCTCTATCTCTTCATTCTTCAATCATCTCCCACGCTGTTTGTTGTCCGTCTTTCATTGCCGTTGTCATATAGGTATGTGTATAGACATTGTTTTTCGATCACCTCATCTCTCTTTCTTTATTCAATCTAAAATTTTATCTCCGTCCAGCCGTTGTCGCCTGCCGACATATAGGTATGTATATACATTCTTTTTCTAATTATCTTATAAATATGCACTAATTATATGATAAATATACATAGATTTTTTGTTTTGTTTTGCATGCATGAATAAATTTGTATATGTAAATTTTTTTTTTATCAAATAGTTTATTTTGTTTATAGTTTGAAAGATTTAGCTTGACAACCGTTAGTTTTGATTGTTATTTGGCGTTCATTGTTGTAGGAATAATTATTGGCAAAGAATGTGGTGGGAAATTATTAATAATTTTGGGTAGTAAACTCATGGACTGGGTCCACGAGTTTTATAATTTTGGGTAGATTTAGACTATTTTTTTTTTTAACCTTTACAGTTGTAAACGAATTTAAATATGTCGTTTCGTCCAGTAGATTTAGTTATTCTTGAAGCTGGAAATTGTGGGGATAGTGACATTGATTTAGAAATTGATGAATTGTTTGGAGAAGAAGGAAATATAGAAAATGAAAATGAGTTGGTTCTGTCAGAGATATTTACACATATATAATGAGAAATTACTGATTTAGTTTGTGAACAAGGATCAATCTTGCAGCAAACGGTACCGACGTTGTGTAATACACTCCATCAACTACACCAAATCGATTTAAGAGGTAAACACGACCAAAACTGGTGTCAAATTCATGCAAAATATATATCCTTCTGGCGTGCATGTCATGACCACTGTGTACAAGGAGAAATAATACATGAGTTAGATGTGTCAAATGATTACTTGTCCTAGTATGACTCCATAACAAGAAGATTTAGCACACTTGACGGTGCTTACTATTACTGCATGGTAAGCATCTTATTATGTAGTGTTTTTCAATTATATGCTAAGAATATTATTTTATACTTATATGTATATATTTTATCATACAAAATCATTTTGTCCAAGATGTGCACAATTACTCGTTACAACACAATTTATTAGAGTTGAGTTCAATGTGTGACCAAAACATGATAAATGTTGAAAATATCATTCAACATACACGGAGACTCAATGTTGCTGATACTAATCGAAGATGTATTCGTCGTAGACGACAGAGATAACATGACAAAGTTGTTCCAGAGCAACCCGATGACCAGGAACCTCACATATTACATAATCCAATTCCACCTTCTCTACTACATCCAGTTCTAGTCATCAATAGGAGGAGTATTATGCACATGATGAATTTCCATATATTGTCACCCAACAGGATATTGACAATATAATTCACTATCAGCAACATTTTGAAGTGTCTGTGCCTCGTCGTGGACAACGTACGCGAAGAAGACCACCATGTGGCACCTGACTTGTATTTTAAACTTTCTGATTTGTATTAACTTTTATTTTTAAATAAATGAATTAATGATTTTCCATTACATTTTTAGAAATTAAGAATCAATGAAATTAATACAATAATTGAATAAGAACAAAAAACACAAGTAAGAAATAAATTTTCATTTAAGTGGGTAATTAATTAATTAATTTATTTATAATAAAAAAGTCCCTCGCGGACCGGGTCCATGACTCACCTTCCCGTCAACTGCCTAGTCAGCAAGTGACTAGTCGTTTGATCAGTCCAAAGGAAAATCGTGTACCGATTGTACGATTTCACTACTCCATTTTTCAAATATGTTTTCAAACCACCCTATTTTCACATTTGTTTCTAAACCACCCTACTTTTGTCATTATTTTTTAAAAATACATTATTCTTCAAATTACCCCTTTATCCTTGTAATCACTTTTTGTTCGCGATGTTTTAATGAAAATAGTAGCTATTCAAATGTATGTATAATACTTGTTTTCATTTTGCTTCCTGGTGGATTTTATATTTTGAATAAAGCTCGTTGAAACTTTTAGTCAGAGGGGGCTAATTAGTATATGATTAGCTTGTAGATTTACAATCACTAAGTAAATATTTAGTATTTAAATTGATAAAAAATCGAACTCATATAAAATGATATGGCATATATACAAAACCATTATTTTGTAATTTAATTTTAAGTGTTGTGATAGTAATTTGAAAATTTTGTAACGAGAAACAAGAATGAAAATTTAAAAAATCAATACAATTTAAAATTCAATATTTAAAAATGGCAATCAAAATCTAAAAATCAATATTTTAAGTCTCAAGATGTATTCAGGTCAAACTATCATTTTAGACTTTGTCATTCATGTAAGAGTTCTGAATTATTTTCAAGCTGACATTCTAAAATCTCTTTAAAATATACTTTGGCATGTGTGACATGCTAGCTAAAGGGATAGTTGGTATTAGGACGATGTAAGAAAATTGTTAACCAATAGTTTTTCATTCTTAAATAAATTAAAATTTTGTGGTAGAATTGAAACATCACCCAATAAAGTCTAAAAAATAATTTTAAGTCCTATGAATTGAAAAGTAAGAAATAGTTTTAAATTATGTATCTAGTTTTCAAAATGAATATAATTGAAGTTTTCGTGTTTGAATGATAACTTAAAATGAAAAAAAGTATACTAACTTAAGCTTTTAGATCATGGTTTGGTTTATAAATTTCACTTATTTTTCTTTAAATTAACCATGTAAGAAGGATGATTAGAATTTCTAACCTCTCCTTCTAGATATGTCTAAGTTAGAAACATTTTACTAAAAAAAAAAATAACTTTTAGATCATGGTTTGGTATATAAATCTCACTTATTTTTCTTTAAATTAACCATGTAAGACGGATGATTAGAATTTCTAACCTCTCCTTCTAGATATATCTAAGTTAGAAACAGTTTACTAAAAAAAATAAATAACTTAAGCAAAAGTAGGAGAAAAAACAATAAAAGGAATTTTTTAAACAGTAAAAATTTAACGAAAAATTTTAGAGCTCTTTTCAAATATAGCAAAATGAGCCAAAATATTTACAAATATATAAAAATTTCATTGTCTATCATCAATAGATAACGATAGGCGTCTATTGTTTGAGTGATAAACAGTAATATACATCTATCACTCAAGCAATAGAATTCTATCGCGATCTATCGCTGATAGACAGTAAAATGTTTCTATATTTATAAATAATTTGATATTTTTTCTATTTATAATAATTTTTTTAAAAATTTTTTATAATTTTTTTTTCTTTTCTCATTTTACAATCCAAAAAACTATAAGTTTTTTTTTTTTTTTTTTTTTTTGAATTTTATTTAAAGTATAGGTTTCAAATTAACGATTAATTCATTCTAGATACATGCAAGTAATTAAGCATACTTCAAGTTATTTCAATATATTTCAATAGTTAAGATACTGGATTATAGTTTTTCAAAAAAGATACTAAATTATAGAAAATATTCTTAAACTTTGTATTTTGTTTCAATAATATTCATAAATTTTGCAATAACATCAAAACCATTGGTATAAATATATAAACCTATATTTATAACCACGAACTTTATTTCTCAAATATAATTTAATTGGCCTACGTGTGTCAGTAATTACGAAATCTTTGATTCAAATCTCTATGCCCCAATTGTACTAAAGAAAAACAAAACTTTATCCCTCGAACTATTTACTTCATCATCTCCTTCTTCCACTTCCTCTAATTCAAATCTCTATGCCCCAATTGTACTAAAGAAAAACAAAACTTTATCCCTCGAACTATTTACTTCATCATCTCCTTCTTCCACTTCCTCTATTTATGACCTAATATTTATCTATTTTCCCTCATTTCTCCTAATCTTCTCAGCTCTAATTTTGCTGGCTGTGCTAACTCTTCCTTTATTTTATAAAATGGTGGAAATTACAAAGACTACAGATTCAATTCACTCACAGAAAACAAAAGCAAGAAATCACCCTTAACTTGACACAGTAGCTTTATATTTGCAAACCTAATATATTATCACTACAAAGTACTTCCTCTTTCACTTGGTTTCACACTGTTGCACCTTTATACCTCCTAGCAGCCTCTTTGCAGTCAATGGTTGCTACATTGGCACCCGGCACCGAGACCAGTGGCCCGAGCTTCCCGTACCGCCGTGCTGCTTCTTTGCCATCTTTCTTCTGATGATCTGATGGAGGACAGGCGTTATTTTTGCTAGAATGAAGATTTACAGCTTCTTTCAAGTACTCCATAGCCTTCTCAATATCATTCATTGGTTCACTTAATCTCATTTCATGTCTTGGCTGCCTTGTTTCCTTTTGGGCTTCGGCTATGAGTTTATTCAATTCCATATGGTAATTAAAAGCAGGGCTTGGATACCAATTCGCTTTATCATGATGAAGTCCATAATTCTTCACTGGTTCATACGTCTTAGTATGGTTTTGTTGAAAGTTATCCCTTGAACTTGAGTAAACTTCTTCAGCATATTTCTCGGTTGTCGGAACATACCTTGTTCCGGCCAGCACGTCGGTAGGTTGTCGCCTTCCTCCGGCATCGGCACGAGCTGGGTTTGATTTGGGATCAGAGATATGGCTTGTTTTGTTCTTTTCTTCAGGGTGTGATTCTGATATCTTCTTGTTGTCTGGGCGACAAAAGAAACCATATCGAAAATCAGCCATTGCCTAAATGAGTTTGTTATATGCTCACTCTTTATGCCTTAGAGAGCTTCTGGTTTTTCTCTCTACTTCTAAATGGTTTATATAGGCAATTTAATCTAGCTAGACTTTTGGTTAGCATATGTTAAAGCTCATGGCTCTTCCTTTGGAAGCAGCCTTGAAATTCCAGGTTAATTTCTTGAATTGACCAAGGATATGAAAGGAATCTAGTTTTACTTTAGCCAAGAAGTTAAATCTACAATTTTAGCAACTAACTAATGGTCTAAATAGGAGACATAAAGTATTGATTAAGGATTAAATTTATTGTACCTACCAACTAAAGCACAACTCAACTTGGTTAAGTCATTATATCAATGGCCTATTAGCTTAAGTTTTTGAATTTTGTGGAGTGAATTTCAAAAAAGCCAACCATTTAGTTAGTTTATGTTCTCGAGGTATTAGATAAGTTTGAGTTTCATATCATAACCAATCGACGATGAGAAGAGTAGCTCATGCGTCTTATAAATATTATGAGATCCCTTGATTTTTTTCAATGTAGGATCTCAATAGGAGGCTTGGGCATTTCTTGCTCAATATAATTATCACTAGAGATCCTATTTTGTACTTGTTGCGAATTGGGATGATAAATCGTCTATATTGTTTAGAAGTTAGAAAGATCTTTCAAAAGTAAAGACTTCATATTTATTGGTAGAACTTAGAAGGTCCTTTTAGGCAGAGTCCAAAAGTAAAACGTTATTGACTTAAAACCTTTAGTATACATTAGTGTGAAAATACCACATGTCAATTGTCCTAAAACTTACAATACATTTGGCATTCTTAATATGTTAAATCACAAATGAATCTAAAAGTTTAAGTTGCTAGATTACCGTAAATTGAATTATATCGATACTTTAAGACTCAACTCACTAGTGGGCTTGAAAATTTGTAGAACACCTAACAAACAAGAATCAATATTAATTAAAGAGAATTTTGTTACATGCGTTCGAACACACAGTCTTCCATTGTGATATTATGTTAAATAACTAATGAACTCAAAAGCTAAAGCTAATAGTTTACATAAATATAATCATATCAATACTTTAAACCAACTTGAGCAAGGCTCAACTAGTTTAGTCATATACCTTTAACCAAGATGTTAGAAGTTTAAATTCTCGATCCTCAAATGTTATAGAACTCAGAAATGGAAGCAAAACAATTTCTATTCATCATGCGAGCAAAGTAAGATTCATTTAGCGTTTTCAATCAAATACAAAACTACAAATGTTTTTAACTATATAGAATGTATATCACTGAAAATGCAATGAACAACAATACTATGAAAAGAACCTAGAAATGTATCTCAAAGGAGGAGGATGTTCTGATAAACAGATCTTTGAAGGATAGATGGTCCAATCAGTTTTTTCAGTTTATAGATATTTTGAATGGAAAAACTACTCTGGATAATCATTTTGAGGATCAATTCCCCACCACCAAGAAAAAGGATAAAGAATCACATTCTGCTAATCTAGGCCTCTTCTGATTATTGACACTTGCACTAAGCAGAGAATAAAATTGACTTGCTTAGTCATAGAATCTTTGATCTGTTATAAGGAAATGCAAGAAGGAATAAAGAAAACTCATTTTTCATCCTAATCTTCTCAATTTGACACTATTGTAGATACATCCTAATCTTTTGGGTATATTGTGGTGCTTGAAAATTTGCATCTCATTCTAACAAAGAAAGATTGTCCCTAAATATCTGTATAAACTTTCAAGCTTTGGTGGTGTTTTAAGGTAAGGTTCTATATTCAAACTCTTGTCATGTCATTTCTTTTCTAATTGATATTTGTAGATTATATGTTGAACATCTTGAATTAAGTTAATAATTTAGAATATATATACAAGATTAAATATGTTCAATCTTAACTTTTAGGTCTAGTGGTCACTTTATATGGTATGAAAGTAGAAGGTGTGAATCCTCATTGATGTGTTATGTTAAAATTTAAGAGTCACATTTTTCCCTATTTATTAATTGTTCTTTTGCTCAAAATTACTTGTAACGCCAGACTTCTGAAGGGGTACATGAATGAACTGAGACATCCAAATGAGAGGGGTTTCAAGGATATGAACATATAGTTAAGAAAGGTTTAAAAGAGATTGAAAGTTACTACTTATACCAATAAGGTGCATCTTCCACTTTGATGGCTCAATCTTAGGAACTCCAAAATTAAACATGCTTAGCTTGGAACAATTCTATGTTGGGTGATCTCTTGGTAAATTTCTTAAAAAGTATGTGAGTAAGGACAAAGCATGTTGAAATGTTCCGTGTTGGTTTGTGGAGACCTTCTTCATGTATAGGGGAATGTTGAGGCTTCTTCCAAGAAGATGTGGTCTATGGACGAACTAAGGCGAAAGCTGATGGGCATCTAATACCCTAGTTCAGAAGGGATCTATGAATGGGGTGAAATTATATATATATATGGGATTATTTTGGATTTAGAGACATGGCAATAAAACTCAACATTCTATTCTCCATTGCCATAAATAGTTTCTATGCATTGAGCTTTGTGAATAGAGGTTATCTAGTGCTGAGCAAATAACTTTCACTTTAATATGTGATGTAGCAAATTGAAGGTATTAGATCAAATTCATAACGGAAGGGAAGTTCATCCCTAAAGATTGAGAGAGCACTCTCAAAAAACAGATGTTCTATATTAAAATATGATTTCAAAAGCCTTACAACCCTAAAGTGGTAATTTATAGTGTTATAAAGAAATAAGACACCTATCTAATTAATTATAAAATACTATTTAAACATTAATTAATCTAAATTAACAACTTAACAAATATTGACACAAATATACTAATTATCTAAGAAAAATTATTTTAAATGGCAAAGTTGAAAATATTAACAACAATAGCAAAATATCACAGTCTATCTGCGATAGACCGCGATAGACTACTATTTATGTTTATCATGATTGCTATATTTGTAAATATTTTGGTTCATTTTTCTATATTTGAAAATAACCCATTATCTAAAATTCTTCTCATCAATATGTCAACTACGAAGGTGGTGGGATGGTACAATCCAAAGAAAATTAGAGAAATGGCTTAAACTAAACACCTTTTCTCGTTCGATTCCAGTCCAACCATCTGAACTTGCAGAGTTGTAAAAGAGATTCAACAGCTTGTGATTAAATTTCTACAAATATTGTAAAAAGGTTCGAGAATAAATATGTAAAGCAATGCAGAATTTGACACAAGAGAACAAATCAAAGGTGAAGTTAACGTTTCTAAAGGGTATGGAGAAACTTCAGAACCAAGTCACTCAGCTAGCACCTGACACCATAAGCAACTTTTAGGAGTTTTTGATATCACAAGGCTCATAACAATTTATCTATTGAACTTATCCAAGTTTAAATATTCAAAGCCAGAAAACAGGAAAGCTTCCAATAGCTATGTATCTATCAGAAAAAAGGGGTAACCAAAATATGCTAAAAATATACAAGGTAATCTTTTTTTTTGTGTGTGGTTTAATCAGAGTTTGGACCTTCTTTGTATTCCTAATTGTTTATGGTACAGGCATCTTCTTCCAGCTGAAATGGGAGAAGAAAGCCAAATTCAAGCTCATAATTCGTACCAGTTGAAGTATTCCTTCTAGATCACGACTTGATATATTGGGATGGAAATATTTGAAAGCAAACCTCCAAAGGTTCAATGTTGGATAAAAGGGTTGTATCCAACTGCAATATCAAAATACAAACATAGGGATAACTACCACTACAAAATTTATTTTTATTGAAAGGGTGCATTCAAACTTCACAGAAAGGAGAAGACAGTAAGTTGTTACTAATAAGAGAGCAAACATCACCTTAAAGAATCATTTCTCATGGGTCAAATGCAGGAACTTCATGTTGAGAGGAATAAATGGCTTTATACACTGTTCTGTCAATAAAGTTTCGGTATGGATCCTCCTTCCGCTTCTTAATCAGGTAAGCTAAACTATGTTCAACTGCAGATTTAACCTGATTATACAATTGGTTTGCATTATTCTTATCCTTCAGGATTTCCTCTCTTCCTTTTGTTACTATTGGCTTACCAAACAGGTAGTAAAAACGGCCGGGTATCTTGGGAAAGAGCAAAGGAGGAAAAAGATTCTGATTACCAACCTCTCCACTATCCACATCCCTGAAATTCACAGTATATTCAACACCCAGAAAGAAAAATGAACTTCAATTTTACATTTGTAATGTCCGTTTTTTCAAAAAGGAAAATGAGAATAAGCCATGAAGAAAAGTTTAAAAAGGCTTTTTAAACGGGGAAAAATCATTGATAGACTGAAATATACAAATGGAGGGGAGAACGGCCCTATAGAGATGAAAAGGCATAAAAGTATATAAGTAATATAGGTAAATCATACACCATGTGGATGAAGAACAGTTACCTCACTTTAGCAGAATTCTGATTTGCCTCTATGATGTAGTCTCTAATTACAGGAATTTTCATCAGGTCATTATAATCTAAGATCAGCTGCAAATAGATTATAAGATGAAGATAATAATAATAACCAGAAAAGAAGTGATTACAATATGATTTCTTTTCAAGCATGAAGATCGGGACAAGGTTGCACCAACTTTTGTCTAATTAAACAAGTTTCATGATTTATTTATTTTATTTATCTTTTAATGAGAAACCGAAAGTTTCATGCTTTCAGCACACTCATTTGCTAAAACAGAAAATTGCATTCCCTCTTAAATTTCCATGAAACTTTAAATTCTTCCTTCATTTTTCTATGATAGAGAAGACCATGATCCCCTTCTGGACACCAAGATGACTCAATCCCACTCCATTGCCCTTCTACCGATAAGGATCAAACAAGAAAAACATGCAAGTCACTGTAAGGTGCCCCTGGGTTTTCAGGCCTAAACTCTCAGGGCCCATTTGGCTCCTTGTTTGAGATGATGGGGTTGGGCTAGAATAGCCTTACGACATTTGGTTAATTGTTTTACAAACTCGAGTTATAGGGTCTGATGGCTTGTTAACTCCAGTTTTCTAACTACTCAACCTACACATCTAGGGAAACTTATTACAAATTTTAGCAAGGAATGAAACTTGAGCATAGCTCAAACTCAAATGGTTGGCAATATATTCTCGACGAAAAGATCATATATCATTATTGAATTAAAAAAAAAAGTTTAGTAGTAAAATATGAATTATTATTAGGATAATAAGGGGCATATTTTGTCATGAGACATTAGTTAAAAGGAGTCGGTTAGTAAAAAGTAAATAAATAGAGTGGGTATGTGGAGGTGAAAGCAGATAGAATTTGATATGCAGTTATTTTGGGAGTCCAAGTGGCAAACCCTCTCAAAGGCTTGAGAATTCTAAGTTCTTTTTTTATAATGTAATACAATTTCAGTGTTGTTTTCTTACTCCTCGTCTCAAGATTGGGGTCCTACTCATATCGAAACTTCTTATGCTCGAGCTACCAAACGGTGAGTGAACACCATAAAATCAAAGGATGGGGAATCAAACTTACCTGTGTTATGTCGTCTTCTCCAACAGCACCAAACGGTACAATTGTAGCCCCAAAACGAGCAGCCATTCTCACAAATTCTTGTTGATTTGGCCAGAACAGCTTATACTCTTCACCCTGTAAGTTTCCAGAGGACAAAAGGAATGAACATGGGAAACCTTAATCTCAACCTCAGTTGTTGTTGATGTCTATTAAACTGTAACTTTGTTTGTGGTGATGGAACTTAGGAACTGAAGTACCTTGTAGTGGAGAGCCTCGCGTGCACCCCCAGGATAGAGGAGAACGTGTGCCTTTTCTGATAACAATTTGTATAGATTGTTAGCAGTGACAGGTACTGCACCAAATACTTTCACCCAGTCAATCATAGAAAATTCAGGAGATTCAGACTCGAGTCTTCCCAAGAACAACTCTGGATGTGCTATTCCACGAACCACAATATTCTTCTCTCTCAAGAATCCTTCAACTAAAGGAGTTAGCTCCAATCCTAATAAATTGTGATACCCTACTAGCAGCACGGGACCTTCATTAGGAACTCCAGAAAGACCTTTCACTATAGTTCCATCTCCCAGAGTTGAGAACATTGTAGAACCAGTGAGAAAATGAAATAGCCTGCCATTTACACAATAGCTTTTAGTAGTTTTCTAACTTTCTGCTTACAGACGTAAATCTGAGTAGAAAGTTAAACAGGTTGATTCATGCCTGGTGTGGCAAATCCCAGATACAGATGGAACGTATCACAGTAAACTAGTTATTCGTACTATGACCAGTGTGCCTCAAGTGCATTATTTTGAATCTAAAAGGTTATTCTTTAATTTTTTTTTTTAATGAAAAGTTAGGTTTTTTCATTAAAGAAATGAACACAGAAATAAGAAGATATAAACCATAAATATACAATATTCCGAAAACTGTAACTTGATCTCACCAATTTGAACAAATACATTGTTCAAGATTCTAATATTTAAAAATATTAGTGTGTAAATATTAGTTGCCAATATTTGGTCTTTATTGTCTTTATTATTATTTTTTTCCTTATGTTGTAATGAGTCTTTCTCCTTTATAACAAAACTTAGGTTATACTTATTTGAATATATCATAATACTTTTATTCTACCAAAATTAAGGAGGTATAAGAGTAGAAAATATTGTATTCAAACTCCAGTAATTTCATTTCCTTTCCAATTAATATTGATTTCTACTAATTAGGCCTTCTACAAATATTCGAGTCTACAAGTGCGGGGAAGTGTAAAAGTATTGATCAAAAGATTAAATTTACCTTAAGAGATAAGCCTAAGTTTTGAGCTGCCTGGCGTTGGTTTTGGTGATTTAACATATATTTTACATTACATGAAGTATTGATCAATGTTCAAGTACACAATTTAAGCCTAAGCAACTACCAAGAGAGGGAGAGAAATAAGCGCTAATTGATGTAAAATTTACCCAGTCACTTGAGTAAAAGCATAATTGTACTCTGCTAAACTGGGTGGAATATAATCCGAAACAGCATCATGCTTTCTTGACAGGCGATACTTGTAAGTGCTTTTAATTACTGTCATTAAACCAATGCCATCTTCCTGTAACATGATACCATGCTGACAAGTCATATGACTTTTACTTGAGACAGAGAAAGAAAAGAGTGTTACAAGCATGGTGCAGCTCTCTTAACAGCATTTCTTTGATCAGAAGCAAAAACATTTTAGTTAATTTGAATGAAATACAGGAATATTAAAGCATTATCAAAAACAAATAAAATTTCTGTTTTTTTATGAATTAAAAAGAGAGAGAATGTTTACTTTTAGTAATGAAAAGAGACTAATCTCAAAAGTAAAAATTCGAAATGGAAAAATTTGAAAGATTAACAACATAAGCATCAAAACTAACTAGAAACAAATACTTCCCAATTCGACCAAACATCATGCAAAGAAGAAACAGAAAAAAGAATAGAAAGAGAGCACCACCCCGAAGCTTTTAGCTTAGCTCACACGAACCGATCAAACCATGATTTCTGAGCATTCTTGAAGATACAATGATTCTGGTTTAACAAATTTCAGAAATTAAACGTTCACTGCACTAGACCAAAGTGATTGAGCTTTTGGAGGAAAGGAAAGCCCAATGAGAAGTTGAAGAGTTTTGGACTTTGAGTCCTTGGAAAAGAAACCCAAATTTGAAACGCTGAATTCCAGCCAAACAGCATATCTTTTTTTTTCTTTGGGATAAAAATCAATGTTATTGATCGACTGAAATATCCAAGGATATCCATAGATACAAAAAGGCACATATTTTAATTCTTAAAAATTGGAGAATATAATGCACTCTGGATAATTTCCTACTTCCTAGCATGAATGAGGATATTTCTTTTCAACCAGACTATGTTTCTACCAGCAAAGCATCATAGTATTATCTACCATAGTTTCACGTACCAATAATAAGGTGTGCCCATTTTCCTTGAAATAGCGAACTGTACAATTTTGCAATGATCTCCGAAGTCGTTGGGCTTCATCTCCACTTGGAACCATGTTATCCTTGCCACTGAAGGCATAAACCGATTATGAAACAATCAAATTCCTAATATTGAGGAAAACGATTTGACAATTTAAAATAAGGCAGAAGTCAAGCAGAATTATTCTGGCATGAAGTGGTTCATGGTACATCATTGATAGGAACCCAGCTTGAGATTGGAAAGTTATAAAAGTGGGGCTGAAACTGTATTACGAGATCTAAGAAAAATACACGAGCAATAGCTTTCTGAGAGTGCTATTTCTTTCCAACAAAAACTTCCCAAATTATTGCTTCTCTCTACTTTTAACGGACCTTTTTGTTAGATAAAATGGGTTCTACCTCAAAACTAATTACTAAGGAGAGAAGTAACCCACCTATCTTATAAAGATTGTGAGATTCCTTGATTGTTCCAATGCGGGGTCCTCAACATGCCCCTCAAAATGGTGCCTCTTTAAGTTCATCATTCTTGAATCTAATCTCAAATTTTTATTTTTGGAACAAATGTTCGTTTGGACTTCATGGATTTTGATACCATGTTAGATAACATGGGTTCCATCTCAAAACCAATTGGTAAGGAAAGAAGTATCCCGCCTATCTTATAAAGATTGTGAGGTCCTTGATTTTTCCAATGAGAGATCCTCCACACTTTCCTAATAAACACATTAACTAATGACTAATTTGCCCCTATCTATAATCCTGACAACCATCTAATCCACTGTCCCACAACATACCATGGAATATTGGATAAGGTTCCATTTAATTGATCTAATGGATTCTGTGGGAATGAAACTAAAAATGTGATGCAACAATTTGAGATATTTGTAGGGTTGTGTTTAACACACCACTCACACTCATCTATATTTGCATTCTGCTTCATCCTCCCCAAGGCAAGAAGGAAAGGTTTATGTGGGCCGAGCCAGGTTGTGTGCTGTTTTGTGGAGCTTTGGAGAAAGATGAACAATAAGAACATCATAGGGATTGAGAGAACTTTGAGCGATGTTTGGTCCTTTGTAAGTTCCTATATTTCTCTGTAGGCTTTGGTGGTGAACCTTTTTGTAATTATTCTTTAGATCTTGTTTTACTTGATTTTACAGTTTGCCCCCCCTTTATTGTGGGCTTTATTTCTGCATGCTCTTGCAATTGTTCCTTTTTTTTCTTTTTCCTCCATGAAAGTTTTGTACTTCGGTTATTCATCCAAAAGAACAAATACCACTCACACCCATGCACACACACACTCAGTTCTGGGTAAGAACCTAGCAAGCACAAGTACTTCAGCATTAACAGCATGGAGACGAGAATTAGCATAAGCAGCAGCTGATTTGAGCAACTTCAGCTTCCAAAGAAGGGTATCCTTCGGTATAATGCTAGCCAAATCCTGGAAATAGAATGGATGAGAAGAAATTTCAACTCAATTAAATCGATCGTGTAAGAAAATTACAATGCCTAGGGCAAAAGATATGATAAGTTAATTAAGATTACTACAAGCCCCATTCCCTTAGCTCATTGCAATGAGTAAGGGAGTTTATAGAAAATCCCCTGCTACAAGCATGGCTTGAAGTTATAATTAACCAACTTACACTTTAGTAATATTTGATAGGGCTAAATATATAATATAGACCCAAAAGTTGGTATATCTTAATCTTTTTAAAAAAACAAATAAATAATTTCATCGTGTACTGATTTGTTTTCTCCAGTCAAGTCCTTAACATCAACATACCATCGTGTACTGATAGGTTATGGTATGTTGATTGTTTTATTCCTATTCGTTTTTCTCTAAAAAGGAAACATAACTTTTCATTGAAAAAATGAAAAGAGATTAATGCTAAAAAATACAGTTTTATTCATATTCTTGGTTACAACAAAAGAACCCATCTAAAAAATCTTAATTTTTTATCTCAAAATGTAGCCATAACTGCAAAAATAACTTTTCTGTTTTTGAAATATGATCTAATTAACATAGATATTTAACCATGGATATTGATGGAAAAGGAATGTAAGCAACAGCAAACTAGGAAGAAAATTGTGCGTGTTTTGAGGGTGAAAAGAAAAATGAGATGGATAGCTTATCCATGATAGTAAGGGCCACATAATTTGCTTATTTATTATTATTTTTTTAAAAAAAGCAGTCCCTTAAGGTGTATTTTGTAAAGTATTATTTAAAATGCAAAGTTGACAATCTAATTAGATTCCATGAAAGAAATACCATTACATCCTCCTTACCGAAAGATATGGTAGCAAAGCAGTCAAGTTTTGTGATACTTTTTCTAACTGCTGCATTGGAGGAAGCTTGCTTTCAACATTGACCGTTGCCATTTTCAATGGTTCACCTGGTGTAGCAGTAGAAATAAAATAAACATGGTTTTACATTCCAATCATAGCTACAAATCCAAGTATTGTTTAAGAAATAAAGATAAAGTTACATCTAAAAGAGAATCCAGGAATCGTCACACTGCACCAAACAACTCAAAGGCTAAGTCTCATTGAAACAAAAATAGCACAAGAAAAGTCTGCCAAATTTTCTCAATAAAAATATTAGTTACATAAATCACAGAAACCTTTTGTAGGTTATATCTGACAATAAAACAAAGAATATCAATAGTTTTTGTAGTAGTGTACGGGTCTTTGCTTCATGGTGGTGCTATAGAAACAGGAATTTCTTCTGTAATTATCCTCCTTTGATTCTTCAAGATTGAAGGGCTCTTCTGTTATTAGCTTTAGGGAGGGGGTTCTCTCTTCCCCTGCCCTTTAGGTTGTCTTTTTTTCTTTTTTTTAGGTTTCTTCCAAAAAATAACAATAATAATAAAAAATAAAAAAATATAAGAAGACGGGTTCTTAATTATTAACCTTCTCAATTAATAATCTCCTCTATCTGTAGGAATAATTTACCCAAAAAGGACATTCATCACCCTCCACCAGTCCATTCCCACCCTGAACCTAAAGAACCAAGCTGACATAAACATTTAACAATTTAACAGAGTAAATTAGGACATCAGTTTCAACATCTTCAACACTCTTCATTGATACGTTTTGATTCTTGGTGAAAGATAAAAGAGTAGCCTCAAAACCTTAGATCCTTCAAGTTTAACCCTTGCCATTCCCTTTTGTAAAGGTAGTAAGAAGAAAAAGCAGTAACGAGTGAAGCATATATTAGGAACAGGCACTGCATTTCTCCACCATTCTATTACTATTGATCTTAATACTTGGTGAGATCAAGGGTATGCCAGAACGAGGTCTTTTCCTTAGCAAATCTCCAAAGTCTATTAGAGCCACATCCTTTTAACAGATATTGCTAAGGCCCCAAACCTCCATTTTTACTATTTCTTATGGGTTAATACTTCTTCATCAACCCAGAAAACAGCAATCATGAAATCTGATATTCAACAATAGTATGAGTGGCATATTCACCTCACTTTCTACATGAACATATGCTTGCTCTTACTGAAATTTGACTCAAAGCTTGCTCTTCCATCCGACACCGATTTCAAAGCCTATATTTTCAGCCCCATGCCATATTCACCTCACTCTCTACGTGAACATATGGGAGATGATTGGTATAATTTTTCACCTTCAACAAGCTTTGAGTCATTCAATCCTGTTCCTCACTTGATGGCATTAGCTCCATGGTTTAGTGAACTTGGACTTTACATTAAGGCGATCCCAGCTTGTAAGCAATTAAACCGACAATCAACCAAGAAAAAAAGGAGGTTGAGAGAGCTTCGAAATCTTCAAAGCTCCATACCTTATAACAAAAAAGCTAAAGATTCTATCAGAGAAGGGCTGTCATCAACATGATTCCTCCTTGATTGGTTTTTTTGTAAAGGGTTGTCAGAGTCCTGTTTTTTTTTTTTTTTTTTTTGGGCAAGCTGCTTTTGTTCTTAACCATCTTTTGGTTGTACTTCATCTTTTCATCTTCTTTATATCTTTTTCGGTTGTATTTGCTCCCTCTTGTTTGGGCTCCATTTGTTATATTTGTTGTTTCTCTTAATGTACTCTTTGGATTATTTCATTCATCAATGAAATGTTTCTTATCCAAAAAGAAAAGTAAAAAAAAACAATAGTATGAGTGGCAGGATGGATTAAAAACAGGAGTGTTGCTAAATTCTCAATAATATCTCTAAAGAAAGAAATAGTCAATTAATAGCAATCTACTTACCCATAACAAAGCTAAGAAGATAAGGAACTGTTTGATGTAGTACATCAGGTATAGCTTCTAACAACGGAAACAGGGGTTGCAATTGAGACCTGCCAAAAGATGTAGCTAATAGAAGGCCAAAAAAACTGTCAAATTTATTGAAAAGTGCATGACCTAACCATGTCACGTGATTACATGAACTTGAAGTTAAACTGCAAATATGGAACCAACCTGGATTTGCTAAAATCAGAACAAGGTCAATTTTAGGATTACGTGAAGCCACTGCAAGTGCTAAGCATCCTCCAAATGAGTCCCCAACTAAATAAATCGGTTTGTTTGGGGAACAAGCATGCTCTGACCTGATAGTTTCTTCAACAAGCTTTACAAGTCCTTCAGATAACACAAGTCTGTTTCATCAGCAGAGTATAGAAATGTTGAAAAATTAATGAACAATAACAATAATGTAGACTCTACCAAGTTAAAGTTTTATGTGCAGTCACAAATGTATATGAAGTCCCTAAATACATATCTTCAGTTAATTCTTAATTATGTCAATGTTGTACACCAAATATCAATGTTGACTTGACATCATAATTTTTGGTCAATAATCATATTCAGGTTCATAGCTAGGCAGAAATTGCGCACTCAATTTCTTAGGGAAAGGATTCAATTTCTTAATTATGCCAATGTTGTACGCCAGATATCAATGTTGACTTGATATCATTATTTTCTGGCCAGTAATCATATTCAGGTTCATAGATAGGTAGAAATGGCCCACCCAATTTCATAGGGAAAGGATGAATATTGTTTTCAAGCACCATTTGTACACCAAAGTGGTGTAGATTGCCAAAATTTCCCCCAAACTAGAAACCAAGATCACAAGTCAACAACATATCGGTTACACAGCTCTACCATCAAAGTTGTTTCAATTTAACAGGGGAAAAGTTGACTCGGAAGTAGTCATAAAACTGTATCCATGAAAATATTCTAGCCATTAAGAAAAGTTTAAACCTTCAAATGGCGTTCGATCTTGAACAGGAATATGTAGGCATCGAACTTCAAAAGCCCTGCATCATAAGACTGATACCTTAATGAACGCTGATTTTACTTATAAGTGAAAGAAATGTCACCAATTCAAACATATTCATTATTCTAATTCCTAAATCAAATATAAAATGATAGAACATTAATCCAAATTTGAAAAACAGCATAATAAACTTGAATTAATAGTGAGGCTTATACACACGGCCATGTGCATGTGCCGAGAGAAAACAAAGGAGAAGAGACAAAAGCACAAACTAAGGTGCCAATGGCAAGAAGAGTGTTGTTTTAAAATTGCAAGAATCCACTAGCCAAAAGAGTGTTATTTTAAAATATAATTTGGCAATTTAAGTGTCACCCTTTCTTTTATACAAAACTCAACATTCTTTGGGAGCAATGGCAGAACTAAGAAAACAAGGACACTGAAGGGAATATGATGAAAAAATGTCGAAGAAATCCACAAGAAGGAAGCATTGAAGTAGACAACACTCCAACAATTAAATGTTGTTAAGTACCATGTTGTAGACTATAGCTATCAACTTCAACCACACCTAGGCACTAAAACCAGCAGGATGGATGAATAAAGCTAACTCCTCAAAAGAAAAAAAAACCAAACAAACAAACAAATGACAGAGATGAATCCACGTCAACGGATATGCTCATCACGTTCAGCTTGAAACTCAAATGTCCATAGAAAGTGGATTAAAAATCAATATACAGATTTAAAAGATGCATGTTTTAATTCCCTAGTAAATTTAACTTGCATTTTTTCGTTGGTTCTTTACCACTCCATCAAAGAAACAGTGGCAAATTTCATGGAGCATCAATTCAACAGTATCAGAAGTGAATGGCTTACTTCCCAAGAGCTTTATGATTCATGATAAGGCCACATCCAGTGCCATCCATTCCTACAGAATATGAACCAATACCAAATCTAAATTAGATAAAAACATCACACTTTCAAATCACAACAATTAATTGACAAACAATTTACAGCCATGTTTGTTGGTTTCTCTTCTTCCCCCCTCACGAACAGAAGAAAGCTTAGACAACTGTTTGGATGCATTTTCTAGAAGACAAGAACTATTTACTATAATTCTTCAAAACGATGCATTAAGAGCTCTAGTTCTCTCAAGTTCTATTAAAAACAGTAACTTTCTTTCGTACATATTCAAATACAATTAAAAAGTGTTGAAAAAGAGTCATAATTTTTTATTTATACCCACAAATGACGACAGACTATTTCCCAATTTCCTATTTTCTATACTTAGCCATTCCACATTTCAAATATTGAAATTAGTTTTTCAAATACAAAAACCCAAAACACCCATTTATGCAGTTTTGAACTTGTCAACTAGTGCAAAATAATTACCAGGCAAAAACAAAAGAATTGGAGAACCCTTTAATGGAGATCCAGATGCAACAGGGCAAAACCAGCGAGGCGGACCACCATCAGGATGCTGAGTAAAACCCTTAGCGGCATCAAAGTAATCTTTCACAGTCACAGTCCCATACCCATCATCCCAAAATGGCTCCAACTTCTCTGGAACATCATCTCTCAACTTAATCTTCTTCTCTGCAGCTTTAGACTTTAACCAACCATTGCCCTTATCCATTGAAGACCAACTTCCCTCCTTCTCCCCAACCATAGAAGCTCCATTCACCACAGCTGAAACTGAATCAGCTGAAGCTCCACCTTCACTTCTAACTCGCATTCCCCATGAATTCCTACGCCGTTGAACTGAAGCTCCAAACAACGACATCCCGACTCCTAAACAAGATGCCATAGCTTATGCAAGCAATGAGCTAAGCCACACCCTTTCTTCAGCTTCAAAAAACAAAAACAAAAACAAAACAAAACAACTCCAAGATTCAACAATTCCCACTTCCCGGAACAACTTAAATAAAGCAAACATTCAGTTTGCAAAGAGTATCCCCTTGAACTCTCGAACTAAAAACAACCCAACCAACACGTTCTGCGTTGAGCAGAGAACAAAATGAAATCACAAGAGATTCAGCATTAAAATGGGTTAAAAGCAACCCTTTATAGCTAATACGTATAGCTAATCCGAAAGTTCAAAATTCTTTTGCAACACGTTTCAAAGAGCTGTCCCAAATCAAACAAAAGCAGGGAAAGTAAAAGGGACCAATGTCTTACAGTCACATTCATAATTGAACAATGAGAACCATACGCGTGATGGTAGGAATCAGATATAATACATAAACAATACATTGGAAAAAGTGAACAGAAAAGTGCGAATAAAGTAGAAATTACCGTGGGGCATTGGCCAAGGAGCTTGGAATTATGAAGAATTGTGAGCTCATGTGGGTCCAAGCGAGAGAGAAAAACAGGGATAATCGGCTGTATGATCGGCTGCTGGTAGCCATAACCAGCAAGCCACGAGCTTTTGCTTGGCTCGCGCTGCATTTCACAGCCACTCATGAATTGTGTCACAAGCGTCTTATCTAGGCTTTTGAGAAAGAAAACAAAACTACTTAGATTATATGGTTAGTATCTAATTGCCATGTTGCTTTCAAACGAAATGGAAACCAGATATTTTGCCACGTAGTTCATATATTTTGCCACATATTACGATGGAAGGTCATGTCAGTTAGCTAAGCTCGTTTTGGCTATTAATTAAACCATGACTTTTCTAACTAGGATCTCTACCCTTAGAAATTTTTTTTTATTATTTTGGCTATTATTTTGCTACATATTAATTTTTTTTATTATTATTTTTAATATAATTATGCATTTTAAAATTTCAAACTCAAAATCTGAATTCACCAAAAACATATAAATCTTGTTTTCAAAATTCACACTGTTTGAATCATATCACCAAAAACAGTTTTAAAAAATAAAATTCAAACGGCCTATCAAACGCATATTCGCTGAACTTAGTGAATCTGGTAACATAAGACAGAATCTGAGTTTTCTACAAAACAAACCCTTAGTTTTTTTTTTTTTCTGCAATGGAACATTAAGTTTTTATTGCAAGTTTATGTCAATTGAGATATGTTAATGTGTATGTATTTTGTTAGATTACAAGTTCAATATCTTAACTTTCAAGTTAGTACCTAAGCTTCAAATTTGTTCTAAACTCTATCATTTTGTGTCTAATAAGTCTATAAATTTAAATTTTGTGTCTAATAGATTTCTAAATTTTTAATTTTGTATCTAATAATTTATTTATATGTTTTTTTTAAATAATTGATAATTGATTTATTAGATATATATAAAATTAAAATTTATGTCTAATAGAATCCTAAAATTTAAACTTTATGTTTATAAATGAGCTTGGAAAAAAACATGTTGAATAGGTTAAAGATACAACTATTTTGTCTTTTGTTTTTTATTTTTTATTTCTAAAAATTAAACTTAACAAAATGTCTACCCATAAGTTTCAATGTTTTATTTTTCACTTACTACTCATGTTTTAAAAAAATAAAGTTGAGTTAAAAAAATTGTTTTTGTTTTAGAATTTGATTAGGAATTCAAGTATTTTCTTAAAATATATATTTTTTTGTGGTAAATGAAACATCTCGTTGAGAAATGAAATCAGGATGACTCCAAATACCTAAAGGTGATTAGGGAAGATAATTCTAATTATTGAGTAAAAAAGATAAATTATAATGGGAAAAGTGGTGCTTTTTTTTTAGACTAAGGAAAAGCAGTGGACAATACAAATTCCATAATACAGTTAGAGGAAGAAAAGTCACAAAAGACCCATTTATTCCTTTCACCTCACAAACTCCGAAAGAAAGTATGCATCATAGCCAATCAAATCATCTTATTTATACCACCAAAAGGATGACCCACCAATAAATAAACCAATATGTAAAAAAAAAAAAAAAAAAAGGTATTAAGACAAGTAAAAGACCATCCAAAAGCCTATAAAACAATATCCCGAAAGTTGGTAGCAAATGGACAGTGGAAAAACAAATTGCCTGAAGATTCAACATGGCAGCGACACATGTGACACACTAGACATATAAGGCATGTGATGTTGTAGACTGTCAACAGTATTGATGGTACCCCAATTGCTTCCAAAGAAAAATTTTAATCATTTTAGGATAACTATCTTTCTAGACTATAATGGATCCATGGTGCCCACCAAATCAGCCATGAAAGATTTAACAGTAAACCCATAGTAGGATAAAGAGGCCACAACCAAAAATCATGAGAGGAACCCAAGTTGACAAATGCTAAGTGGTAAGACAAGGAGGCCCATTCATAAATCTCCGATTCGGTAAGATTACAATGTAAATTTAAATCTCAAGCACTAGTAGATGGAATCCACACATTAGCCACAATGGCCTTCGACTGCCAGCAATACGAAAAAGTTGAGGATTCATAGTGAAAAGAACACCACAACTAAGCCAATAGTCATGCCAAAAAAGATGTAATAACATCATCACCAATTCGACAACAAATACAAGCAGTAACCAAACTAAAGCACTGACATATAAATCTCCAAGGAGTTTCCGAAGAACAATGAGAGAGAGAAGTAGGCCAAGTGCAATCAAAAGAATAATACTTAGCCATAATAAATGGTCTCCATAACACATCTTTGCTCACATAAAAACCTCCAAGTTCACGTTGCAAGAAGAGCAAAATTACGACCAATAACTAAGGATGCTTAGAAATCATACAATTCACATTGTGCATACCACCATCACTTCAGAAATTTTCCCAAAAAAAATTACGAACCATCTTGTCTAGGCAGTTAATAATAAAGGTTGGAGCTCTAAATAAAGAAGCGTTTCTTTAAGATAGGTGAAAATCATAGTAGAAAAATTGAGAGAACACAAGTCTAAATTTCGACAAAGAAATTGTCATCAAACTGAACCTCAGGCCTTAGGAATCTTTGAACGTAAGCTCATGCCTCAAGAAACAATTATACACTAAAAGTTAAGGAATCAAATAAGCACAAACCTAAAAGTTCAACAACGTAATGCAATATATATTTTTATTTATGATGTGATAATCTTAAAAGATTTAACACTATAAACATCTCCATCTTCATCTTGTTAATAATATTGTAAAATCTTCAAATTTATATTTTAAACAAGATATCTAACCATTGACATTTTTAACATAATTGATATTTCATCTAATAAGTCATGTTTTCATCTTTTTTATATATCGAATTCAAAAAGTAAAAATAAAAAGGAAAAAAAGGATTTGGGCATAATTTTGGTTGTACATCTAATAGAATAGATGGCATACTACCTCATTAATTATTTTGACACACCATTAAATAATTTATTACACTAACCTCATATAATTCTTAAAAGTTTATCATGTGGTATAGCAGGAAAAATTTCTCATACTACACCTGGAAATTTCCTCTTTAGAAGGGTTGCAATTGAGATGGCACGTGGCAACATATCACGTAGCTATGGAGAGCATAACGTAGGTTACTTGTACAAACCATAAAGTGATGGCCAACCACTACTCATAATTTAGGTCTTATATTTAATCAAATTGGGTTAAAATGCATTTTTACTTCTTAAACTTGAAAGTTCTAAACTTTAATCACTAACAATTTAGTCTTTGTACTTTTAAAAGTATAACATTTTGGTCTCTAAACTTTAATAAGCAACATTTTAGCTTTTTACAATTTATAATGATTTAGTTTTTATCGTGAAAGTTTTTATCAAAATCAAGTGTCAATTTTTATGACATAATAACTTAATTTCATTAAATCATACTAATATTTTTTCTAATATGGACTAAACCTTTACAAATTATAAAGTGCATGGAATAAATCATTAATAATTAAAGCTTAGGAACTAAATTGTTACAAATTTGAAAGTACAAAAACTAGATCGTTACCAATTAAAGTGTAAGAACTAAATTGTTACTTTTATAAAAGTTCAAGGACCAAAAGTGTCTTTTTTTTACCATAGCAGATAGATAATATTCTTGTATTTTACCTATATCATCGAAGTTGGAACATGAGTCGCAATTGTTGCTTGTTATGCTCATGTTGGCTTGCAAGGACCAATTCTTTTTCACAAAATTCTTGAATTAATTTACTTATCACCTTAATTCGATTTTTTAATCCAAAAAATCGAAAATAATTCGAGATAATTAAATTAACTTCTAGTCTATGATCCACATGATGACTTTTGATGTCGCTCGATTAGACTAGACTATAATCGTAATGTCACATTCTCGGCTAGTAACCTTCTATTATTATTATGACCTAATTGAATTCTACAAACATGGTCCACATAAATTGTCTTTATATCGAATCTCCCCTACTTGAACAAAGTTAGTTGTAAAAGTAAATATAAACAAGAATATAATAATATAAATGTCCCTATATTTTTTAAATAAATAAAGCGACACATAATTTTCTTAAAAATTAGTTAAAATATAATTTATAAAAATAGATAAAAACAAGATCTATATCTTTCTTTTAGAGTATGGTTTAATTGATTAAAAATCTAGAAACCACTCTTTCCACGTTTACTTGCCATCTCCAAAATGCTAAAGATAAAGCAAATTACCAAATTAAAACCAAACTTGGAATAGTATCATCCACCACTTCTTTTAGCAATTGCTTCGAAGTTCTCTCTCTCTCAAAAGAACATATACAATTTTTGTTGCCTTCACTAAAGAAGCTAATAGAAGAAAAAGGAATTATTAAATTCCAATTTTTGAGATGATACAAATCTATAATTGTATTAGGACCAACTATGGAAATTATTTTTTATATTTTTTATTAACAGATTTAAAAAAAAAAAAAAAATGAAAAGGAACTCTCTGATTTTTATTTGAATCTCATTTAATATTTTCCATTATAAAAACGTCGGCATCAAAATGTAGCTTCTAAATTAGTAGAAATTGTCAAAAGAAGTGGGGACACCCTAGGTTAACAAGAAATGGCTAAGATGGATGTATTTAATTACTTTTTACAAAACTTTTCAAGAAAAGAAAAAAGAAAATTTAAAATCTTAAAAATGTTTGTATTGCTATATTGAATAGTGATTTTGTATACTTGGTTAAAAAGGAATATTATTGTTGTCTGAAAAAGAATATTCTTTCTCTTCGTAATTTTTGGTCTCGGCTGTTTTTTACTTCAAGTTACGAAAACTAACTTAAATCTCTAGCAATCCCAATTCTAAAAAGTGAAAATCCAAATTTAGTCCAATCCCAAACCCAATGGCTTAAGATACTTTTGGGGTTGGATCTGGCTAATCTAACCTTTAATAGCCAAGTTGATGAAGTAAGAAAGAGCACAGCAGAAGCAACCAGGATCAAGAGCACTCTAATTTCATTAATTTTAAGGATTAAATATGCAAGTTCTAAGAATTAAAAATAGAGGCAAGGTACTTACATGTTGTAGTTCAAAATTGAAGCAACCTTCTCCAAATCTCTGGCCTCTTAATGGATTTGGAGCAAATTTGAGAGAAAAAACAGTTTTTAAGAGTTTTGGGCATTCTTGAATTTTCAGCAAAATTCAACCAAAAGCTTAACCCATTTCCCTTAACTCTTCTCCTATATGAGGAGGAACTTCAACTAATCATATTAGCCATGAAATTGACACTTCACATAGTAATTAATCCATTTAATTAGGAGGTGGAAAGTGAATGAGGTGATAGTTTAATTAATCCATTCAATTAGGAGGTAGAAAGTGAATGAGGTGATAGTTTAAAAACCAAACACCTCATGCTTTCATGCAAATTGAAATTCCCAGTTTCAATTTCTATATTTAATTAATTTCAAAAATTAATTAAATAATATTAATTTAATATTAAACATACAATTATTTTAAATAACAATTAATTAAACAATTTAATTAATTATATTAAATTAATATTAAATACTAAAATATTAAATTAATAATTTTCCACTTGTCCCAACAATTTTCAATCCGACGAATCTCTATTCATCTAATTGATATTTAAATCATATTTAAATATCTCCAACTCTCCAATTTCGTTTAATTCATAATAAACGAATAAATCATAATAATTTGCTCCTTAACCGAATTTGAACAACTTCAAATTCTTTCATCATACTATCCTAAGGAATAATTCATGAGCTAACAAAGGGACCTAATGGACCTACAGATCATGAGCTCCAACGATCCAAAATTAAGCGGCTAAACTCTTTAACCAAGTTAATTAACATGTGTTAACTACCAGAACATTTCACTATAGCTCAATAGATGCACTCTCCTCAATGTAGATATATTTTTGTCTACTCGTTATAACCATGATTAGTAAGTCAATCCTTCATAAGTCGTTCATAATTACAGCTGGGTAAAAACTACCATTTTACCCTTGTAATTACTTCTTGTTCCTTAAGTCCCACTAGTCCTCTAATGAATAATTGGTTTGTGGTCTAACCAACAAACCGAGTCTCTCTCAGGCCAATAAGAGGATGAGGCCCATTGTTCAAGACCTGGAGTCAGTACTTAAGGGAACAACTTCTCTATTGACCTTAAATAAGGTAAGAGTGAATTCCATCTTGCAGGTCTATGTCTCCAGTTATCTGTCTGGTCTTATCTCTAAAATAGGGGCATATTGAGTTGACGAACTCGGGCCACTCTCGCCTATGCAAATTAAAGGATAATCTCAAACAAACAAGAGTTCATAATTAGCTCAAGATTAAGATCAAGTTACATAGGTCATCAGGTTGAAATAATCAGTTTTAACAATAAATGGTGTTAAAGAATAAAAGTGATTATTTCATGGTTTGGTATTATGCAAACTCATTGCATGAGATGCCCCCACTCACATGTCTCTACATGAACAATAGGAGATCACATAATTTGTATCAAATACAGAATGAGCCACATCCATAGTGTCCTCAAGATAAGGTACCCAGCCTTATCCCCATCCTGTAGACTATTTTGGCTGTTACTTAAACTTGATCCACTTTGATGTCTATACATAAAGTCTAAGTATTATTAACATAGCAAGAGATTCTTAGTTTTATTAGATTTAGAGATGTGATATAAGCAATTCATATACTCAATAACGTCTTTATTAAATAAATCTCGATAACAACTTTATTGAGAATATCTACAAAATTTACAAACCACCAGTTTCAGGACATAAAACCCAACACAAGTTCATAACTCAACTCTTGAGTTTGGCTCATTAGATTTGGGCCAAGTTTATGTTGGCTTGAATAGTCTCAATGGATTGGCTAATTAAATATTAATTATTTAGTTATTTAAAAATATATACGCATATTTTAGATTTTATATGTGAAATTTTATTAAATTTATTTAAATTTAGGGCTCTTTTCAAATATAGCAAAATGAACTAAATTATATACAAATATACCAAAATTTTATTGTCTATCTGCAATAGATTGTGATAGACTATGATATTTTGCTGTAAATATTTTCAGCAATTTTTTTATTTAATATTTAATTTTCTTAAAAAAATTTATTTGTTTTAAACACTTAAAAAGATTTTGGGTTAACAACTACGATATATTTAAATATATTAAAAAAACAATATTAATAATTTCATTTTTTAATATATAAAATATAATATATGAAAAACTATATATTCAATGATAACTCTACTAGGTCACCCCGATAAACTAATCCAAATATGGCACATAATGAGCCACCCACAAAACGCCACTTCAACAGCCAAAACCTAATAGATCATTTGCAAGTGAAGTCTTATTCCAACAAAGCACAAATGACAACTGCTCCATGATTGCTATCCTCACTCTCCATCTCGTTATCATCTCACAAAATTCTCCATTTAATTTCACATGGATCAGGGCGGAGAATCTTTGTGCAAAATTTCTGAGAGTTGAGTTCCCACGTGACACTATTCTTTATTTATTCTTAGATTAGCAAAAATCAATGAAATGATATTTTTAAAGAAAAAATTTCAATTAAATAGTTTGTTTTCTACCATAAATTATGATGTAAATGGTTAGTTCTTTATGAATCCTCCTTAGTTAATTCCAGTTGGAAAATTCTTAAACCTTTTAATTAAATTAGATTTTATATTAAGTTATTTAATTCTTGATACATATGAATTTAAAAAATGGTTCAAAACATATCAAATTATTCATACGATATCACCCTTCATGCATGAGAGTTTAAAATGGTTCGAACATGTATAATCTTTTTGTGTATATATACACACACATATAACTTTTTTTTAATTAATAATAAAAATAAATCAAGATGAAGAATGCATTCTCCATCCTCATTCTTGTTTAGCTTTCGATGAATATTCTCCTCACTCCCCCTCCCGTTCTAGGGGGAGTCACCACAGGCCCCAACTTCGCAGAAAAATGGACATATCTTGCAACGCCAACTCTAGCGCTTGCTAGCGATAGGATGTGACAAGTGAGAAAAATAAGAAGGAAAAAGGAAAAAGAAGAGAGAGAAAGTTTGTTGTCAATAACAGTGGTGGGACGTGTGAAGTAGTGGTGACAAGGTCTATTCGGTCTTTTGTTTATAGAAAGCATATATCATTTTAAAATTTTGTTTAGAAAATTATCGATTATCAACAACAAAACAATATAAATTTTAATAGTATATTTATGAAAAAATTGCAAAAACCACTCCTAAACTATGGAATTGGCTACAATCACACCCTTGAACTTTCAATTTGATCAATTATACCTTTATGGGTTCTTAATAGTTGCCATCAGACCCTTTTTGTTAAATTAATAATTTTTATTTGTGGTTTCAACCTCCTCTCTTCATCCTCTCTCCTGTCTCTTCATCGTCCTCTCTCTCTCTCTCTCTCTCAAATGCCTAAATTCTTTCATAGGTTCAGTACCCAATTGTGTCTACAGCCTCACCCAACAAGCTTCCTCTAATTCATTTGCAAATGTTTGTTCACATACATTCAAGACTGCAATAGATCTTGTCCAACAATTTTGTTTTATTTACAATCAAGTAAAAGGTAATAATGGAAGGTAACAGAGCTCCCGCCTCTCCCAAATTTTAGAGAATACCATAAAATAGTAAAAAGAATACTTGCAAGCAAATAAACAAACCTAAAAACCCTATTCCCTATTCTCCCCACTATTAGACATGGCAGTCTATTGGAACACTTGAATTCATAGTCATATTTTAGAAATTACATTTTTTTCTTTAGCTTTCAAAATTTTGAGAAGTTCATAAGCGAAGGTAGTATATACAAAATTTAATTGTCAAAAATAAAAAACCAAATATTCATCAAACATAGCCTTAGATTTGAGTGGTTAACAAAAAGTGCATTGGTGTGTTTTCTCCATTAACTTTTAGGAGGGTTAAAATGAGAAAAGTTGGATATGATAAAATAAGACTACTTCATTTAATAATTGCCAACCTTAATGCGTATTCTTAGCTTTATACATCTTGATGTTAATGACAAAACATCATTTAGGTGTGAACTCTCCTATAAATGAACCTACTTCAATTTGTGGTTTTGGTGTTCTTATGCCAAATTGATGAAAACTCGCTTCTACCATCATTCCTCAACTATAACTTTGTACAATTACGTTGCTAAAATAAGGTTTCGGTAGAAACATCTCTAATAGCATAGTTGTCAAAAAAATTACTTTTACAGTTCTAACATATATTATTACAACTAATTAAGACATAGACTACAAGGTAGAAACTTTGAGGATTGTTTTCAAATATATCAAAATGTATTGATAGACACTAGTAAACTACTATCATCTATCACTATTATCAATAACAGACATTGATAGATGTCAATCAATATCTATCATTATTTATCACATAGACATGATATTTTGCTATCTTTGAAAATACAGTTTTGTTATTTAAAATAATTATCCAAAGTTTTATTACGTTGAACTAAAAAGTTTTATTATGTTGAACTGAAAAGGAATCTGTAGTAAATGCCTATGATAAATAGATGGCACCCACTCCATGCATCCTTTATTTTGACCCATCATCTACTTTGTTGTTTTTGTTTGGGTGGAGACTTGAACTTCTGATCCAAACCTCCACTTATTTGCTGTATAAAAAAAATAGACTGTTCATAATTCAAAATTTAGACACATGATTCAAATTAGTTTTATAGGTTAAATAGATACAATCACTAAAATTCATGTAGCCAAATAAGAACTACCAACAATGGCATTCAAGTTACAGAATTCAATAAGTTAATGCAGGAGAAAACAGCAGAAACTAGGGCAAAATTTTCAAATGAAAATAGAAGAGCTCTGTTCCAGCAGAAGAGCACAAAGAGAGACCTCCTTTTATTTATGAATAAATAAATAAAGCCAAAAATAACCTTCAGAACTTGGTTTTCTAAAACTAAAGTATGTAAGCCACCATTCAAATCTACACAGCTTTCCACATCATTACTCTAAACTTAGTCCCTCCCACCAAATTTTCCATACTGCTGATTTCTCCTCCATAGTAAAAGAAAAAAAAAAATACCTCCATGTCATAACCGAACCCAAGGCTCTTCTCTACTGTAGTATTTTGTAAAAACTTACACCTTGCAGGCAAAAGATGAAGATTGAAAAATCTATAGCGCCCGCAGTTTCACCTTTGAAATGATGACCAGAAAATTCTCAGCAGGTTCGAGAAACAATGCGGAATTGAGAAATGGGTTGATGATGTTCAGATTTGCAATGCCTGGATTAAACGCTTTCATTCATATCAAGCACCCCAAAATGAAGCAACAATCCCAGTTTCCTCAGCAAAAGAATCACCTACATAAATGTTAACAGGACAAAGAGAGAAAAAAAAAGCTCAAGAAGGTTAGCCGACAGTGATGCATTGTAGATTTTTTCTTTTTTCTTTTTTCTTTTTTTTTTCCAATCTTTCAAGGACCCATTTGATAACGTGCATGTTTTGATATCTTGTCTTCTGTTTTTCTGTTCCTTTTTAAAGAGTTCTCAAAACCAAGTATTGGTTTTGGAAACAAAATTCTTTTTTTTTTTTTTTTTTTTTTTTTGTTTTT
>QLSR01000282.1:1251113-1296364 GCA_031780015.1 Citrullus colocynthis
AAAAAAAAAAAAAAAAAAAAGTAGAGAACAACCTGAAGGGCCAGGGAAATGCTTGAAAAAATTTTATGAGAGAGGGAAAACACAACATTGATTCAAGTTACATAAACATTACAGCAAATGAAGTGGCAAGACTCATCTACCTGATCATGGAATCAGAAGATCCTGATAGGCAGAACCTGCAGCCATGAAAATAGAATCTTATTATAATTCCTAAAAAGAAAAATAATATGAACAAAGCAACAAGAGTGATACAATTGCAAAAGATAGCTCCAAGAGGAGAGAGAAGGGAGGTTTCTAGCAGTCTGCTCACTAGAGGTCTTTTTCAGAAGTCATCAGTTGAATAGCGAAAATTTAGGTTTGTATGTATTGAAAACCACTATTTAATATGAATCTGTGAATTTAGAAAGAAAAACAATGATCATTGTCCTGAAACATAGGCAAAATAAACATTGGCAAATACACTTACACTGACTTTTTATATTGGAAAACATTCTTAAACTCAACTCTCTACAACAACCTGAAAATAATAGAACCATGATACAATCCACAGTTTGAAACTTCACTTTCCAATAGAGATATGAATAATATGATGAATTGACATATAGACATCTTTGAGAAATTTATGGAACCACTTTCAAGGAATTTACCGTCATGACAACTAGGTTTTAGCAAAACACCAGAAAAAAAATTGTTCAAAGAGAAAAGAAAGACTCCAGCAAACCAACCTGCCAGTTGAGTCCAAAAGGAGAGCCCTAATATTATCTGTATGTCCTCTTAACTTCATGGACTTTGAACCAGTTCTTGGATCCCAAACACGAACAACCTAGAGGAAGTGAGAAGAACCAGCTAATTTTAACTGACAGTAGAATCCAATTTGCAAGCTTGGGATAATTAAATATGTCAACCAAACAAGGGTATGTTAGAGTCGGAATATACCTTTTCAGTTCCACCAGAGACGAGAAGCGTCCCGCTGTCATTCATTGCTAGTGCATAAACTGATTCCTTATGGCCTTTTGCAGCAATTGGAACATAACCGTGAGACTGATTTGGGTGTGTAGAAATGTTGTTACTAGAGCTGATAGTGCGTAAACTTGTAACTGGAAGTGAATTTCCAGAAGCAATGATACCATTTGAACACTCGTCATCGGTTGCATCATTTGACTTTGAACTTGGAGCGTATGCAGCCTCCAAATCCCATATGAAAACCTCCCCTCCAAGACCTCCCGATGCAACAACATTGCTCTATTATGCATGATACTACGATGGGATCAGAAGACAACCCACATAGAATAAAATACAAGTCCCAAACAACATAACAAAATCCAACAGACTCACTACAGGCTTTCACATTCAGCAATCTTTTCATCAGGGCATACCACAACGTTTAGACAAGTTTGGCAAAGAAATTACATTTTTTTCTGCTGCAGCAAGACAAGTCACATAGTCAGAATGCTGACGCAGAGTCTTAGTGCAACCACCATCAGATAAGCAATTCCACGTCTAGCATAGGTCAAAAGAATAGATCAAAATAATTCAATCAAACTATTAACAACATTACAGAAGATGACGGAAAATAAAATGAAGAATATCGAAACCAAGAAACCTTCACAGTGCCATCCGAAGAACAAGAAACGAGCCTATTGTTGCCTACAAGGACTGCATCATTAACCTGAAAAATAGAAAAATGAGGTTGATAAGTTAATCTTTTAGATGCAATACCTTCTCTTATGTTATTTCATTATTCACTTTTTAGCTTGAATTACTATTCACGATATCACCAACAATTCCTTCTCAATCTGAAATGATAACTAGGCTTATCCAAAAAAAAAAAAAAATCTTAGATGCTATATAAAAACCAAAAGAGGCATCAAAGCACTATTTGTACACAAGATGACCATTATTAAAAACAGAAAATTCTATGGGAGAAAGGAAAAGGTAAAATAGAAATACCCAATCCACATGAGACTCAAAGGTGGCAGAGCAGGAGGCTACATCTTCAGCTAGGGACCATCTTTTCAGTGTACCATCACGGCTCCCAGTAAAAAGGTAATCACAGCCATCGATAGAAGACTTCGGCACGACCAAGCAATTTATACCACCAGAATGCTACGTAAATTGAAAGATACAATAACTGTAAGACTCAAGTGCGCAATGCATTCGGATTATGGTTTTATCGATCTAATTACCTTTCATGATCTTTATTGGTGTATATGTCAACACCCATTTTCAAATTATAGTCTTTCTTCTTTAATTGTTAATTGGAAGGCTCTTTTGTAATATTCCTCTAGGTGTTTGGAGTTTGACTCCTTTATTTCATTCATCATTTCACTTCTAAGGGAGTGCAATGCATTCACATTTCAGTTTAGATGTATATAGACTCAAAAGAACCTAAACTAAAGCAAATAGCATTTCTAAAGGAATATTGTAGATTATGTACCATGAAAAAGTTAACTTCAGTGCTTTACAAAGAGCCTCGCAAATAGCATTTCTAAAGGAATATTGTAGATTATGTACCACGAAAAAGTTAACTTCAGTGCTTTACAAAGAGCTTTGAGGCGCACATATGTGCGCCTTCCAGAGAAGCCCTAAGGTGAAAAGCCGAGCTTCATTAACTAATAATAATAAATTTAACTAAACATAAATGCAAAAACACTTGCATTTAGGGTTTTTGCTTCTTTATTGATTAAAAAGAAAAATTATTAACAATGAACATACGAACCCTTGCGTTTATACTTTTTTTTCTTCTTTATGTATTAAAAGAATTATAATTTGCTAACCCTAAAAGCAAAAATCCTTCTAAGGAAGCCCTTGCGCTAGAAACTTCACCCTTTTTTTGCACCTCCCACTTAAGCTCCAGAAAGTTATTGCACTTTAGTGCACCCTGAACTTTGAAAAACACTATATAGCTCAACTTCATTACCTCATCCTTTATTGTATGTATATGGAAAAGGAATAGGAATAGAGATCTCTAAAGCAACATAATCAGATACTTGGCGTGATAGCGCTCTCATAAGCTCCTTCTCAGACTAAAAGTAAATAAACAAATGTAAACTACAAGCTCATATGTAATAGTAAACTTGAATAAGAAACATATTACAAAGCCGGAAGCCTTCATGGGAAATAATTGAAGCATTGAGCAAAAAGATCGCATTTCCCTCAGTTTCCAAGCCAACTTTGTTAAATTTACATGAAGGGTTGCATGAGAAATTCGAGCTAATTTATAAACTCATGTCAAATGCAAAAGTTATAGTTATCATGTAGCATAAGAAAAGGACACAGACAAAGGCTTGATGCTCCACAAGAAGACAAATGCCATGTATAGGTTCTTCAAACTTTGGTACTGTATATGCATACAAAAGCATGACATGTCAATAAATATCCAAATGGTGATCCTTATCATGACGATGATAAAGGCCTGAAAAATCAATCGGTATGACAAAAAGGAAATACGATTTCAATATACTGATAAAATTTAAAAACCCAAAGAAAGGAAAAACACTACCTTACTATCATTGGCATCACTCAAGACGTATGTCAACCTCTTCTCCTTACGGGGGCGAGAAGAATTAGATGTATTCCCCGCACTACCCACTCGGTGCATTGCAGAGCTCACTGGAAAACACATAAAACAAACAATTAGCAAGCAAGGTACTATGGCAATCCAAACATCCAGCATCTTAATGCAGAAAACAAAAACTTAAAATGTGCAATAGGAAACTATTTCTTCAGCACTTAATATGCAATAACATCTACTTCGCCAACTAGTAGACCTATCACTATAAATATCCTTTAAAGCATTAAAATGAAAAGCCCAATCACCTTCAGAAAGTTAATATTGGATTCAAAATAACATATGTGGTATCAAGAAGGAAAACTTACTCTGAACTTATTTGAGCTTCAAAAAAATCTTGAAATGAGTAATCATAAATGAAAAGCCAAATTCCCTCCCTTTGCCAAAGATTATACAGCAGCGGGCATCTCTAATAGATTTCCAATAAACATCCCGAACTAACCAAGAACTATTTCAAATTCCAATACCATACCAAAAGCTACAGAACAAATCACCAAAAACTAACCCAACCCCATTTGAGTTCTCAAACACCCAAATAAGCCAAGGGGGAAAAACTAAAATAGAAAAGAAAAAAGCACATAAAGCCCACAGAATTGATCTTCGCAAAACACACCAATCAGATCACAGAAGTGAAATTTGAGGCGTATGAGCAACTAAATTCAGACTAACTCCACAACACAGAATTCAGAAAACAAAAATCAGACCAAAACAAATGTACGTATGATATCGACGAACACCCACCAAAAAAGAAAGGGTGATAGAGAGAGAGAACAAAATCAGACTTAAGAGCACAAAAATTACGGTGGATGAAATGAAAGCCAAACCTTCAGAATTGAATTAGAAGTTGTATTCAACGATTCTGGGTTTCGTCCTTCTTGTTCCACTATGGAAGTTGCAAAATATTTTTAGAAAGAGAAAATCCCGTTGAGAGAGAGAGAGAGAGGACTATGAACTGGGCTCTCTCTGTTTCGATTTTATTGTGGCCTAGTCTTTGACTCGGTTTGTGGGATTGATCGAGGGTAAAATTGTTACACAAAAAACAGATAAAACTATGCAAAATCGACGCGCTCGATTATATAGATTTTATACTCGCCATCTTAGCCCTAGATTGTTCATATGGGGCCGGCCCCTGAGCATGGATCAACGGCGTTCGGATACCGTGCACTAAACCAGGGCAGAATTACTAATTCACCCCCACATTTCTAACAATCTCTTTTATTGTTTCTTTAAAACTGTATTGTAGAATGTTAAAACTAAAATACCCTTTTTATTTGATATGTCAAATTTTTACTTTCAATAATAAAGTTTTTATTTAGTCGTTCCATTTAACTTTTATATAAGAAAATACAAAATATGAATATATTTTTATTGGCTCCTCCAATAAAAAAATAAAATAAATCCAAATATTTATAAATATACCAATTTTACTGTCTATCACTGTATATGTTGCTATTAGTTGTAAATATTTTCAGCAATTTTATCATTTAAGATAATTTTTTTATTTTTAATATTTATAGTGAAAATAGTAATAAATAATTTTAAAAAATTCAAAAAACGATACTAAACAACGATAATAACTAAATTTAAGATTTATTGAAAATATAGAGATTAAAATTAGATATTCTAAAATTCAAAAGATTTCAAAACAAAAGAATCCAAATAATATTTTAACCATCATATAAAATTTTTTTTTCTTTTGGAGAAAAGAAAATATCCTCGCTTTAATAATATATACTAGCACCTTGCACATTAGTGTTGGATAAAAATTGTGTGTCTATGCTCTCAAACCTTGTACCATGTTTCAATAATGTCCCATACTTTCTAAAGTTGTATTAATGTATTTAACATTTAAAAAATATCACTATTGTTAGTATATGGACAAAACTCGTTATCTCAACCTCATTACCTCTTTCTTTTCTGTCTTATCTCTCTCTTAGTTTAATGTATGACCTAACGCTTCCTTATCTCTCATATTTTATTCCCCTTTTTCTCGATACATCTTAATTATTCCCTTCTGTTCCTCAATCTCTAAAATCACCACATTCAATTAAGTGTATATAGGCTATCGTAGAGATAAATGAAAATAATAGAACCAGTAAGGAATTTTATAACCTAAATTTTTTACTTCTAACAAGGTCGTACATAAACAAGCGAGAAGTAGTTAACTTTGGGTTGAATACACAAAAATAGAGGCAAGTTGAAAAACTTGGTCGTATTTTCTAGGATAACAAGTGAAAGAAAAAGAACGTGTTCATTCCCAAATTTGTAGAGATAAAGATTTTTTTGATCATTTTGCAATTCAAGTTAGTCTACTTGTTGTAGTCTATTGAGAAGGCTCTCAAATGATAAGATGATATTCTTTTGTCATGCCTTTTGGTATCGGTGGTTCATCTTTTTGCTAAGCTGCGAAGGAAAATGTGAAATTTGGGGTTTTGTGGGATTTTGACACAACTTAAAGTTTTCTGAAAATTGGTTTAAGAACTTGAAATATTAGAGGGAAATTGAGAGTATATATATGAATGATTTTAAATTTGACTATTTTCTAAACTCAAAATAATTTAAAAATAATTTATTATTTGGGTGTTGAAATTTCTTATATCTAGGTTTGGACGTGTTCATAAATAAAGTAACTTCTTTTGTTTATTTGAAGTTATGATACTGGAGAAGAGGGGAAATAAAAGGAAATGGAGGTAGTTTTAGAGATTGAGGAAATAAAGAAGTGGATTAGTATGGTGTTGAAGAAATGAGGGAAAAAATGTGAAATTGGGAAGTGTTAGGTTATAAATTGAGACAATCAATGAAAAACAAACAAATTAGGGAGAGAGATGGGGTGTGGATAAACAATTTTTGTTGATATACTAATAGTAACAGTGTTTTTAATTTTTATGTTAAGTTAAGGGGGTGTTTTCAAATATAGGAAAATAAACCAAAATATTTACAAATATAGCAAAATTCCACTATCTATTTGCGATGAATTACTATCTATGTCTATATGTGTCATGATAGACACAAATAGTAGTCTATGATATTTTGCTATTATTTGTAAATATTTTCAGTAGTTTTGTCATTTAAAATAATTTCTCTAAATTAAGAGTATTATTGCAACTTTTGAATATTTTGCTATTATTTGTAAATATTTTCAGTAGTTTTGTCATTTAAAATAATTTCTCTAAATTAAGAGTATTATTGCAACTTTTGAAGGTTTGAAAGTATTACTAAAACGAGATTATAAAATTTAAGGGTATAGATAAATGTTTTTTTGTCCATATATTTAAGGATATTAATCCAACATTTAAATTTTTAAGGGCATTGTTGAAACGAAATACAAAATTCATATTTTCGACAACCATCATGGGTTGGCCTAGTGGTAAGAAGGAGATTTTAGTCTCAATAAATGACTAAGAGATACCTAGGAATTAATTTTCTATGAGTTAAGCTGGTCTAGACACTCATAGATATCAAAAGAAATAGTTCATATTTTCGACAAATTAGCATATGTTTTAAATGATATTCATAACATTTAAAGCTTAATTATAAATAATTGGAGTTGAATTATAAATTTGATTCATATGATTTAAAAAATTTTTGAATTTAGTACATGTGATTTTAGAAATTAGAATTTTATCAATGTGGATTAATTTAACTTCTCGTAAATAGTCTCTGTCGTTAGAAGATACTAACAGATTGAATACGTGTATGTTTTATCTATGTGTCAATGAGGTAGTCTTTTGTGTTTAGTTAACTTTTTGGGTTGACTAGTTGATTTTGTAAGGACAAAAGTGGGTTCAATAACATAAAATGGATATCCGAGTGTGTCTTATGTATGAGTTTACATAATAATTGGGATATAAGGTTTGAAAGCAAACCATTGGGTGGTGAAAAAATGAGAAACAATTTTCCTGTAGTAAGATGAAGACGAAGAAAAGTCAAAATGTGCAAGACTCGCTCAAATTACTATGTCCATGGAAAAAATTTCTATACTACAGCAGCATAGAATTTCTCCATACTACCTTCATTTATTGTGTGTCACGCCAACACGTTTTTATAAATATGGTGGGACCTACCGACATTATTAAAGAAAGGAAATATATAGTGTGAATATAGGGAGTATGGTACTATAGGAGTACTAAGAAAATTTCCCCAAGTCTATTGACCCTAAACCCACTCAAAATCATGTTAAATTCCAACCTTTTTTTTATCTAATAAATTGCTTAATTGACACAGTTATTTGAATACAAAGGTCATCTCATCGGCATATGGACGATTAATTGACACATACTTAATTTGTTAATGACTTCTAACCGTATGAACTATTTATGAGGTTTTATTAAACTATAGAGACGAAATTATGACTTCTAAAATCATATGAACTAAATTTTATCTTCTTCCAAGTCATTTAACCAAATTTGTAATTTACTCATTATCAAAATGCTTTTCCATATTACTTTTTTTTTTTCATAATTTTGATTATTAAAGTTTTGGGTCGTTTTTTATTTTTAGTTTTTTAAATATTAAGCATATTTTCATTTATTTTCTTACAATGGTTTGCATCTTTCTTAAGTACAAAAATTGACTTCTTAATCAAATTTTAAAATAAATAAACTATTTTTTAAAGTTGTTTTTTAAAAAATATATTTTTTTCATTGAAATAAATTATGAAATTTCCTACAAGATTTGATAGGTACAAATAGATGACGTAAGTAATATTGTTTTCATATTACTTTAAAGGTTGTTTTTAAATATAGCAAAATGAGTCAAACTATTTACAAATATATAAAATTTTTACTGTCTATCATCGATAGACTTATATTACTCAAGTGATAGAAATCTATTGTTGAAAGACAGTGAACTTTCTTTATATTTATAAATAGTTTGATTTTTTTTTTATTTATAATAACTTCCCTTACTTTAATGAAAAATTTTACCATTGTTTTTTTTTTTAACCGATTTCAAAATTAGATGGTAGAAATAAAACTTTTAAACATATAGGTATATAATTAAAATTTACACTACAATTCAAGAATATTTGGTATAATTTAAACAAATTATATATAAGGCTCTACAATAAATCCTAATTGTAGTTTTTGCCAAAATATTAATTAATTCTCTTACATGTTAAAGACCCTTGTCCACAAAGAAAAAAACAAAAACAAAAGATCACTATTAATGTAGAGTCTACACAATCAAAGAATAATTAGTCAATCTATCATAAGATGGCATATAAGTATTATTTAAAAAATAAAAATAAACTTTCTTTCAAATGGCTTCAAATAGTTTTTAATAATGTTTTCAATCTTCCAAAGACACAATAATGGTATAATTAGGAGTAAAAGAACAAAGATTTTGGAGAAAGGTTTGATAAATATCACTTTCACCTTATGAAATATGAATAAAAAATATATATATATCATTTCTTCATTACAATCCAAAAAGTCAAACCTTGTGAAATCTCAATTTTCAACCATCAAAAACTAAGAAAGGACACTTTTAATTCCACCTCAAATAACTATTAACAAAGTGGGTGACAACTAAAAAAAAAAAGCCCATTAAATTCAAATGATAATTTTAAAATCAAATCTTTGTGAATTGTTTAAGACCATCATTTTATGTTTCAAAAATTGCACACCATATCCATCTATAGTAATTTTTATGGGATTACTATACATGAGAAAAAGAAGAATAAGCAAGTATGATAATTAAGGGAAAATTACAAATTTTAACAAAATGATTTGATTTCTAAATTTTTTTTCCATCAACTTCCAGATTTATTCAGATTTTTGGTTTAAAAATCATTTAAAGATGTTGCTATAAATTTTAGCATACACACAATAATTGTTGTAGATAATTAGTATATGCATCTATACAAACAAAGTGTTTGAGATCACATTTAGTACATTAAGAGTTAAATTCTAAAACATATTCATGACTTTATTAACTTATAGAAAAACGTCAAAAAAAAAAAAAAAAATCAAATGGTATTTTTAACTAAGATTTTTCCTTAATTAAAACCTAATATTTGTTGTGACAAAACACGATAATTGTTAGGAATAAGGATTTTCATGACTTTATTTTGGTTCTACCCAAAATACCTCATATCATTTGTGATATTTACTATTCCTTATAAATTCATAAAACTTTGATAAACTAACAACGATATTTGAAACTAAATAACTAAAACCAACGTCTTTCCTCTAAGGAGGAAGGTCGTATTGCTTGTTATGATGACATTTATTCTAGTTAGTTTGCCCTCTATTTTTAATCGAAATTTTGGTTAGTTTCTAATTTTAATGAAGTTTATTTTTTTAAAAAAACTATCAAACTCAAACCAATTTTTCCTTTTCTCTTAAATTTTTTCCATGAAAGAACGAAAGCACTAGTGGGATTTATTTTTAGAATCTTTCTTTCTTTTATTTCTTCTCATTGATGATTTGGAAAAAAAAAATGCAATAAGAAAGAACTATTGGTAATGGGTTAGCATGCATAGTGATGTGATGTATATGAAGTTAGGGTGTGGGCAATATATTATATTAGGTACTTTAGGTAACCAAAAGGACCACTTAGGAGGAATCAAGGGAAAAAAAAACCCCACTTTGAGGTGGTGTTTTGGGCATTGACATTATGAGATATTGACCATATGAGTTTGATTATTTTTTTTTCTCTCTCTTATTAATTATCTCTCTCCCAATTTTTTATTTTTATTGCCAAACATAAAAAGATTGGACTTAATTAAGAATTATTATTATAGTTATTGTTCTTGATGATGACAACATAATATGAGATTTTTGAACTGGCCTATTTGAAAGATTTAGAGGTAAAATCCAATAAATTTTAAATTCTTATCAAGAGTGCAAATGTTATAAAATCTCATTTGTACTATTGGGAGTTTTATGATGGTTAATTTGATTTTGTAAAATAATTTGTAAGTTTGAGTTGTTGTTGTTTTTTTTTTAAAATTATTTTAAATGATTGAAAATATTTTTAAATATACCAACATATCATTATCTATCAATGAAAATTGATAGACATCTATCATTGATTGTCAATGATAAACAATGATAGATAACAGTAGTCTATCATTGATCACTATCTATCATTGATAGACATTGATATTTCACTATATTTGTAAATATGTTTCTCATTCTGAAAAACAACTATTTTAAAAATAAAAACAAATATAGCATATTTAAAAAAAAAAAAAAATTTACACACAACATTTAAAAAGAATTATAACTATCGACTAACTCAATTTCATTTTTTTTATGCATAATACCCTCAAATTATGTTTTTACTTTACATGATAGTTAGAATTCAAATTAATAATTAATCTACATAATGATATATAATATTATCTAACAAGTGACCTATATATTTAAATTACACTACATCAAAACTTCTTTAGCTTCTATTTTTATCCAAATTATGTCATATTTGTGACCACTCCTTTGTATTATTGTGTGTGTATATATATATATATAAGGTAATTGTTTTAAATACAAAATTTGTTGAAAATATCTTCAAATATAATAAATAAATAACTAATAGACGGTGTCTATCATTGATAGACAATGATAGACTACTTTTTGTTATTTTATTATATTTGTAAATAAATTTGCTCATCTTGTTATACTAAAACAACACAATTGTTTATTTAATTATGAGTAGAAAGGTGTCGAGAAAGAAATATAAGCTAAAAAGGCATATATAAATGGTGAATGAATTTCCTCTCTTTTTCTTGTTATTCTAAATCCATCTCTACTTTCATTAAGAAAATAAATAATCCATCTCCAGGTTCCCATGTCTGGCCTCATATCTACGTAGCTCCAAAGGTCAGAAATAATGGCCTTCCACATAGCTTAGGATTACCTCTCTCGAACATATTGCAAAATCTATCTCCAAAGCATGGTGATAGTTGCAACTAGACCCTTAAACTTTCAATTCTATAAACTAAACCTTCAAAATTATACACATGTTAAAATTGGGTCAAATTGAACCTTCAAACTTACATAATTGTATAAATTGTAATATTTGTTTGTCCAATTTCTAAAATTATTGTAAGCTTAATGCAATTTTAACATTTGTAGAACTTTAGGAGTGGTTTTTGCAATCATATAAAGTTTGAGGGTCTACTTACAACTACTGTCATACTTCCAGGGTAGTTTTTGAAATTTGTCCAAGTTTGGTCTAATTATGGTACTTCATGTCCCAATATAAAATATTAATTATACCTACATTATACTCATCTTCAAAATATTGTTATTAACATGTGCATATATTTATATTTATATATAATCGAAAATATGCCTTCTTGCATCATACAATATACGTTCAATCACAAAATTCTCTGACAAATAAAATGATGAGATCATTTTACACGTGATCGTGCAAAATACCAATAACTGAATTCCAATGGCTGGTTTTGTTGGGATATTATAGGAGAAAATTTGCAAAAAGAGCATTTTTATCCCTTGTCTAATTGGAACCTCCAATCATAAGAGAAAAAACAAAGTGTTAAAACATCTTCCACTTAAAATTAATTAGATAATTCAAGTATATTTTATCCCTTTTGTATTGATATGATGTAAATTTTAAATCTAGTAAGGTGAATTTAGCTCAATTGGGATAAAATATGTGCTTAAAGATTATGTGGTTTAAATCCACCATTCCTATGATACTAGAAAGGAGAATGGTTTTCAATCCATTATTAAGTACAACAAATATAATTATTTACTTCCTAAAATGTAACCATTACTCCTTTCTTCAAATTCATTGGCAAGTATCTACAAAATTCAATTTACAACTTGAAAATACACAATTGTGAAATGAAACATGAAGTTAAGATACAAGTTCTAAAGGTACTGAAAGGTGAAAAAAAGATAAGTTTAAAGTCGTACGACATGAAATAGATTATAAACTCGAAAAGAAAAAAAAAAAAAAAAAAAATTAACAAAACTCAAAATTTTCTACCTTTCTTTGGTTATGATTTTCTGAGCTGAAATGAGCTTCAAAATCATTGCCAAAGTGAGTACATGTTGCAAAGATCACAATACAAAACCTAAAATCTCATATGGTTCACAAAGCAGCTCTAACAAAATGTATTAAAAGAGAAGTTATACTATAGTTTATTAATTTAAAACACTCGAACATCGAGTGAAGATTTAACATAATATCAAAGCAAAAGTTCACGGATTAGACTACCAGCAATACCATTTTGGCTAAAAGATGCAGTAAAGCATAACTTTAAATTTTCATGTCAATCCAAACACTGCTCAGTAAATAACCTATCAATTACCATTCTAGATTGACGACACGGTTGTTAAACTCAAAAAACTTCAAAGTTTCATCTATATGTTGCCTAGTTTGGGATTCTAATTCAAGATAATTCATGTATATGAACCCACACAACAAGTTCGGATTGCTTGATAATTCTTCCAGCTGAATTCTGAAGAAATTAGCCGCTGCTTTAAAATTTTAAGTTCCATCATCTTCCTAATTCACCCACAATTTCGGTTGTGTATTGATGATCTTTTACTTGGATTGGAAAGCATATATATTATTCTCAATCCACCTAGAACCTCCATCTAACCATGTAGCTAAAAACAAGTGAGATGTTAAAATCAAATTCTTCAACTTTAAGATCCATACTAGAGAGTCTGTTCGAAATGATATTTTAAGTGCTTTCGCTTTCTAAAGAACTTTCAGATTCAGCGGGAATTGGTGGAAATATTAACTACTTAAAGAACTTGCAATCACACAACATTCTATACTAAGGTCTAATCGTAGGATTCAGGTGGAATTCTTTGGCTCTAGTATGCTTCCAATAATTTTGACATGTTCACCTTAATATGAATACCTTGCACACATCTGTGCAATAATTTAAATCCGACTCCAGTTCAAGAAAAGGGTTTTCAATAATCAACCTTACGCATAGAAAAGGATGGATTTAACTTTATACTAGGAGGCAGAGGAACCAACCTAGCGGAGCTAGAATAACATAAAATACCAAACTTAGTTTTCCAATGATTAACACACTAATGACGAATCCGAGGATTGCTTAGTGAATAAGACACCCATTACCATTCTAAAGTTCGATGATTTGATCCTGCCTCCACAATTGTTGAACTCATACAAAGAAATCTCTGAAGTATTTCTCATTAACTAAAAGTAAACGAATGTTGCAGTGGTTAAAGCTATGTAAATTCTGCAAAATGCTTATTATTATGTTTCCTAGAATTACTTAGCATAATAATTAGATATAGATGAAAACAAGAATACGTAGTCTTCAAATAATAATATACAACAACTTCACAGAATGTGACAGAGTTAATTTACTTCTTTTTCTTTTTGCATTCATGAACTAGAGAAAACTGACCTGTGACAGGAGACAAATAGAAGACTCCATTCCATTTCTGGCCATAGAATCACCCATAGATCACCAATAAAAGAAAATTTCTTGCCACGAGGAAGTTGAAGAAATGACTTTGGATCAAAGCCCGCAACTTTGATTTTTCTGGATTCCATCTCCAATTACGTAAATCCCATGTCCTTCCTTGCCCTGACCAGAACAGCTCTTTGACTCTGGAATCATCCAACAACGTGAATTGGCATACGTGGTCCCTCTTAATTCTGGCACCAAAAGGCTCCAAAACAAATCGCACCTCTCCTTTTCTACAAAGTCAACCAACCCATTAGGAATCAAACGAAAAGTAAATAAAATGAACAAAGGGTTCAATTTCGTTTTCAAGTATTTCATTTACAGTTATTGCAACGTGCAAGGATGATTATTGTATAGAGTTTTTGCTGTGCAAATACAGATTTGAGGCCTAGTTTTGATTAAATAAGAATAGGTTCGGATCTTTCCTTGGTGCCCATGGTGAAGAATTTTCCACCACTTGTTTAACCTGTAAAGAGGATTGAGATGAAGAGGCTGAAGAAGTAAGGAATTCGGAGTGGAGACGGGCTAAGAGCTGGAGATTGGCATTAATTAGGATGGGAAGTATAAAAGAAAAATTGGGGGAAAAAACGGAGCTTTTGGGAGGCAAGGCAACATATATAAAAATAGAAAAATTAAATAAGAAAATACACACATTCTTTGGATTTTCTTCGGCAATTTGCCCTTAAATGCTAAAAAGAATTCTATGAACAAGGTCATTTGTTGCATTGACAGCATGAAAACCTTAAACTTAGCTTTATAAAAATCTCTTTCCCGCTCGAGCTGTTGAATAATTCTGATTTCTCTCCCATCATAACAATATTTTGAAGATGACATCTTATAGATACATAGCCACTCTCCCATGATCCATAATTTTAAATTGAACGGGTACCTTAAAAAGCTTCATAAGAATTTGTCATGCTAATAGCCAATCCAAGTTGACTTCTTCCTTGTGTTCTTTTACCACATTGCGAAGCCGAGGTGAGACAATATTAACCCATTTTGCAATCTCCCCTTCACAAACTACTTTCTTCATGTTTTTTAGATTTCTTAGAGATCCTGGAAGCTTGTGCATGATCGGACAACTCCACATATTAAGCTTTTCCAACTTCTGCAAGTTGCCAATCTTATCTGGCAGTTTGGTAAGGCCAACACAATGAGATATGTCAAGATCCACTAATTCTCGGAGCCTTGAGATTGATTCTGGCAACTTCTCCAAATGAATACAAGATCTAAGCCTCAGAGTTTTTAGATTAATCAACTGCCCAATTTCCTCTGGTAACGAAGATAGTCCATGACAGTTTGTAATGCTCAGCTTCTCCAATGTGACAATTTCACATAGTCCAACAGGGAGAGCCACCAAATCGTTGCAAAAATCTATGGAAATCTCAAGTAAGTTAGGCAACATGGATGAGATCTGGGTTGAGCAGTTTGTGAAAGCTCTATCCAGTTTACACATAAAGAACGATAGCTTCTTAAGATGTAACAGTGGTTTCAGGTTGTGGTCACTAAACGAAGAAATTGAAATTCGCTCAAGACTGATTCTTTCTAGCCTTGACAAACAGTTGATTAGTTGATAATCACTTGTCAATTCAGTTGGAAAGGACCTGTAATTCCTGACAATCAGAGCTTTCAATCTGTTCATTCTCTTCACGAACTCGGGCAGTTTGTAAGTTTTTGACCCAGGATTTAGAATTAACACCTCAACTTCAGGTACTTCCATGTCAGGCCAACATGATGAGAACATCTCATCTGCACCATCAACATCCCATTCAATGTTAGATTGTACAAAGAGATCATGAATAGGACATGCCAAAACATGAGAGAGAGAGAGAGACCACGGACGGACCTGTTGTTATGGACAAAAGGCGGGCATTCACAGGTTGCATCTCTTTTTCAGACCACCATTTGGGAAATTCATTTCTATTAATATCCACAAGCAATCTTGTTCTTTGGTCTATGCGCTGCTCATTAGTCAAATGGACAGCCAACTCTCTAAGTATGTCATGCTGTGTAATATAGGACTCACTGTAGTAATCGTCTTCATGTGCTTCATTTCTGGAAAATAATCACAACACTACAGAAATTCAAGTTCATAAGCAAATGTTATCAAGCACAGCCCACAGGTCTTGCTGTTTATATTCAGATACTTATGCATTAGGTTGATTGAGTCATTATGATTGCTCAAAATATCTTGGAAAGTCAAATCTGACGTTGATTTAGAGACCGTTTCCCAGAACGAAAGGGGGATAAATCAATAATACAATATGTTTCTACTAAGCATTACTTATGTTTGGTCCATAAAGTAAATGTTCGGGTGAGATAATTTGTAATACATTTTTGGGTGTACATCAATGATCAATTTAAGTTTATAGTTCTTCAAATTAGTCTAAAAAGATAGAAACAAAATATATATACACACACACACACAAGATTCTTCTGATAAATAATTGAAAGAAAACCATACCCTAAAGAATCCCTTTGTTTTCTTATACATATTTTTTACAAATCATCCACAAAATACTAACGAAACACCAACTTTTGCTTGCATCGTGCATATCAAACTATGATAAAACACAGTTTTTACAACAAATAACATCAATTATGTAGTCAAGAAGCAAGATCAACATAAACCAAACAAAACTTAGAAGACCCAGAATTTTACCTCAAAGAGATAGTGTTAACTAAAGTCCGGGTGAAGAGCTCATCAAGGTTTGACATTGTTTCACATTCATCTTGTTCATACAACACTGCACAAATGTCAATGAAGGTAGTCACACGAATTCTCTGGTCTTCAGGAAATGAACCCAAGTCCATGAAACACTCCTTGAGCACCATCTTGTCATCTGGGACTGCATCTAAGGTGCCTTTGAGGCACTCCAGAAGCTCTTTCTCAGAACCCAGAATAGAATCTCCTCTAGATAATTTCCTCTCTGTAACTTTCCAAACCGAAGTAGCTCTACCCGAAAGTGATCTTGCAATCACTTTCAGAGCAAGTGGGAATCTCTTACAACCCCTCACTATCTGCAATTCAGTCATTCAAAACTTCAGTTACACTTCAGGTATGGAAAAGTTTCCATTCCTTGAGAAGGGAATCAATTACTTACCTTTTCTACAATTTCATCATCTGGGAACTGTGGCATTCTGTTATCCAGCGATGCCGAGCGATGAAACAGCTCCTTTGCATCCTTATGGTTCAAAGGTTCCAAATCATATGACTCACCAAATGCAGGAAACTTGAATCTTGAGGTGACCAAAATTTTGCAGTTAGGCATTCGGGAGAACTTTTCAAGAAGCTTATTTGATTCGGAACCTTCCCAGACATCGTCCAACACAATCAATACAGGATTTGGACTCGATTGCCCCACCAGTAGTTCTAAACACCGGAATGCCTCATCGTCCCTTACAGTATCTGATACTACAGGCCTCCCGAGGCTTTGAATTATAGATTTTAAGATGAGTTTCGTATCAGGTTTGCTTGAAACAGTGAGGAAAAAGATGTTTCTCTGAAATTTATCTGCGAAAATCAGAAACCATTTGTAAGAACTGCACAGAACTTTTGTAATTGTAATATACATTTTTGAGAAGAATGATTAACTAATTTACTTTTAACTTGCTTGTCGTGACAAAATCTTACGGCCAGAGTGCTTTTTCCACAACCTCCGGGAGCTGTCACTACCAACAATCGAACCCCATCTTTGAAAAGTTTCGCCTTCAATTTCTCAACTGGCATTTCCAATCCAACACTTTCTTCTGTAATCTCAGGAACCTTCACGATTAAATCCACCGGATTGCTCGATCCAGACTTGCTATCAAGCCTGAGAACGACGTCCTTGATTTCAGACGCTATCTTCAAGGTTTTCTTCCCGTCTCTAGCCGTTTGCATCAACAAAACCTCCTTGAAACTTGCAATTTTGGTATTCAAATCACGAAGCTTCTCTGTGTGAGTTGATTTCCTTATATAATCAAGCTTCCTCAATCTTACACACCGAAGAAGTAGCTTTTTAGCATCTTCTAATAGGTTTCTCAACTTCTCCATTTCTTCTTTTGGATACTCCAGGGCTTCATTAAGCTCATCTATTTCTTTAACCAGAGGAATTATATCACTTACCTTGGATTGGGTCTCCTTAAGAACAGGATTAAAACTGATCGCCCTTTCGCCAAAATTCTTCAAGATGACTGCCAACTCGTTAAATGGAACACCCAATGCCGCGCCACCAACTAACGATACCGCCATTTTCTTTCTCCTGCTATTTTCAAAAGAAAATTGAACAAACTCAAATTTGAAACCTACTTTTGACGATTGTAAAACCAGAAACATAATCCAACAAGCATCTAAGAATCAGATACCTTTACAGCTTCCCCTCGGAGCTCCGGCGTGGACGGTGGCCAATTGGTTAGGTCGATGGAGTAACTAGCAACTACTACTCATAAGGCATAAGAAGGAGACGATTTTTGAAGCTTCTAAGAAATGACTTTGGACATCAAAGTCTACGTACGTACGTGCGAACGAAAAAGGTGGTCATATCTTTCCTCACTTTTTTTTCTTGGATATCTTTACTTCAATAATTAATATTTATATTTATTCAATAATTATGTTTTTTATAATATACATACACACACCTATATATGGTTACGCCTTAAATTCTGAAATGCCTTCTTTAAGCGATTTTGTGAAATTAATTATTTTTAGTACGATAAAGTGAAAGTTTCGAAAAATTTGAACAACTGATTTTGGTAAGGGATTGTGTTATTAAATTAGGGATAAAATGCACGTGACACATCATTAAATATAGTTGATGAACACGTTAGCACATAATGATCTAGTAAGTATTTCATTAACTCAAAGTTAAGTAAGGGACCATTTAGAAGCATTTAGCAAATATGAGAGACTAAAGTATTTGTTTTGAAACTTTATGGACCAAATAGACATGAATTTCAAACCTTAGGGACCAAAAATGCATTTTGCCCTTAAATTAACTTCATAAATTAATCAGGTTTTCACCTGAATAAATAACATGATATAAACTAATGTTATGAGTACAAATAAAGTCTCACATTGGTTAGAAAAGAAAAATGATTATGGTATATAAGTGAGGATAGTCATCGCCATTGGTATGAGACATTTTGGGTAGTACTAAAAGCAAAGTAATGAGGGTTTGATGCCCAAAGCAGATAATATCATACCATTGTGGTGATAAGTAGAGGTTCCGTTATTCTTAATAACTGGTATCAGAGTCATGGTCAAAACTTTGCTATGTGGGTGAGATCTCCAACGATTTCGAACAAAAATAGTGAGTCAACAAACTCCTGTAGGCAATCAGGAGTGAACGAATGTGGGAAGACTCATGGTTGTACTTTGTTCATTGTTAGGAGAGCAAACAAAGTCTCGCATTAACATTATGAATGTCGCAAGAGTTTTGACTTTCGATTTATAAAAACTATTTCTATTTTTAAAATATTACTTTGATCCTTAAACTCAAAAGTTTGTTTAATATTAGTCTCTATACTTCCGATTGTATAATTTTAGTTCATTACTTTCAATAAATCTTAAATTTTGTTCCCAATGCTACTTATTATTATTGTTGTTGTTGTTGTTGTTTATCTATAGCATTTTTGCTAAACTTTGAAAACGTATTCACATATTTTATTTTCTTGCATAAAAATTATTGTTGTTGTTATTATTATTATTTTAATTAATTTTGGTAAAAATTAGCCTTGAGAGACTAAGATTTATTGAAAATACGAAGACTATGTTTGAACAATTAAAAGTATAAAGACTAAAATTGAACAAATTTAGAAGCATAAACCGAATGATATTTTAATTTTCCTTTTCAAAACAATTTCTACATAGAACTATCGTTCCAAGTTTAATGATATATAATTGACATTTAAAATACTTAAAAAAAATTCAAAACTAAAACATTAATTTAATATTTAAAAGGAGAAACCAAAAAAAAGTGGGCTATTTTATTCCTGAATCAGTAAGACTCTCTTTAAGTGAATCTTGAAATTTCTCAATAATTTCATAAAATATAATTATCACTTTTTTTTAGTAATAAATATAATAACACTTTATGATAACAATATTCGGCGACATTTGATTTTCTTTGTAATTTCCATGATGTTGATATAAATACTAAATAGTACTTTTCATTTTCTTCCACCAATTGTTCTTATTGTTTGACTTGTACTTATTTCTTGTAACTCTATCAATCACACTTTGAAATATTTGTGAATTCACTTATTTAATTAGACATTGTATTGTGATACCATTAATCATATAATTCAATTTTAAAAAATTGTGGCGCAATTAATTATTATAATTACAAATTTGAGGGTTGGTTGATAATAATGTTATATTTAGGAATGACTTATTTAAATACTAATATTATAAGTTTCTAACTGAGTATATAAATAATTAGTTACTATTATATTGTACCCATACAAAATATAGATTTACTGATGTAAGTTTAGTGTGTTGGGAGAGATTTCAAAATTGGTAAAATATTTTTGTTATGTATGTTGAAAATTACTCTAAAATAGGCAAAATTAATTTAATGTTGAATTTTAGAAAAATTATTATAAATAGAAAAAATATCAAGCTATTTACAAATATAGAAAAGTAAATTTTATTTGTAAATAGTTTCGCTTATTTTGCTATATTTGAAGATAATTTTTTTCTTTACCAAAGTGACAAAAGTAAAAACTATAGGACTATTTAAACGTAAATAATAATAATAAATTACAAATTTTCATATTTGTGTCAATTAGGTCATTGAACTTTAAAAAGTTTTTAATAGGTTAATAAATTTTCAATTTTCTGTCTAATTAGTTACTAAACTTTAAATAATTTTATTTTTGTATCTAATAAACAATATTCAATTATGTGTCTAATAGATTTGAACTTCAACGAAGAGTCTTTATTAGTAATGTAATGGTCACTTCTCAAGATAAACAGTTACTTTTAAATTATAATTAAATTAAAAATCACTTACAATAATGAATTTATCTTGAAAAGTGTGAAGGTCAAAAGGTCACAAAACTTCAATTGAAGCTAAAAAGATAAATGAAAATACAGTTATAAACAAATCATTTTAAAATACCATAAAATTTTATTTTAAATGTGTATATGGATTGAAGTCTCATTTCTGGTTGTCTAATGAGACATTTCCAAAATGGAGACTTAAAATAAATATATCATAAGCAAAAACATGTAGCCATTTACTAGTTTATTTAAAAGACTTGTAACTATTATATCCAATCCAGATTATTAGATAACAAGGAGTTGTATCTAGGGTTGGCCAAAAAACCTGCAGGACCCGACCCGATCGGTTTAGGGAATCCCCGGTTTGACCGGGGACAGGGGTCAAACCGAAGAGATTCCCCGAGTACCTTCCCAGGGTCGGGGTGGGGACGAGGAGAGTATCCCCGACCGGCCACATATATATATCGCTACTTATTGGTAGTAATTTAATCCTACATTTAAACTCGCAGTCTTGCTCTCTCACAATCTCGCTCTTGCTCTATCTCGAAGAATGGATCCCTGCCTACAAATGGTAGAGACGAAGGCAGGGATAGGGTAAATTCCCCCCACGAGAGCGAGGACAAGGAACCCCCACTCCCCGCCCCGCTCGTGACCAACCCTAGTTCTATCCCAAAATCAAAAAGCAATAAGAGAACTAACTCGTCTATCTTATAAACAATGAGATCTATTAACTTTTTTAATTTGGAATCATCAACATGTCCCTCAAGATGGTACCTCATTGCGTTTACCATTCTCGAATCAGATCTCAAACTTTCATTTCTAGACCAAGTGCCCATTCGGACTTCATGAGCTTTGATACTTATTAGATAATACGATGTTTTATCACAAAATTAATTGGTAATAAGAGAAGAAGTCCATCTACTTTCTAAACACTGTGACGTTCGGATCTTCAACTTAGATAAACATGCTTTATTTTTTCATCTTCAAAACCATTTCACAAAGAAACTACTCATTCCATACATTATTCGACAGAAGCGAATACATGAAAGACTATCCTTATTCTCAGCTGCATCTGTGTTTATCCACTAAAACTTAGCAAACCATAAACGAAAGAAGCCATTAAGAAACAAGTTATCCAAATCACTACAGGTATAAGCAAAAGCATGGAAAGCTAAAAAGAACCGCTTGAAGTTCACTTTCTTTCTTTGCTTTGACTCATGGGATATTTGCAGGGAATGTTCAACTGGCTGGCTCTCCATTTGAAGCAAGAAAATATTACATACACCTCTCATGGCTCGAAAACCATATTCTCAGTCTCTCGTTTCACAGACTCGAACAGCACGGTTGAGAGGTATCGTTCCCCAAAACTCGGGAATACCGCCTGTTAAGATTTGCAGTGGTAAGATTAGTCAAATGGTGTATTTGTCTAATCCATTCAAGCTATAAAATAGAGGACAATTATCTGAATCCTCTGAATGATTTTATTCTGTTCCTAAGGGTGTTAGCCGCCTGAGCTCTATATATAAAGAGACCTTTAGGCTTCATTAGTTGGCATACATAAGCATAGAGAATACTTAAACGGTCAAAGAGAACAAAGGCCTACCTTGACTGGAAAAGCTTTAAGAGATGGAAAGCTTGATTGTCAGCTAGTGAAAATCTAACTATGATTTCATTCAAAATTTACATTTGAAGCCTTTCCATCCACAACACAACGTCGCCCCCAAATAGGAGTATAGGTTCGAAATATGCATGACCCCATCAATAGGTCAAATCCCCACCCCACCAGTAGTTCCCTAGACTCACTATTGTTCAATGTTTGTTGAGAAAGATACTAAAAAGGCGATTCAATTGTTAAAACATATTTAAGGTAACTATTTGGTTTTTTTTTCATTTTTAGCTTTTGAAAAGTGAGTCTATTCCCTCGCATGATTTTTATCTCTTAATTTCTTGGCATGATTTTCATCTTTCTTGAGTAAAAGAGCTGAATTTATAGCCAAATTCCAAAAACAAAAACATGTTTTTAAAAACTGCTCTTTTTAGTTTTCAAATTTTGGCTTGGTTATTGAAAACATTTGTAGAAAGTAAATACAATAAATTAATTAATCAATTAAAAAAAATGAACAAGAAACTTAAGAGTAGAATGACTATTTATAGGGTCTTTTTCTTTTTCTTTTTCCTTTTCCTTTTTCTTTTTGGATAAGTGTATTTATAGGTTTAAACATCATAAACCAAATGATTACTAAATAGGACTTTTCTTTTTCCTTTTTTTCAGAACATTAACGTCTATACCTTCAAACAATTTGTACAAGGTAAGATATAGTTATGGAATTTGTTGAATGCTAATGCAAATGAGCAAGTGAACTAAGTGATCAGGAATTATTCCATTATAGAAGTAGTCCAGAGAAGAAGAATTAATGTATAGAAATAAGTTAAAGCCGTGTACTGTCAAAGGAGGTAGTACATGAGAACGAAAGGGAGCACTTACAACAATAAGCTTTCCAGCATTTTCTGGTCTCTTTGCAATCCTAATTGCAGCAGCCGCGGCCGCGCCAGATGATATACCAACCTACATGTAGACAATGTTGTCAATTTGTCATAGCATATAGAAAAAAACAAAAAGCTTTGACAATCAGATCACGGGCCTGATTGGCTCAAAAGATTGTGATGAAAATAGAATCAAATAAAATTAGAAATTCCTTTTTGATGCCTATCTCCATTACGTTGCAACCTACCAGTAGACCTTCTTTCAATGCAAGCAGCTTTGCAGTTTCAATAGATTCTTCACTTGATACCTGCAAATATTCAAGTAACTCAGTGATGCATGAGAGGTGCTTAGAGGTCTGACCAATGGACTTCAGAGGACAGAAATTTGAGAATTTATTGTCCATTTGTCAAATGAATGGACTATGGATAACGAGCAAAGGAAAGTATAGAGACGTTACGCTCATTGATTTTACAAAAATAAGAAAAATATGTGCCAGTAATTGACTCAAACTGATTGATTATAGAAAATGTAGTTCCTAAACTCCTAGCAACAGGTACTAAGTCGTTGAAGTTGAACATGGACCTATTTCAAAAGTCATTTTGAAATGAATTATGATACTCAAAATTAAATGTCCATGAATTATGTCTCCAAATGCTTGTCATTAACCATTTGAGACTGTCACACACTACCAACGTCAATTGAAAGATATCTAACATAAGCTTGTTACTTACTTGAATAACTTCATCTAGCAAATTGACATCCAAAACTCCAGGGATGAAGCCTGCCCCAATTCCTTGGATTTTATGTGGGCCTGTAATGTTCATATAGAATACATACTCATTCAAGGTAGGCACATGTAACATAAAGGCCGATTTATGGATTCGAAAATGATATTCATGACTAAGAAGAGCAGATGGACTTGAAACAAATTTTCTTCATCAGAAAAAAGTGTGAGAACGAAAGAACCAATGGAGACTAGGCTACCACAACTCAAACAATCTCATGAATTGCAGATAATATACTCTGTAAGCAATAGTCACATGCAACCACAAGATCCTAAATGCAAATATAATTTTAGGAAAACATAATGAACACGATATCATACCACCTATATATATTTTCAAAAAAGTTTATCATACATATCATAAATCAAAATCAATCATATACTGGGGGGGGGGGGGGGGGGGGGGGGGGGCATTGTCCGCGTTGGTTGGACGACTTTGTAAAGTCGTAGAAGCAAATGAATTGAAGTTTGGTGTTGCTATTTTGTCGAGTAGGGAGAGAATGGTAATTTGCGAGAGGAGTGGCATGATTGTAATATAACGAGAGAATGAGGGCGAAAGATTAAAGAGGCCAGACTGTCCCGCCAACAAGGTTCCACGCTGCACCCTAAACACGGAGAGACCAAGCTGTTTCTCGTGTGCCAAATCGCCTACTTGCATATTAAATTAAATATTACTTCAATTTATGTATTTATTTCTTTATTTATTATTATCCTTTGTCTATTTTACTCTATGTAGTTTGGTTCGATTCTAATTTAATCCTCGTGATTTGGACATAACCAATCACATTTATTTTTTANCAGCAATGCAAGGGTTCAGATGATGAGAAATAGCAAACCTTAATATTAGGATTTTGTTCTTTGAGATACTTCCCTGCACCTGTCACTGTACCTCCAGTCCCTATACCAGAGACAAGTGCGTCAATCTTTCCACCTGAGCCCCTCCAGATCTCTGGACCAGTGGTCTCATAGTGGATCTGAAAAAAGAAAATTATATAACATAAATCTCCAATACAGAAAATGATGTTCTACGTTGAATTTACTCAGAGGATACCTTCGGGTTAGCAGGGTTTTCAAATTGCTGAAGGATGTAAGAATTAGGTGTTTTTGCCTTTATCTCTTCAGCCTTTTGAACTGCTCCTTTCATCCCCCGAGCTGGATCCGTGAGAACCAGTTCAGCTCCGAAAGCTCGAAGAATGGTTCTTCTTTCAAGACTCATTGATGCAGGCATGCAAATTATAAGTCTATAACCCTTGGCAGCAGCAATGAAGGCCAAGCCTATACCAGTATTACCACTGGTAGGTTCAATCAAGACACTCTATGAAAGGGGGAAAGAAAGGTAAATCAACCCACCAAAAAAAAGAAAAAACCGTATAGTGCTGATAGTCCCACACGTGATGAAAATAAGAGTTGTAACAAAGGTTCAAAAGGGATCCATGCAATGTGAATGTGCATATAAGATACAGTTCCATTCAGATTTTAAAAAAGAACAATTGTAATTGCCAACCTCCCCCGGAGTGATAAGACCCTTGTTCTCTGCATCTGAAATCATGCTATAGCCAATCCTGAGAGAAAGAAAGTTTTTCCTTATCATATTTGTTGTAGAATGCAGACAATTTCAAATTCTAATAGAAGTGCAATTAGAAGGAAACGGGGCAAGATAAAGCAATGGATATAGCATTCAGCGTGAATATAAAAGCTTCATCTGTTTTAATAACTTAAAAACTAACACGATTTATCAGAATTACATCTAACAGTACAAAACCAATTACATAGAAACAAAAAGAAGTAAATAAATAGATATGTTATTCCGTTTTCTTAATGAAATATGATTTCCCATTCAGCTGTAGCAAGAAAATGTAGAATCAGTATCCTTACATAGATTTCATGGCCAGTTTTTTGGATTACTATAATTATTTAGAACCTAAAAGAAAATTAAAAAATTTCAAAAAGATCAAAAATAAAAAAATACCTATCTTTGACACTGGAGCAAGGCTCCATCATCTCCAACTTGGCAGCTACCCGAGCCACACAGCCATCAACAACACGGTTGAGGTATACAAGTGGTGTATTCCCAATTAGCTGAAAATTTTAAGATATGAAAAATGAATATAATGAGTTCAAAAGTTCTTGTAAATAAGCTATCAATCCTTGAAATTCAAGGGACAAAGAAGAGGGGAAGGAAGGTCGGCGGCTCACTTCAGTAACATCTTTAGCTATTGTAGCCTTTGCATCAGCCATTTTGAGTAACAACTATGCAGCTGGAAAAAAATAACTACAGGTCAGCAACTCAAAGTAAATACACTTCAAACAACATGTTTCAGCCTAATGAACAATTATTGACACAAAATTTACAGAAATGAAGTTCCCACTGTTCTAAATTGTTGAATAACTGAGATTCGGAGAACAGAACATAAACACAATTGGAAGCATTTCATGTTCAAGTTGATCCCCTTGTAGTCGATGTAACGACCCCAAATTTCTAAACTAGACTAGGTCACTACCCTAGGCTACTTACCATTTACGTTAATAGTTCTTTAGGCTAAAAAAAATTCGGTAACATAACGGCACTACTACAACAAATCCCAAATTTTCCCTTTAGCCTGTTTTAGAAAAGAACACACTCCCAATAACAATGAATTCAATCACTCCTCCACAGACTCAGTCGGCACTCTACCATGAATCAGAACCCACACAGAGCTATAGCAACTCATCGATATAAAAGTAAACGACTCTATAGCAATCTAACTTAGTCCTTACTCAAGATAACCAGAGTCAACGCGCAATTGGTCGAAGTTCTAAAGCAAAATTTCTAACATAAACTAAACAAGGTTCAATCAATAAAAGTCCTAACACAAAATTCCTAATGAGTGAATAGAACTACTTTGGCAACCTACGTGCTCCTCTTTGGTCTTTCTTAAGTTTTCTCCTCGGCATCACCAAGGTTGATCAACCCACCATTTCCTGCAAATTCTTCACACCAACCCTTGACCATTTGTACCCAAGGCCTCGATGCTCACCCTAGACTCATCACACCGACCCTTGACCATTTGTACCCAAGACCTCGATGCTCGCCCTAGACTCATCACATCGACCTTTGACCATTTGTACCCAAGGCCTCGATGCCTGCTAGCTTACATTACAACTACCACAAGCCACACATAAAACCACATGCTATCATACTCGCAAAGAAATCACATATTACACATGCATGGAATTACACCTCACAAATACCCATCCGACATACTGATATGATACTAACATAATTCAGACAACATACTCGCACACAACAGGTCAGAACCAATCGATAAAATTCTACTTACATAAGCGTGCTAGGGCGCTTTAACCTCGATCGGAACACCGAAATAGACTGTTTCCCTTGCTGCCACGTGTTCGAATAGCTCCGAATCTACATCAATTCTATAATTAAATATTTTCCAGCATTAAAGGCTTGCCTAAGCGACCTCAATCTAGTTCGAAAAGGGATTTCGAGCGTTCTTACCCACTAAAACTTAGTCAGACGTCCCAAAATCTCGCCGATTAGTGTCCGAACGCCTCGAATCCTACAGATCTGGGGTCCCAACAAATTTGAAGTGGAAACGTGTTGGGTACGTGCCGAACTTACTGTATGAGGGAAAACGCTGCTAAAATTTGACAAAACACGTGGTTTCGCGTCGAGATTGCACCTGCTCCGACCTTCCGTTGTCGTCGTCGCTCGCTGGTGACTGCTGGGTCGTCGGCGGCTGCTGCGGATCGTCGAAGTTCGAGGATCAACTTCAGAACTGTGCCGGACGCCGCCACTCACTACAGATTTTCGCCGGAAGTCGCGCTAGTCGGTTCTTGCCGCTGCACCGCCGGGTCCGCCGCTCGTCTGCGAGGCGCTGCCGAAGCCAAGTCGCTAGTGGGGCTGGCCGATCGGAAGCAGATCGGAGTTGGGGGAGGATTGTGCGGGCGTGAGGCAGAAGAGGAGAGGGAGAAAGGAGAAAGAGCGAGAGATCTGCGAGAGAGGGAGAACGGGGAAAGAGAAGGAGAGACAAAGAATAATTGTTTTAATTATTTTTTTCCTTTTTTAACTCTTCTTTTTAAAAATGGAAAGAAACCAACAAAAAGATGATGAAAATGACAAGTAAACAAGCTCGAAACTCTCACCAGTAAAAGCTTATCTGAAAATCGGAGAGCGGGGCAGAAGAAATGGACTTTGATTTTTATACTTTTATACACAAACAGGATGAAGAAGTGTACAAGGAAGATATGATGCCGGCTTTAAGCCGATGTACCTTTCGAGATTGCCGTCCTTGTGCCTTAAACTACGAGTGTTTATTCAAACCGCCAAAATCCAATTGAAATCGATTGTATGTGTTTCGGTTCAATGAAATCATGTTTATATGGTTCGGTTCAATTTTCAGGTGTGAAACTGAATCGAATTATATTTTAAAAAATAATTTTTATTTTTTAATTTATTTTTTTATTTCTTCAGGCACGCTGCTCTAGGGTTTTTCTTTTTTCTTCTTCGATCTCTCGATTCAACTTCTGCAATCTCTTGATTCTCTCCATCTCTCTCCCGCGAGCGCCTGAGCGGTGAGTTGACGTCTTCAGACTTCAATCCCTGCCGTCTTCAGACTTCAATCCCCGACGTCTTCAGACTTCAATCCCCGTCAAATCCATCTCTCTCCTGCAGCGCTATTTCTGTGTAATCTCTACTCTCTAGAGTGAGGGCCATCGCTAGTCGTTTAGTTACATGTTGCGTTAAGCCGAGATGCTGAAAACGATGTCACACGGTTGGTTCCAATTTTCGGAACACAAAAGGCATTGAGGAGAGAAGTTCCAGTGTACTTAAGACCACTTCACTGCAGTTGTCGCTCCCGTTTGCGTTTGAACAAGAGACCACCTCAAGTGTAGGAAATACGAAGAGGAAAGGGAAGAGAGAGAGAGAGAGAGAGAGAGAGAAAAAAAAAAAAAAGGAAGTTGAAACAGCCAAACCGAACCGAACAGTTCGGTTTGGTTTCATATAATTTCTAAATCGAACCGCAAACACCCCTACCTTAAACGGGGGTGAATGGTTCGGTTTGGTTTGTTTTGAGTAAAACCAATACTGAAGATTGCAACGACTGTCAACGGCTGAAAATCGAGTTTTGATCCCTGAACCAAACCATTATGCTTTTGTTCGTATCAGAGAAGATGGTAGTTGAAGTGTTTTATATGCTTTCGAGGGAAATTGCACAAATCACCTACACGGGTTGGGTTGGGAGAATTTCCTGGACCATCCCAAAAATTCGGGTTGGGTTGGGTTGTCAAGTTGGAGCAAGAGCGAGAGGAGAGTCGAGAGGGAAACTGGAAATTTAGAGGAGAGCGAGAGGAGAGGGAAAGTCGAAGCCGACGGAGACTGAGAAGGAGATCAAAGACTGAGGAGAGGGAGAGTCCGACGGAGACTGAGGAGAGCGTCAGAGGCAGAGCGAGAGGAGATTGGGAGACTGGGAGTCGACTTCGTGTCTTCGCGAGGGAGAAGGAGATTGGCTGCGGCAGCTTCTTGCTTCTTCTGTTGACCTAATGTAAATTATGTAATGAAATTTTGATTTTCAGTTTTTCACTTTATATTTATTATATATATAATTTTTTTTTTTTATAATTAGTAATTCGGGTTGAGTTGGGTCAACCCAAATTTTGAAATTTTCAACCCAAGACCCAACCCAACCCGGAAAAAACCAGAAAAAATAACCCAATCCAACCCAAGTATTAAATTAATCCAACCCAACCCTGCTACTTCGGGTTGGGTAGTCCGGGTTGTTCGGGTTATCGGATTATTTGAACACCCCTACTCTAAACTATGGGTTACAGTCACACACACATGTACTTTCAATTTGATCAATTATCCCCCACTATATGTATATTGAGCTTTTGAACCAATAATCGAACCAATGTATTCTCTTTACCGGTGAATCAAAGATTCCAAAATTTTTGAAAAAGTTGAATCGAACCAGTTGGTTTGATCTATTTTATCGGTTTTGTCGAATTCTTGCACACTTCTATTTGTGCAGATATCGAGTCATTTGAAAAATCATGAGACCTTACAATATTTATAAGATAGCTTCATTAGTCTTGCCAATTAATTATAAGATGAATCTTATATTATGTAAGAACAGTTGTAAATATAACATTGTTGTTAAACTGGTCAATAAATTTTAAGATAAAACTTCATATCATATTACATACGAGCAGTTACAAATATAACAATTAGGCCTAAAGTGTTAGTAAATATAGCAAAATCTATATCTAATTCTCAAAGTCGATTAGTGATAGACTATATCGTTGAAATGAGTCTATCAATGATAGAGTTTATCACATAAATTTTGATATATATACAATTTTTAAAATTCTTATACACTCAATTATTAACCTTAAAATTGCTAAAATTACCATATTATCTAATATGGTATAAAAGTTCATAACGTCCAAACGGTCATTCAGTCTAAAAACAAAACAATTGAGATTCATTCCAATCACGATGAACTCAAAAAGACACCATTTTGAGAGAACATATCGAATATCTCATATTGAAAAAAAATCAAAAAATCTCACAATATTTCGAAACATAAATTTGCGTACGATAGTGAAAGAAAAAAGAAAAATATAAGTAAACTTGAAATCCGGTTAAGCCCGAGTCAATTTGATTTGGCCTTCTTCATAGCATCAACAACTGAATCGACCCGATTCAAACATCTTATCTGTTTTTTCCACAATCTAAAGCAGCAAGACCATAAGTTTTTTGTTATTTTCTTAATGAAAGTAAACTTGTTTGCCCATTAGAAAAGCAAGAAAAAAAAAGGTTGCTTCACAAAACGGAAAATGAAAACTTAGAGCCAAAAAAATCTTTATTTTTCCCCCTTCCACGACGTTAATGTAATTATGCATATTACATTACTGAAACATTATATTTGTATCCCATATTTTGGATTGACTCATGATTCACTTTAAAGCTTAGGAGTCATTCTACGGAGAACTTATGAACCCTTCTATAGAGATCTTAGGCGAGTTTTATGAGTTTGGACCAAATTAATTGAATTTTGGCCAAATTAAGCTGACTCAATTGGATTTTAGCCCAAATATTAGTACTAAATTGAATCAAATTATTTTATTTGATCAAACGGCTATGAAGAAAAATACATGACATCATCGAGATTTGCCAACTTTTAATTAATCTCAAATTTAATCATTTGTAATTTTGCACAACCTGATAATTTGTGATTGATCCAAAATTTCTCATTCAACAATTAGTTATTATAAAATTGAAAAATTGAATTTTAATATTTGACCCCTCTGTTTTATTTAATCAACTTTCCTTGACAGATCGTTAAAACAATAAATTTGATTTAGGAAGTGGAAAAGTGGAACTTCTATTCTCTATAATATAATGAAACTTTTGAAACAAAGGAGTATTTTTAAATTTATATAACTTAGCCTAAAATTGAATTCTAAATCTGAACATTTTGTTGGTGCATCATTGGGACGAGGTACGTAGAAGATGGGCCGTTGAATGGGTGTTGTATTTTTTAGAATTATTATTTCTTGTGGGACAATTGACCCACAAAAATCTCAATTATTATTCATGTGAAATGTCGAAACAGTCCTTCAATTGGTTGAGTATGTCTCTTATTATTATTGTTATTTTTTTATGGAGATCTAAATTAGATATTTAATTATGAATATATATTTGAATAACAGTTACGTCATTTGTCAAATTACAATTATTCATATTAAAGTGTAATTTATATTATAAATATATATATTTAAACAGATAATTACGTTTTTTACCTTATAAAATTCATTTTGTCTTTGTTTTTATCTTTAAATAGTTACAAATGTTTGAGTTAAGTAGTGTAAATGACTATTTTATTAATCATAATATTTTTAATTTTGCTTATGTACTAAAATAAAACTATAAATTTTAAGTGCATCATTCCTAAAATGCTACCACACTATCAAAAGTGCTTATATTTTTACCATTTCTTTTTCAATAATTCAACACTTATCGAGTGTTGAGGTGATCGTAATTTGATGGGATTATGATGTAATGTAAACTAAAATCAATGTTTGGATTAAACATTTTGAGCTCAATTTATAATATAAAACTCATTTCATTTCGACAGTATTCAACTCGATCCTATTGTCTATCGTCTTCACACTTTACAATCTCATTTTCGATTCGTCTTTGATTCCTCACAAATTCTAATACTCCTTTGATTTCCAGTAATCCTATTACATTCTAGTTCTTTAAATAAGTCTCTAATTCGAATGTTGGTACTTGAGGTATCTTGCTGAAGAAAATAGTCCATAAATTTTCAATTTAATTTAATTTTGTGGCAACTAATGCTTGTAGCATATTAAGAAAAACCATTATTATTCATGCAATCATTATATTGAGCTAGGCACATATTCTAATATTAATAATGTTGACAGGTGTCACTTGCCAGCAAGAATCAAAATGGATAGTTTGTCTTTAACAATTTCTTTGTCTTGAAGACAGTACTACAATTTTGGCTTTCATTTGTTTAACTCCATATTATTTTTAAAAGTATGCAGCGTGACATATAATAAATAAATAATATGATTTTTTTTTCATATTAACTATAGCACTATAGAATTCATCGATGCCTTGTTTGTTGATTATCACAAATTTATAATAATTAAATTTTAGGAACAGTTGCAAATATAACAATTAAGTTAAAAATATTTACAGATTTAATATAATGTAAAATAATTTGCAAATATAACTAATATAAATTTTTTCAATGATACAATTGGATTCACTGTCATCAAAGTTGTTTGAATGGAATATTGTTAATATTGTTTATTTCAATAGATGAGAGAGAGCATTTAAATTATGGTGGGCAGTTGGGAAAGAGATTAATGAATTTGGAATGGGATAATAACAAAATCAATTTGTGAACTATATTGTGATAATATATAATATAAGAAGCTTCTAGGTGTCCCTAAAATAATTTGGTTCCATAAAAATTAATAAAAAAAGAATCACCTTTGACTTAATTAAACGCATAAATATTTTAAGGTCAAAATATCATTTTGGTCTTTGTACGTTAAAGTTTATTTAATTTTAATCTGTTTATTTTGAATTATTTAATTTTAGTCATTATATTTTCAATAATTTTAAATCTAGTCTCCAATAGTTTATTGTTGATTTTTTAAAAGCTTTTTTTGTTATTTGTTACCATTTTTACCACAAAATTTGGAAACATAATCATAGTTATATTTTGTTTGCATGGCAGTTGTTGTTATCATTTAATCCATTTTGGTAAAAAAATAATTTTGAAGTACTAAATTTAAAATTTATTAAAAATATATAAATTAAAATTAAACAAAATTCAAAGTATAAAAACCAAAATAATAGTTTACCCATATTTTAATTACCATTTAGTAACGCTCAAGTTGACATGTACTGTCAATATATTATGTAAAATATAATATAAGTGTAATATTGTTGTAAACTCATAATTAATACTCGTCGACAAACCATCATTCTGACATTTGAGTACAATTTAATTGTTTAAAATATTATATTATACATTATGTGTCTTAAAGACAACGTATTCTAAGTCTCCACTCCACGTATCAAACTCATTAAAAACAATTTGCCATTAGATTGGTGAGTTAAAAACACAGATAATAGTAACAACTTTTAAAATTACATGATGGATTATATAACTTAACCTATACTTTAAATCATATTATGATTTGTTATAAATAATGGGTTCTTAATTAGTGGACGCATGCTAATATTGATATTACATGGTGTGGCCAACAAGTAAAAATGCAAAAAGAAATAGTTTCATCATAATGTTTTAACTAACCCTAGTTCGGTAAACACTTGATTAATCAATTTATTATTTAAAAAGTGATAGATACTGATAGATGACGGTAATCTATAATTGTCTATCGTTTAAAAAAGTCTTTTGTTTTTGTTTTCTATATTTTAAAATATTTAATTTTGTCATTTAAAACAATTGTTCATATTTTAATTAATAAAATTTTGATTAAAAATATAATAAATAAAAAAAACAGTCCAATTGAACTAAAAAAATAAAATAAAAGTCAGTATAGGTTCTTAAAAGAAAAAAAAACAAATCGCTAGTTATGAAATGTTTCTTCTGAAGGGAAAAAAAAAATGGACTATTTTAACGCTAGCATGGAGTATAATTTAACGATTGACGAAACAACGTTTTCTTTCTACAAGTAGATATACTTAAAATCAAATAAAACAAGTAAGAATAGTATTCATTCGACAAGCTAACGGAGCCAAGAAGAAAAACAACTCCATCGGACTCAAACATTCACTAAGCAAGAGAGAGAAAACACCGAAAATATGAATGTATATTATCTATTTCTTTTTTTTTTTTTTTGATATAAAATCATTATATTGTCAAGCAATATGTACCTCATATGTTATGTTGACCAATGATATAAATATATATATATATATATTATACACTTTTCACCTTCTATTTTTTTTTTCCCTAGTCACAATATGCGTAATGCAAGACCGAACCTCTGATCTTAAGATTGACAGCATATACTTGATGACAATTTTTTTTTCTCTTTTAGTGCAACAATTGAGAGTTGGAAGATTTGAACCTTCCACCTCTAAGATGAAAGGTTATGTGCCAATCACTTTCGAGCTAAGCTCGCTTTGGCACTTGATGGCAAGTTATGCTTACTTTGACTTTAACCGAACATATCTTGGCTTCTATATATAAACTATAAATTTCGAAAAACTATATTTTTGTTTTTTTTGCGCTAAATTTGGAAATATTTAGTTTTACTGTCTAACACGATTGTTTTTTTAATCGATAAAATTCCACACTGATTTGTTAGAAAAAATAAAATAAAATAAAAAATAAAAACAAAACAGTCCAAATGACTAAAAAATAAAATAAAAGTCAGTTTGGGTGATTTGGACAAAATTGAAAAAAGGTTGATCGTTAGTTTGAATTCAAATTGACAGATGGCCAATTTGAATGCTGAATGAACTGTTTTTTCTGAAAAGAAAACAGAGACTATTTTTTCTTTTACAATTAAATATACTCAAAATCAAACAAAACAAACAAGAACAATATTCATTCAACGAGCTAAAGGAGCCAACAAGAAAAATAACTTCCAAAAATATACCATCGCACGCAAACGTGCATTCTCTAAGCAAGAGAGCGTACAACACCGTAAATATAAATGTATATTATCTATTAGTTTTTTTTTTTTTTTTTTTAATATATAACCATTATATTGTCGAACAAAAGATTAAACTTCATACTATGTACTTCGACCTATTATATATATATTTTTTCTTTTTCTACTGACAATATGCAAGAGGCGGGAACCAACCTCTAATTTTAGGATTGATAGCATATACTTGATGAGAGTTGAGTTATACTCATTTTAACTTTTAACCACATATATATATATATATAGTTGTACAAATTTGACATGAAAGAAAGATTCGTAGTTTTGTTTGTTTGAAAATGAGATGGGACCAAAAATTGGACAAAGTAAAGCAAGAGTTTACTGTTTGTTTGAAAATGAGATGGGACCAAAAATTGGACAAAGTAAAGCAAGAGTTTACAACATTAAGTAATAACATTAAAATTTAAATTTTAGATTTCTATTATACATAATTTTTATATTTACTAATTAATTTAAAATTTTTCAAATTTATGTTCTTTTGTACACATTATTCTTTTAAGACAACTATGTGACTTAACCTTTTTTTTCTTTTTTTTTTTTTTTGCCTGAGTTGGACGGTATTATAGAAACTGGAAAGCTAAAGGATTCAAATCTTCAATATTTATCGATTTAAATCATTCAAATCATTTAGCTACACTTTGATTGACGGTTGTTTGTTGTTAAAAAATAGTCGAAGTCATAAATTAACGTCCTCACGTCAAAATATATGAAATTCGAAGAGTAAATTTTTTTTTATAAAGAAAATAACCTAATTAAGAAATTTTCATAAATACAAAAAGTTTAAGGTAAAAATACTTTTTCTCGACAACCGATGTCAAAATCTAAATAGGAAAAATGTACATGACCTTCACATGACATTAACAATAAATTTATAATTCAGCAAAGATATGACTTGCAAAACGGGAATAGAATAATTTGAGCATTGGTGTGGTACTTGCCACAATGCCTTTAATGCCTAAGTCAGTAAGAGGCTTTTGGTTGTAGTATGAGTTTTTAAGGATGAGAGTGAACTTGAAGTCACAATTTTGTATTTATAGTGAAATTTTGACATAAGGTGTTCATAGCAGGACTTCTGAGTTGTATTACGTTAATTATCAAGCGAAATGAGTTAGGACATGCATTTAGCATGTCCTGTTCATTAGATGGGAGGCTCAATCTCGACCTTACCTGAGGGCGAGGAGGTCAGTTTGAGTTTTTGACCCAAACCGATTTTTCCTTCTTTTATGAAATCTTGGATTTTCCTAATCTTTCTGAGACCCAAATAGGTTGGAGTATGTCCCATTCATTAAATGGGAAGGGTCAACCCGAAGTCGAGGGCCAACAAGTGAGTTTGGGTCTCCCATCTTTTTAGCCTTGGGGTGTGGTTTTTTTTGCTTGAGTTTCGCTATTTTCTTAATTGGATAGTTTACAAATTCCAATAAATCAATTATGCCATTTGATCTAAATCTACCAATAATAACATACATCAATTTTTATCATTAGATTTTAAGTCCACATGAAATTGTACTCTTAAATTTAAGCACATGTTAGTAATTTTTATCACATGTTCAATATTCGTTGAATTCAATCACTATTCTTAAAAAAAAAAATGTGAAACAAAAATATTTATAACTCATTTTAAATAAATTAAGCCCGGAAGAAAGTTAAAATCGATTTGTACACAAAATCAATATTTGATTTAATAAAAACTCAAAACTCACAAATTATAGAAAGATCCAACTTAAATCTTATTATTTTATTATAAGCTTCATTAACTTCTATATTCAATAAGTGCACATTAATAAATTTATACTATCTGAAATTTGGGCATTTCTAGAAAAAAAAAATGAAAATAAAAATAAAAGTGAAATTTGGGCAAAAATTACAGTAACGAACAATCTTTCAAGTGAAAGAACAAAGAGGACAAAAAGTACCGTACATGTTCGATTTTATGGTATAAAACTACAAACAATTATAGTGAATATGAATGTTAACGTAAATAATGGTTTTATATTTGAGTCCTAATTAGTATCTTTCTATCCTTCTTAGTTTATTCTTTTTGTTGTATTTTATGTGTCTATTTATTATTTCTTTCATTTTTGTAAAAAGATGTTTATTATTCAAAAACAACATAACTAAAACTGCACGAGATATACATGTAAGAGCTTCAAGTCAGAGCCCCAAATTATGTAAAAAGATAAAATAAAATTGCAACAACTATTTTTTGAAATTATAAAAAATTAAAAAATAAGATAAAAATTAGAGTTGTTTTCAAATATAGCAAAATTGTTTACAAAAAGTAGAAATCTTTTATTGTGTATCAGTGATAAAAAATGATAGACGTTGTTGCGATAGACTTCAATTTATTGTTGATAGACAATAAATTGTTTAATATTTATAAATAATTTAATATTTTCTCTATTTATAATAATTTTTCTAAAAATTACCTTAATGTATATTTAACATTGAAAAATGAAAAATGGTGAAGGGAAATACTTATCCACGATAAGGCTACAACAATCTTCGTTTCCAAACACATTCCAATTTCCCCATCTTCGTTTCTCCGTTTGCCCAAAGCATTCCGTACACGCAACTTGCCTGCAGAAGAAGCTTTTTGCAGATCTCAAACTTCCTCTTCTCTGAGCTGACTTGCCGGAGCTCTATCGGCCATGGGTGTCCCAGCTTTCTACCGGTGGCTCGCCGACCGGTATCCTCGGTCGATCGCCGATGTGGTCGAGGAAGAGCCAGTCGATGGCCCTAACGGTGTCCTCTTGCCGATCGACGTCTCCAAGCCCAACCCTAATGGAATGGAGTTTGACAACTTGTATTTGGATATGAATGGTATAATTCACCCGTGCTTTCATCCTGAAGGCAAGGTATTCAGTTTTTGTCCTCCTTTTACAATGGCTTCAGTTTCGAGATTGTAATGGGATTGGTTTGGAAGGGGAAATGAGCTTTATCGTTACATTATATGGCCTAGTTTGAGCGTCTTCTGGTGTATATGTGTTTGGCTGTGTCTTAGAGTAGAGCAGTATTGACAGAATAGCGGAGAGTTTAGTGGGTTTTGCGAAATTTGACTGTTAAGGAGAATTCTCTGTTTTAAGTTCTAGCTTGTGGTTGTTGGCGTGGGAACTTGTCTAATGCGGAAACTGAATAACATATATTATTGTCTTTGGCGTTGGTTATTTCACAAAGCGAAGGAAATTTGATTTAGAAATGAAGATTTACCAGTGTTGATCAAAATGTTGTTTAAACTCTAATCTGATGGTGTTTGAGACACGAGAACGACGACATGGTTTGTTCTCGAAATAAATTTTGAAGCAACAACGCTTCGTCTACTTTTGCTACGGAATGCTCAAATTAGAAGACGGCAGGAAGTTTAAATAGACGTGGTTTTGATTTGGTCTATTAGAAATGGTGACGAGTGACCCTAAAAAATTAGCCTCCATCTTTAGATTTATTTTCTTCAAGAATTGCTGAAATTTGTTGCTGATGATTTGTGCTTAATCTATATGTGCAGCCTCCACCTGCTACGTATGATGCTGTATTTAAATCCATTTTCGATTACATTGACCATCTCTTCTCATTGGTTCGGCCAAGGAAGGTTCTTTACATGGCAATTGGTATGAAATGTGTTAGATTCTTGGAACACTTTTGTTCTCTTTATGGAAGGACTATTTGAACAAATTTAGAATTTGGCAGATGGCGTTGCACCTAGAGCTAAAATGAACCAGCAACGTTCTCGGCGTTTCAGAGCTGCAAAAGATGCTGCTGAGGCCGTGAGATTGTCTATATGCCATCTATCATCATGTATATTTATGATCAACGAAAGAATTTTAATTACTTTTTGTTCTGCATGTGTTAGGAAGCTGAAGAAGAAAGATTAAGAAAAGCGTTTGAAGCTGAGGGGCAAACCTTATTACCTAAGGATAAGCCTGAAACATGTGACTCTAACGTTATCACTCCTGGAACTGAATTTATGGGAGTGCTCTCAGTAGCACTTCAGTATTATGCGCAATCAAGATTGAATCACAACCCAGGGTGGAGGTTTACAAAGGTATGATTGGAACATTTTTGTACTCCTCATTCTTTTATCTTCAATTGGCTTAAAGATTGGATAATTCCTTATTGGTGGAGTAATCCTTTCTGTATCTTCCACCTTTTATACCTCTGGCTTTCAGGATACTTTGTCTCTCTATGTTTATTTATGGGGATGCATTGGATGATTATTTGAAGGTTATTCTATCTGATTCAAATGTTCCGGGTGAGGGAGAACACAAAATTATGCAATACATTCGGCTACAACGCAATTTACCTGGTTTTGATCCAAACACTCGACATTGTCTGTACGGTCTTGTGAGTGTCTTCCAGCATAGCTTTTCATAGTTTCCTTTTCTTTAATGCTTCTTGGCTGTGTTTGCAGAAATAGTTACTGCATTATAATTCCTGGACTATTTGTTTTTGAACTAAACTGTTTTTGTGTATTAATTTCAGGATGCAGATCTTATTATGCTTAGTCTAGCAACACACGAGGTCCACTTTTCGATCTTAAGAGAGGTCAGTAAACTGTCTTATGAGTGCGTATGTATTTCTAACTTCTAGTTGATCTCCTCCTCCAAATTGATCGATTACTGAATATACACATTAGTTGTGCAGGTAATAATGCTACCAGGGCAACAGGAGAAATGTTACAATTGTGGCAAAGTTGGTCATTTAGCAGCCGAGTGTCGTGGAAAGTCTGATGGACCGGAAGATTGGAATGGAGGCGATGAAACTCCGATTCATAAGAAGAAATATCAGGTGGAGAATATGTTATCTTGTTTTCAAAGGCTCAACACACCTTATTTAATATGTCCTGCTGTATCTGACATGATGTATTCTGTATGCAGTTTCTCAACATTTGGGTTTTACGAGAATACTTGCAGTATGAATTGGACATTCCTAATCCACCTTTTGAGATTAATTTCGAGCGGATAGTGGATGATTTTGTGTTTTTGTGTTTCTTTGTTGGCAATGATTTTCTTCCACATATGCCAACCTTGGAGATAAGAGAGGTAAGGGCATCTAACTGTTTTCTAGTAGCATACTGTTATTTCTTTGTTTCCAAAATGGCTAAATGTACCTATTCAGTGCTTTGACGGTTTTAAAGATAGTATCATGACGGACATACTTTTCTGGTTCAGGGTGCTATTAATTTACTGATGCACATATATAGAAAGGAGTTCCCTGCTATTGGTGGTTATCTTACTGACGCGGGTGAGGTAGTGGTCTATTCTTATTTCTTACAAACTTGTTCGTTGTTTCTGACATATTTTTCCTCTGGAAGTAGGATTACATCTGAACTTATCGCCTGTTTCTAACATATCTCTACCCTTTTTCTGCTTCTTTAAAACCTCTCCTCTTACTTTAATGTGTCAACCACGTGCATTTTGAGAACTTTGCCAAAGTTCGAACCTGTTATGCAGCTCACTGGAACTGAAAATTAGCTTCTTCTTCTTCTTCCCTTTTTTTTTTTTTGTGTGTGTGTGTGTGCGCGCGTGCGCGCATTTGATCGTTTATAGTATCTCCTTCTTGAGGCTTTGGGATTAGATTCCTATCTCCTTGCCAAATCTATGTATTCCTTCCTTCGCTTTTGGATTTATGATATGCTATATATCTATTTTCAAACAAAGAAAAATCTTAGAAAACAGGTGAATTTCATTTTGCTTGCTCTTTATTCTTTGAGTGCGGCATCTTGGATATTCCATGGATGCAAATCGGTTGTTAAAGGTTACGCATCGTGAAATTATTTCCTGTCATTTTCTCACTTTTCTTCTCTCTTGTGAAATATTTTTGTGTGTGTGATCCTGTGCAAATGAATGAAGTTCTATTCTGAACAATCTTCCATTTCTGTTTTCTGTGAACTGACTAGGTTTTGTTAGATAAAGTGGAGCATTTTATCCAAGCTGTAGCTGTACATGAAGATCAAATCTTCCAAAAAAGAGCCCGGATTCAGCAGGTCTAGGGCCACTTCTTGTTCTGCCTGTTATCATTTCAAAGCACTTCGAATTTTATCTACTATCATTTCATTAGCACTACATAAACTCTCTTTTTAAATTTTTAAATTTTTTAAAAATTTAAATTTTTTTTTTATTATAATGTTACATTGCATCTTTTGTATCCTCTTGAAGATTTGCATTGTAAGGTATTAATGTCATGTCTTTGTATGTCATGTGTGTATATCTTTCCATACTCTGATCTTTAGTCTTTAGCTATTCATATCTTCAATAATCTATATATTGGTATCCATGGACGGAAAGATTCTGATACAACATACTGGTCAACAGGCACAGGAGAATAATGAAGAATTGAGAGGTAGAGCTAGAAGAGAGAATGGTCCTGCACCCCCAGTTCCAACAATTGACAAGGTCTTAAACAGAGCTTTTATTTCTTAATAGTTTTGCATTTATTGGTTTACTTCTTCATTTTTTAATGGTTGAATGCATATATGACTATTAATTGTCTGTTAGTCTGGATTGAAGTGCTTGAGTTTACAATTATCAGCATGATATCTGGCCAATGTATGTGCTTATTCCTCTCTGAATATTTTTTCTTGCCTCATGTTTACACTTGAAATGGGAATCCACTGTAATTTGTGCACGTGTTTCTAGTAAGAGGTGGCAGGTAGGAGGGGGGGGGGAGGGGTCTTTTTGTTTGGAAGTTATTTGTCTTGTTTTTGACAAGTAATTTCAACTTTCCATGGAGATTTTTGCTAAGTTACAAATGGTCAACTTAGGAAAAAATAAAGAGTCAATGTCCGCATAAAGTGGTCATTAAAACAGTCAAACAAAAGTCAGTGAAGCAGTGTTCTTAAATAGAGGGACTTTGAAGGTCGGTCTTTGAAATCTAGATTTGTATCAAATAATACATAAGTAGCTTTCTATTCAGTAGATGTCTAATGTTGAAGGATATCATGTCATATTGAAAAAAAAAAAAATGCCTAAGTTTGTACTTGGAATTTGGAAAGACACTGATGATTAAACAAACACTTCTATCAATCCCTTGAGCTTCAATTTGCTGAGGTGGTCAGGAAGGAGACCTGTACTTGGAGGCAAAAAGTGAAGGTGACTTGGGCTAAGGAAGGAGATTGCTATACCTCATTTTTTCACAGAATGTGAAGTGGCTGGAAAAGTAGGAATTTACTGTCCTTTGATCAAAGAGTCGGGGGAGGTTAAGGATGAGGAGGTTGAGAAGGTCATTTCTTTTTTCTGGAATCTTTATGGGCCCGAGGTGTCTCCCAAAGTACCTCACATTTAAGGTGGTCTCTTATGGGGTGCAAGTGTAACTTCCCCATTTCTTCCTTCTTGTCTCTGCCCATACTCTTACAGATATCAGTTTTTCGTTCCCCCATGATTTTCTTGAAGACTTGGAGTCTTCTCATAGATGGATGGACACATGGTAGGAATAATCCAACTTTGTAACATAAGGATGGGCAGGATTGGCAAGTAGGAAAATTCAATAGTGCATAACAGATAGCAGGGATCTATTTGGTCATACTAACTCATTATATATATATCTATCTTATCTTAAAAAAACTAATGTGTAAATTATGTATAAGATGTAAGCTACGTTTTCTGTAGGAGTAATTGAAGAAATCTTTTTTCTATGGGCTAATTGATGTATAAGTTTTTCTAACATTAAAACCAAAAAGAATTTGGTCAAGGATTTGGATGAAGCTAGTATGGATATGACATGATATGGATACATCAACACATTATTTCTTTAAAATTTAGGACACAGACACTGGAAGGACACATTTATTAAAATTTACACTTTTTAAAATATATCTCATTTTTATACAGCAGAGTACAATAAAATCTTGGAAGAGTGGGCTTGGCTTCTTAATTATTGGTTTTAGTTGCCTTGATGTATAAAATATTACAGAGTAGTCCTACCAATTGGATAGGAATTCTGTTTTAATATTACAGTTAGAATACTGTGGATGTTTGTTGTGTTTGACCATACTACTATTGCTTGTACCAAGAGCTGAGTATTTTTCTAAAGTCCCACTAGACTGTAGTATAAAAGTTGGATTGGCTAAACCCCGGTCAGCCTGCACTCATTCCAATGATTAAGATATGGACATCTATTCTATCCACTTGGTATTGTGTGTGTGTGAGAGAGAGAGAGAGAGAGGGGGGGGGGTAATTTTATCGTCCCATGAATTGAAAGGACAGCCAATTCCTCCCTTTTGATAGATTTTTTGAATTGGAAGTCTTATATGAAATCTCATGGTGATGGGATGTTTGAAATGTGTATATTTTGATGGACATCTAAACATGGGTCTTGTACTCTTTGCCATTTCCCTTTTTCCAGATCAAGTTAGGGGAGCCTGGATACAAGGACAGGTATTATGCCGAGAAGTTCAATGCTAACCCAGAAAATATTGCTGAAATAAAACAAGATGTGGTAAGTCCATTGCCTGTGCTTGCTTCATTAATATAATAATAAATAATAATAATTACTATTTATGTCTATTTTCTGGAGGATGTACTTAGTGGTTCTCACCCTCTCCAAAACTTAAACTCGAAACATTTCTGAATTCTTGCTAGTCTCCTACCTATTTAGTGCGGGGAAAGAGTATGATTGAATACTCTCCAACCACACATCCTCCAAGAATTTTGAAGTCAAACCATGGATTACCTACCACTAAACCTGAAGACTCCTGAATAATGTTTTATGCAGATAGTTTATGCTATATATTTATCATATTGATTTAGCGTCAGCATTTGATTTATTTTTCCAGGGTCGTACCATTGATAAGTTTATCCCAAGTGTTGTACATTAGTGGTGAAAGACTTTTAGATTCAACCAAGGTCCAAAAGGTGATGGGTTTGTTGAACCTCTTTGGACACCTTACATGGAATATTCTAGATATTTCTAATTTTGCTAGCTTCTTATCAAACTATGAATGATTTTAGTATCATCTAATAATTTCAAAGGATGAATTTCATGGAAATAAAATTTAAGAAGTTAATGTGATTTCTAGGCCCAAGTGAGTGATACATTAATAGTGCGGAATGTCAAATTTGAAAAAGCCTTTTTTTTTTATTTCTTATTTTTATTTTTAAAGTTGCAGAATGTAATATAGCATGGAAATGAGAAATGGGGTTCAATAATCTTTACTTTAGGAATGGTTAGATAAATGCATTGCTGAAATTAAGTTTTACTGTTTCCTTTTGGTGATTAATATTTTGGAAAACCTGTTTTGGGTCTTAAGGAAGTGTCTCCCACTAATTTATAGTTGTAGATCGACTCAGCCTCTATTATCCCAAAACTCTTGTCGTGAGTTCATATAAAATATTTAATTTTGCTTCAGTGTGCTTCCATGTTGTGCACTTGTTAGATTGGGAGCTTGCAATGCTTTTCATCCATCAACAATTGGCAAATATTATTGAAATTGGATGCCGTGATTTTTTCTTTATCAAATTCAAAATTCAAATAGCATTAATAGTTACCTTAAATATTTCCCCCTTGAGTAGTTTTGATGAACAGAAGTAACTGATGGGTTTATATTTTGTGCAGGTCCTGAAGTATGTGGAGGGTTTATGTTGGGTCTGTCGATATTACTATTCAGGGGTTTGCTCTTGGCAATGGTAACTTGCATTTGCATATTGTAACAAATGGGTGCATTCTTCAGAGAACCATATCTTCTTTTGATTTTAAAGTTGTCCATTAATTTTCCGTGGATATGCATGCAATGTCTTGGGTACTGCTCTTTTTTTTTTTTTT